>BCGR01000005.1:1359325-1659664 GCA_001599375.1 Phoma herbarum
GTGTAGGGGTGCGCAAAGTTGGTAGGGTGCGGCGCTCGCTTGCCTGCGGCGCTCGCTTATCCAACACGTTAACATATAAAATCTATAAGGCTAAAACAGAAGCTAGACTAGAAGTATATAGGACTAGGACATATAGCAGCCTAGATTAGCCTAATATTATTTAAGATAGACTTACTAGGCTTAAAGAGTGTATATCTAGTCTTCTACGCCTTATTACTTAAGCCTTTTAATTAAAAAGGCTTAATCCCCTATCTAGACACACCTATTGTAGACATATTATGTACTTTTAGCGACAACGTGTAGGAAGTGGATACTATCTTAGAAAGGAAATAGGATAATACTAGTTAGTAGTTATATTACGTTAAATAGACTAGATTTTCTGATAGTAAGAACTCCTAGGAGCGAAGTAAACATCTTCTTAAATACTCTTAAACAGTTCTGGGATAAGAAGAAAATGACACTAAAGAGAGCATAGCAGAGGACCTCTATTAAGAGGCGCCTAGGACAGCCGCCTAAAATAAGGGGAGATAGCAGTTAACAGTAGCTAATAACCCTCTACTAAAGTCTAGAGTTACCTTTACTATTTTTCCTACAAAGTTTTAGGTGTTTAATAGCACTTAGATATAGGGATAGGCTATAGTAGGCCATACTGCTCTATAGTCTGCTATACTAGCACAATGAAAGGCGTAGTGGCCACAATAGGTTATTATAGCCTGTAGTTACTAAGCTAAGCTCACAACTGCACACTAAAGGTCATATTAGGAGAGTATTATTAATTTAAGGCTCTATTAGGAGTAGGTATATCTAGGGACCTATAGAGAGTTACTATGCTCTAAAACGCCACGCTATGCTAGACTATAGCTTAAAACTACTAACATTTACCTACTTAGAGCTAGAAGGCTTTAGCAAGGAGCTCTTTGCACTCCTTCTTCTTTTTTTTAATATGTTTAGTTAATTCGCCCTTCTTAGACTTAGTCTTGCCTTTCTTTTTAGTCTCTAAGGTAGCAATTTTAACAACTAAGTTCTTAGCCTAAGCTAAGTATTTACACTTTTAGGCGTTAACAACAGGACTTTAGAGCTATAGTAGGTTAGAATGCGCTATTATAGCCTAGAATAGCTAAAATAGAAGTAAACTAACCTTCTTAGCAGAGACATTAACTGCAGCAGCAACCTTAGCTTTAAGCTTACACTTTTAAGACTTAATATTAGCCTAGAGGGTCGCTTTGTTACGCTTTTAGCCTACAGGTTAGGCCTTAGTGCTAGTCTTTTAGCCCTTAGAGCAAGCACTAGAGTGCAGAAACAACTTATTAGCAAAAAGCTTATAGCTACTAAGAATAGTTAGTAGTGCGCTATAATAGCCTAGAAGGGCTAAAAAGAGGATGCATTAACTTACTTAGCAAGCTGCTTAGTAAAAGAATAGCAGATTCTGCCTAAACAGGTAGTAGCAGCCTTCTTCTTATCTTTACTAGCGTTAGGGGCAGTAAGAGCCTTAAAGGCATCCTTAATAAGGTCAAGCTTGTCCTTGAATCCCTTAGGGAGCTGCATACTAAGTTAGATTGCGCTATAATAGCCTATAATAGCCTAACTTACTGCAAAACAGTTAGAATTAGTTAAAAAGCACCTCTAGCACCTTATAGTCTAGATATTATTACTAGAGGTAATCTTAATAAGCTAAGCCTTAAACTAGTGCTAATTAGTCTTATTAAGAGAAGGGAAGTAGCAGCCCCCTTTGCTAGCAAAATAGGTTGCGCTAGAGGCAAAGTATAATATGCAGCAGACACAGATATAATGTAAGTAGTAAGCATGCTTACCTATAAGATTAGAGACCTTACTAAAATCTATAGTAGGCAGCGTGCAGGCAGTAGGTAGCAGTGCAGGCAAGGTTAAGATCTAGCAGCGCAGAGTAGACTTCTATAGCCTAGTTAGCCTTAATACTTCTAAAAAAGACCTATGTTAGACTAAATAGGCCCCTTAGTGCTAACATAAGCTATAATAGTATATAATAGCGCGTTCTAGAGACTACTCTTAAAACTTAAAAAGAGTTTAGGAACTTACTAATAGAGATATAGAGTGTAGAAGTAACAGACTAAAATAGCAGAGGGGAGCCTCTTATACACTACTAGACCTACTGCAACACTCTATCTGCGCTAAGACTACCTTCTTTAAGTAAAAGTAAAAGTAAAGAGGAGTTAAGATATCTAGCACTCTTACTAGGTAAGAATTTTACTTAATTTAGAAGCTAGACTACTACAACCTATAATAGGCCTTTAAACTACCTTTTAAGCTATAATAGAGTATACTAGCCCCTAGTATACCTCTAAGTCTCTCTTATAGGTAGACTAGGACATTCTACTCTAGAAGAGGGATAATATTAGCACCTAGGCTAATAATAGAGCTAAACAACCTATAAGTCCCTATGCAGGGTAGTAGAATAATATATCAGCTATCCCTACCCTATACTAGGCAGGCAGTAAACAGTCTATAGTTAATAAATAGACCTTTTAGTCGTTAAGACTATCTTGCCTCAGTGTTTCTACCAAACCTCCCTGTGCCCACCTTCTCGGTTCTGACAGCTTATAAACTATAGTAAGCTCGGCCATACACTTTCCGCGCACATAGGGTTTCCGCGCACCCTACCTAAACAGGCACATAGTAATGAGGCGTGATTTTCTTAATAACAACAATTATATTTGCTACTATATACACATAGAATTAAGAGTATATGCTACTACTTCTACTACTACTTTTTAGGATTCTTTTTTTTATAGAGTAGTTGCCTATTAAGCTTCTAGAGCTGCTGCTTAGTTATTAGCAGCCTTAATTATCTTAACATTACTAAATTGCTTATTTAGATTAACTTAAACTTGCTTTTTTGTGTAAGTATTCTTATATGTATAGAGTTAATATTTTAGTTGTTAATTCTCTACTTTAAGCTAGGCAGCTCTTGTATTTGCCTCTGCAATAGCCTTGCCTGCCTTGCTTAGCACTATCCGGGTACTCCGTGAGAGAGATTCTGACAACAACTGTTTCTGAGCCTTGTATAGAGCCTGTGAGCTTTGAGGTGTATTAAATATCGACTCTGAGGCAGCTGCTGAGGCCTGGGTAGGTGGAGGAGTAACTGGGCGGCCGTTTACTTGAGATGACGATAGAACAAGCTGTGGGTTGTATGGGCAGAGGCTAGCTGCCCTCTAGCCAGCTTGGATAACTCGCTCTAATAGTCCTTCTTCTCTAGCTTTGTTGTATGATACTACAAAGCGCACCTTCTTAATAGAGGCTGCGTTATCAAGCGCAGAGAGGGCTCGGATCTGATCACAATAGCGTGACTTCAACACAGAGAAAGGAGCGAGATCCAGAGGCTGCAGTAGGTGTAAGGCGTGAGCTAGGAGGTATAATACATGGATCTTGTTAAGCCTACAAAGCTACATAAAGTCCACAGATAGATAGGAGCTATAGCTGTCTAGAAGAAGAAGTCAATAGCTACTATTAACTAGTAAAGTATTTAGTATAAAAATATGCTGTAACTATTCTAATTTAATTAAATTTAATATTTATCTGTTCTCTAAGGTTGTGTAGAGCTAATAAGGTATATCTTAGGCTAGAAACTACGTTAATTGTAGATGCTTGCCCTTAAATATAACTAGGCATTAGAGCTTAATACAGGTAGCTAAGATAGTCTTAATAATTAATACCCACTTACAATCTTCTAGAGATTTAATATAAGCCTTCTTCTTTGTAGAGCTTGCGAGCACCTAGGCGTTAGTATATACCCCAAGTGCGACTCTAGTCTTATCTGTGTTCTACATATTCTTATATTGTATCCCTAGCTTAACTCTTGTCCGCTTAACTAGCTTAAGAAAAGCCTTAATAGTCTTGTAGTTAGCTGCTAAAGTACGTGCGCTCTTAATTGTTTGGCTAACTATAGATGCGACGCGTAGGTTGCGTGTGATAAAATAGGATACTTATAGTTGCCTAAGAGGCTTGTAGTTACTATTTATATAAAGAAGTTAGGTTGATATTTCTTATACGTAGGGGTGAGAGGGAGGTTGTGCGCGTGAGGCCTTATTAAGTATCTAGTCTACTAGAAAAGCCTCTTGCTCTGGAGTTAATTGCTGTTCTTGTTGATGAGCTATTGCGTGTGGTTGTTGGCCCTGTTGCTGACTGTGTATAGTAGATTTAGAGAGGCTATACTACTTGGCAGCCTTGCGCTGGCTTGTAAAAATACTAGAATTAAGATTAGTGATAGCGCGTTGTATAGCAAGCTCCTTAGCATCCATATTGAGTATGTGGAGTTGATAGTATATGGGATCAAAGGTGGGAGGCGCGTTGTGGTGGGGTGCGCGGAAACCCTATGTGCGCGGAAAGTATATGGCCAAGCTTAGCGTGTTGTACACTTAGCTTTTGTAGTTCTCTAATTGCCTAAAGCGCAAGCTTAATTCTCTCTTCTTTTAAAAGTTATTCAAGGTCTAGTAGTTAATCTATTAAGGTTTAAAAGTTAGTAGGCCTAATAATTTGTTAGAGTGCGCTACTCGCCTAGCCGCGCCACTCGCTATGCACTCACGTTACTACTTTTCCTTTAATTGCGTAGCGAGCGAAGCGAGTGAAGCTCCTACTAGAAGAACGATGGGGCGCGGAAAAACCTCGGGTCCCAATTTGGCCAGGCACTATACCTACTTTGTGAAAAACGTGCCAACCTGATCGCTTAGAGGTCTGTGCGCAGGGACACCAAAACTAGTTTCATAAAGTACTAATATTTTTTTATAGACTCATAGTGCTGAATTGTAGCTTTTAGACAGACCGCGTATTAATATTGTAGCTTGACTATAACGCTAGATATGAAGCTTTGAAGTTACAATAAATCTAATCTTTAATTCATCATATCTTTACTATATTAAGGACTATTAAAGTAATTAATAGCTTAATTTGTAGCGTATATTTTGTTCTGTATGATTAAGTCTTATTACATAGTGTCGAGCTTACTAATAAAATATTATATTAGCTGTTACAAGGAATACATCTATAAATACTTCTAGTACTACTACTTCTAGGCTCATAGAAGTACTTAGTGGCTTTAATTTGGGCTAATAATTTATTGTATGCTTTAGAGTACTAATATGAAGTATCTGGCTTACTAATACAGCGCTATACTAGCTAAAAGTAAAACAAAGTTTATCATTACGTTTAATTATTCATTGTCTTTCTAGAATATAGCCTTATATAGATTATTTATATTTTTCTTCTTAGATATATAGACAACGATTTCAATTTTAAAAACAACAGCTTAGTAATATTATAGCTGTAGTATAGCAATAGCTATCAAGCTTAGAAACTAACACAAGCTTAAAAGTTATTCTAATATAACTCTACTATTTCTACGTTTATATAAGTTCTTAGTACTTTAATCTGTAGTGAATATTTAAATCCATATTTTGAAGTATTACTGCATAGTAGATAGCTTATTCACAAAGTACTATACTAGCAATAAAAAGAGAAAAAATATATATATACTTCTAATTATTCATTATCTTTATAGAATGATAGCTCAGATAGCGTACTCGAATTTCTCTAGTAGATCTCTCAAGCTAAGCTCTAGTTCTGAGTAAGGCTGCTTAGTAATATTATAGCTCTAGTGTAGTAATGGATATTTAACTTCAAGTCTATTCTAGTATAACTTCACTATTTCTAGATGTATAGAAATATTAAGTAGATTGAATTATTCTATCTATTTAGCTACATATTCTGATGTCTTACTATATAGTCTTTAGCTCACTAATCTAGTACTAAACTAGCTGTAAAATCTAAGAAGAATACTTTAGATAATAGCACGTCTTCTTTATTTCCTATAAGCTACTTTTATATAGTAGTTAGCGTACTAATACTATACTATTCTAATAAGAAGAAAGAAAAGCTTTAGAGATATCTCTACTTATATAACAGTCGTCTATCGCTCGCTACGCATGTAAAATTAGCATCTATGTGCAATTTTTGTATGTTAGTAATCTAAGTAGTAGAGATCTATTTTACCTAATGTCTCTGCAACTAGTCTATGTACGCCCTTAAGTATGCTTCTACTACTAAATTTATCTATTTAGTGCTACCGTCTGTCTATAGGTAGAAAGCAGTAGAGAGCCTTTATATAACTTGAAATAATTTGTATATTATTAACTAGAAGGCGCTTAAGAACTGCAATCCCCTGTTAGAGATAATAGCATTTAGCAACTAGTAATATACCATAATATAGAAAATGAAGGCTTATACTACTACGCTAACTATTAGATCTAGCAAAGAAATAAGAATTATAGTTTTAGAGAGCTAGTCTATAACTACTATAAGATTAGTTGCACTTTTGCTTTGTAGCAAATTAGTTATAAAGTCTATAAAGATATTCTTCTAAATCTATTCTAGAGGTAGAAGCAGTTTAAAAAGTTCTTACTTAAGCTCCCTCTAGAGTTTTATTCTCTGATAGATATTATAGTTCTATATATACCTTCTTAGGCAGAATATTATACCTAGCTAGAATTCTAAATAAGAAAAAATATAGAATATATTTCTTTTTTCTAAATACTCTGTAATTAGCAAATAGTATACTTTATTAATAATTTAGCTACGCAACTTTCTTAATATAGCACTTACTTCTATCTTTAGTAGCGCAAGTAGCTTTGCAAGTTAATAGAGCATTTAGCTAACAAAATTTCTAGCTCTAATTATAGTAGGAACTTTCTTGCTTCTAACTTTAATACTTCTATTGCTAGCTAATAGGTCTTGTCTTGCTTAGCTACAGCATTCTAGGCCTGTTCTACTACCTTAATATTGTTATATAGCTCCTATACTATTAGGGGCATTTCTAGTGCCATAGCAGCAGAGGTCATATCTCTCTTATTATCTAATAGAAGTTAACTCTTACTTCTTATTTCTCTGCGCTCTTGCTATTGCTATAGGAGCTTGTTACTTTGTCATAGTTAATTCTTTAAATTTCTTGCTTGTAACTTCATTATTATTGCGTGCATATGCAACTTTAATACTTATACTTAGTTTATCTAGACTAGAAATACTATGTTTGCACTAGCTCTATTATTTTCCTTAGGTAGCTATTGTATGTATACAAAGAGTGTTAGAAGCTAGAACCTTTATATCTCTGTTCTCTTATTACTATAGATGCTAGGTATGTCCTCTTCTTTACAAGAAAGAGCATTAGCTCTCCTATTAACTTTCCCTAGGCAGTTCGCGAATATAAAGTTAAACCAGCTTAACAAACTAGACTACCTTATATAGCGTTCTAAGAGTAGGCAGGTTTGATAGAACTACTTAACATTCTTATAATTAGTTATAACTGTAAAGCTCTTAGCTAACTTTAGTTCTATATTCCATTCCTATAAACACTTAATTACTGCTAATATCTTCGTATTATAGATAGTGTAATTTACCTCTACAGCTATATTTTTTGCAGAGAAGTAAGCTACTATCTAGAGAATATTGTTATTATTAGACTAAGAGAGTACCTGTCAGGCCCGGCTGACAATATAGTACTGTTCCGGCAAGGGCTCACTATTTAAGTAAGTTGTAATACCTTTTGGTTTGCTTACCTCAGCGGGCCAGACCTAGGGTCTAACAATTAACTTACTTAAATGCCTACAGCGTGTGTGGATCGAGCGTGTGTTCAAGTCTAGAGGTAATTACAGTGTGATTGCGGGCAGAGTCCCCTTACATGTTGATCCTAGGTCTAATACCCTGCACAGGTCTAGGTTTTAGCTAAGCTAGCCCTGCTTACGTAGTTGAGTAGAGCTGAGGCGCGTCTATCTAGCCTAGTGTGGGCCAGTTGGTGCCGAGAGCTGCTAGAGGGTCTAGTACAGGGCTCCCTTAGGACGTGCCAGGGCGTCACGTGCCTAAGAAGGGGGATATTGTTAGGCCTAGCTGACAATATAGTACTGTTCTAGCAAGGGCTCACTATTTAAGTAAGTTGTGATACCTTTTGGTTTGCTTACCTCAGCGGGCCGGACCTGGGGTCTGACAGTACCCCTCTAGTTGCCTATTCTAAAGTGTCACATTTTAGAATAGTCTTTCTTTCTAGGTTAAAGTTCGCAAGAGTAGGCTTAGCAACAAAGACTACTTTAAGGTTATTAAAGGCAAGTTGCTAAGTAGGGCCCTATTTAAAAACTATGTTCTTTTTAGTAAGATAGATCAAGAGCTCTGCTATAGAGAAGAAGTTATTAAGAAATTATTAGTAAAAGTTCGCAAACTCTAGGAAACTTCTAATACTTAAAGCTAACTTAAGTAGTTCCTATATTCTAATAGTAGCAACTTTCGTAGGATCTATATATATACCTTGCCTAGTCTTAATAATAAAACTAAGACACTTTATCTTTTTAATAGAGAACTTGCTTTTCTCTATATTGCAGTAAAGTTCTGTAGTATCTAACTTTTATAAAATTCTTACCTTTTACCTTATACTTAGCTTAACTACTACTTAAGTATATAAGGACGTTGTTAATATATACTAAATACTACTTGTCTAGAAACTTCCTTAACACCTAATTGAAATAGTGTTAGAACGTACTAGAGATATTTGCTAGTCTAAAGAGAGTAGTAAGCTACTTATATTAGCTAAATTTTGTTTAGAAAGCTATCTTCTACTTGTCTCTTTTAGTAATGCATAATTTATAAAACGCTTAGATTATATTAACTTTAGTAAACTATTTAGTCTTAGAAATCTATAATAATATCTTGTAGATAAGTAAAAGAGGGTGATAATTTTTCTCTATTACTATATTTAAAGCATAGTAATTAACACAAAAACCAAGACTTTTGCTAGGTTGTTTACTAATAGCACTAGTATAGAGACACTTAATTTACTTACTTATATAAAGCTTCTACGCAGGTATACTATAAATTATTATTGTAATACTAGCAACTCTTCTCTAGATATACTGTATAGAGACCTCTATAGAATTATAGCTAGTTTTCCTTTTTATTTAATTAACTTAATAGTATAGTTAATGTCTGCCCTTTAGTATAGAGCTAGTTAATCAACTTTTTTCTCATAAAGGTGCAGTATTTTCTCTTTAAGTAGTCTAGCAAGACTATGCGTAGGTCTATAGTATCTTTCTTTTTTAACGCCTTCTAGATATTAGCTATACAAGTAGCAAAGATTTGCACTTTATAGTCTTTTCTAGACTACCTTCTTAAAGCTTAGTATAGCTCTAAAGAAACCAACTAGAGGGCTAAGTCTAGTTTTAACTCTTCTTTGCTTCTTACTCTTGTCTTTGTTAAGTAAATAAAGATTAACTTTTTTGCTAGAGCAAGTGCAACATAATATCTTTTTATCTATAGGAGGCCTAATATTATGTTATACTTCTTTTCCCTATCTAGAATATATGTATACACTACTTCCTAGTGCCTATCAATATTAATAGACATCTTAGTTACTTTGTCTAGCTATAGACTCTTTCTAGCAACACTTGTTATTTTCTGTTATTTAGTAGAGATACGCGTAAGGTTGTTATATTTTATATAATAGAAGAACACAATGCTATATATTAAACATCTAGTATTAATTAGAGTATAAGCTAACGTGTTTCCCCACCGAGCCGCGCACCCCCACTAAACCGCGCAGCCTTATCAACTTCACGTCTATTACAGTCTATTACACAATGCCACTACAACGCAACACGCAACTATTCTACAATAAAGGCACACTACACCTTGCTATCTAGGCTACAAAAGGTACTATACCTAATAGTATAAAACACGCGTATAGGGCCTTTAGTATCCCTAAAATAACTCTATAAGAGCGTTGCGCTAGAACGCTCTTATAATGCAATTGTAAGCCTAACTTAAAGAGGCTTACAAAGGTAGAAGAGGAGGCAATAGTTGCATGTATACTTAAGCTAGACGTAAGAGGGATAGGCGCAACAAGAACTATAGTATAAGATATAGCTAATAATCTACTTACTACGCGCAATAAAAGACCTGTTAGCAAGCACTAGGTAGATAGGTTTAACACGCGTACAGAGAAAATCAAGCTTTAATGTAACTAACTATATAATTGTTAATAAGCCCTAAACAAAGATTAACGCGTTATTAAGCTCTAGTTTAAGCTAGTTAAGAGTACAAAGAAGATGTATAGCATTTAAGATAAAGATATATACAACTTTAATAAGACAGGCTTTATAATAGGCGTAATTAGTCATTAGATAGTCTTCACAGACTCTAAGAAGCAATCTAATTCTAAGACTATATAGCTAGGTAACTATGAGTAGGTTACTATTATTACAGGCATCTATGCAGCTAGCTAGGCTATCCTACCCTTTATTATCTTCTAAGGCAGAGTTCTAATCACGACCTAGTACCCTAACCTGCCTCGCGATCAGGTTATCACGACTAGCGATAATAGCTAGATAACAAATAAGCTTAGATTGCAGTAGCTAAAACACTTTAACGCGTGTACAAAGAACTATACTATTAGCGCGTACTATCTACTAATTATTAATAGCTACAAGAGCCACAACTCTACAGAGTTTAAAGACTACTATAGGGAACACAAGATTATCCTTCTCTACATGCCTCCACACTTGTCGCATCTGTTGTAGCCGCTTAACGTGGGCTATTTTGCGCTACTAAAGCAGGCATACTACATAGAGATTAACAGCTAGGCAAGGTACGCTATTACGCAAGTTAAGAAAGAGACCTTCTTACTAGCCTTTTGCACTGCGTTTAACAAGGCAATTACTAAGATTAATATTCTAGCAAGCTTTAGAGGCGCTAGCTTAGTTCTACACAGCCCTAAGCGTGTACTATTAAAGCTTAATGTAGTACTTTGTACACTAATACTACTACCTGCAAAGACTACTGCTTAGAAGTCTAAAACACTAGCTACTATTAAAAAGGTAGAAGCGCAATTAATACTAGTTTATAAGCGTATACAAAGGTATAAAGAATTACCTATCTCTTCTTTTCTATAAGCTGTTAATAAGCTTGCAAAAGGTATTACTATTATAGGTTACAATTTATAGTTGCAGAACTATAAGCTAGCAAGCCTTTAATAGTTAATTAATGCAATAAATAAATAGCGTAGTCGCAAGCAAAAGTATATTTAGATAGAGAAGGCTCTTATAGTTAGTAATATATAGGATTTAATAGTAGAGAAGGACAGTAGTAGTTGTGAGGCAACTAAATAGCCTGCAAAGAAGGTGCGCAAAAAGAGGCACTATAGATATTGTAGCAAGACTAGCTATAACTTATATACATGCACTACTAATTTATAGATATAGATAATAGTAATACTTCTAAAGAGTAATTTTAGCTTGTAATAGTATTTGCGCAGCGTTGTAGTATAGAGTAATAGACTATAATAGATAGAGAGTTTAGTAAAGTTAGCAAGACTGCGCGGTTTGGTGGGGGTGCGCGGCTCGGTGGGGAAACACGTTATAGTAATATTATCTACTAATATATATAATAAGATATGTTTTCTGTCTAGCTACTGTCTGTAGAACTACCTAAAAGTTCATCTATCTTATTTAATCTTGTTTCTTTACTCCTGTCTGCGCCTATTGATAGAAGTAGCTAGTCTTCTAAATTCTTATCTTATTTAGTAGGTTTGTCTTTCTCTCTAGCAGGTGCTGCTGCTTAGATATAGACACTATCTAGTCTTCTAGCAGAACTAAAGTTGCATTAGTTTGCGTAAAAGCTATCCTTGCTACACCTAATATATAAGTTGTTAGTTTATTATTGTCGCGTGGAAGAGCGTGTGGATGTACGCTGAGGCGCGCGGTTGGATCGAATCCTAGTAGTTTAGCGGGTCCTCCGCTGCTCAGGAGCTCGGCTACCTTAGGACCTCGGTGTAAGGAGCCGGTCGCTGAGGACTATGTGCAAGAAATATCAGATGGATTTGATAAAGGGAAACCTCCAGAGCGGAGGTTGGAAGAGTTTTATGATCTCCTGAACGGAGGTCAAACTCTCGCCGGAGGTCGGCCGAGGTCGGCGAGCGCCGAGGAGCTGGTGCGGGGCCTAGCCCGTTACACTCGGTAACGAGCGTCTCCACCTCAACCCTCAAGCTCGGTTAAGCGAGATCACATGACCTTTGAATTTCCTTTGTATATAAACAACACTTTGTATGTAAGACTAGTTAGTCACTGATCAAATACAATCGATCATCTGAGTATAGTCTCGCAAGCTCGTCACACCTACTAACACTAATAAGATAGAAGCTCAATTAATACTACTTTGTAATTGTATTTAAAGATACCAAGAATTGTTACTAACTTTAATAGTTAAATCTATTAATTAGCTATAGAAAGGTACTACAATACTACTATATAGATATATATTATGTGGAGGAGTAGGGAGCTTCTCAAAGCATGTTCAGGTGATCTATGAATCGGACCACTGGTTTCGTAGTAAGACTAAGTGGCTGAATCTATATAGAGGAGCATCGGAATATAGTATCGCCTGCTCCGCCCTGTACGGGAGCTTGTGGCCGTGCGCTCACAGGCTCCGTGATTGTAAGCCTATGTGATGAGATGCTCCGTAGGACCGTATGCTCCACGACATATTATTAGTAGCCTAAGTGCTATACCTGTAAGAAGCCAGTCGCTGAGGACTATGTGCAAGAAAACATCAGATGGATTTGATAAGAAGAGACCTCCTAAGCGGAGATTGGCAGAGTTTTATAACCTCCCTAATAGGGGTTATAGCTCTGGCAGGGGTTTAGCTAAGGTTGGAAGTACTAAGGCGCTAGCGTCTAGGCCTAGCCTATTACAGTATCCCCCCCTCCCTGCCACGCGTTATTTATAAACAAATTCTAGCTGCGTGCTTCTGCGACTTTAACTACTCACTATACATACCTTTAATAAGACCTTTTTTGCGCCTTCTTCTAACTCTCTCGCCTTTGTCTATTACTAACTTCTGCCCTGCTCGCCCTGCTCTATTGCTAACAACATAGCTAGCAGTGCTGCTTCTACTCTCTCTACTTCTATAAAGAGTGTTCGCAAGAAGATATATGCTTTTACCTTAGCGCGTAGTTTTATAGCAAGCTATACTAAAAAGTTGCGCTAATATAATTGCAGCGCAGTGCTAGCCCTTCTTCTATAGCGCCTCTTTTTAAGAAGGCTAAGACCTCTAATAATATTAAGCTTAACAACAACAAAGTTGCTAAGCTACTTAATAACATTAAGAAGAAAGTTAAGGAGATTAAAGAGCTAGAGTACTCTCCTAATACTACTTGCGCTAGTAGTTACAAGAATCCTTTTGTCTGTATAAACTATGCCCTTAAGAGTTATGTCTACATGTTCTCTATTAATAAGCGCATAAGTTGCTGCAAGGCTACTTATAACTACTGCGTCTAGGCTTATAACACTTATTGCAAGGTAAATCTTGCTTCTGTTACGTGCATCTATCCTCTTTGTTAACTTTTTCTAGGCTCTCTACAACACCTTCTACGCTCTTGCTAAGTACTAGAAGGTTTCTAGCTTTACTTCTAACAAAGACAAGCTTCTCTGCATTGTTAAGGGCGTTCGCGATAATCTTCTTTGCTGCTAAGATCTGCCCCGCGCTACTAAGCTATAGACTTATCTCTGTGATAAGGCTGTCTCTGGTTACAATGTTGAATAGAGTAACTATAAGGTGGAGGTTGCTAAGCTTACTAAGTGTCCTTGCCCTAAAGTTAAGTTTATCTGTGGTGCTACTCTCGCTATAGAGGAATCTGTTAAGCAGCTAAAGATTATAGTAAGTTTATCTTCTTATCCCTATTTAACTTACTAATTCCTTTTTAGATTTTATTTACTTTCTTATACTACGCTTATTTTCTTAAGTATAAGAAGTTATTCTACAAGAAGTTTAATCTTTCTTCTACTAAGTCTCTTAAGATAGTCTTTAAGCTTACGCAGAATAGTATTTTAGAGATGCTTACTAAGCTGCGTGCTAAAACTTATTTATAGAATAATAGTGTTGTCTAGGTTAGTGTAGTAGTTCCTTTAGTCTTTTTTCTAAAGTTCTAGCGTTCTTAGATAATACCTAGCTGCAGCTAACTTTACAACTTTTGCACTTTCTTTAAGCGCTGTGTGTGCTGTAGGTACCCCTGAATAGAATCTTGTTTTTATTCCTACATTCTTCCCCCTACTCTATAATACATTCTTCTCTTCTTTACTTCTTATAGCTTCCCTATACCCCTATATCTTCTTATTGTTATTATTGTAACCTCTAGATAAAAGGCTTATAATAGAAACCTTAAGGTAAGTTTCTATTTCTATCTCTAACAGAGAACATAAAAGATAACTAATTATCTAGAGCTTTAAGTTCTTTGCAGGTTTCTTAACTTTCCTATATCTTAAGAGCATAACTCTGCCATGCTAAGAGATACTCTTAATCCTTCCTGCTAATTCTACACAAGCGTTCTGCGCAAATTGCTTTAACAAGCTATTCCTCTGCTAATAAACTGTCATCATTCTTAACTACAAGTAGCCCTAGTTAGGGGTTGTTGTTAGATTGCCTAGGTAGAGAGTTCTAGTTGCAGAGGCAGAGTCTATTAATATAGAAAATAGGGTAGATCTTTCTACCAATGTTGAGTTTAATATTATTAAGGAGATACTACTTTTACAACTATAAACTTCCTATTCTTCTAATTTAACTTCTAGCTAGCCCTGTTGTTAGAGAAGTAGTTACTAAGTTTAAGCTAGACTTTATTACTAACATAGAGTTATAGAGCCTTTTTGCAGTAGTAGTTAGCTTGCTGTTCCTATTCCTATTAGGCTTCTACTATTTTAAACTGCATAAACTTAAAAGTTTCCTAGAACTTCTTTACTATAGCCACTGCTGCTCTAGCTAGGTCTCAGGCATGTTAATATAAGAATTCGGCTACTAAGTTAGAATCCTCCTGCACCGCATCAACATTATACCTATGCTGTAGAAAGAATAGGCTAACACCTATCGCAGTTGCTACTCTCCCTTTAATAGCAATCTGCGCGATAGGGATCTATTTCGCCTAGTTGTCCTGTAACTAGTTCACGTACGCTCTAAGGTAGGCTTCTACTACTAAGTTTATCTATTTAGTGCTTCTGTTAGTCTGAGGGTAGAAGGCAGTAGAGAGTCTCTTTGTGATTTGCAACAACTTGCACAATGTTAACTAGAAGGTGCTTAAGAACTGTGATCCTCTGTTAGAGACAATAGCATCTGGCAACTAGTAATATGCCACAATATGGGAGATAAAGGCTTGTACTACAGTGTTAACTGTTAAGTCTAGCAAGGGGATTAGAATCGCGTTCTTAGAAAGTTGATCTATAACAACTATAAGGTTAGTTGCACTCTTACTCTCTAGAAGGTCTGTTACAAAGTCTATAGAGATCTTCTTCTAGACTTATTCTGGGAGAGGAAGCAGTTTAAGAAGACCTTACTTAAGCTCTCTTTATAGTTTTGTTCTACTATAGACATTGCAGTTCTAAATATACCTCTGCAGGCATAGTAATATGCCTAGCTAGAAGTATAAGTAGAAGAGAATGTAGAACATATTACCTCTTCCTAGGTGTCTAGCAATTAGAGAGTAGTATACTTTATTAACAATCTAGTTACGTAGCTTGTCTAATTATGGTACCTATTTTCTACCTTAGTAACGCAGTCGGCCTTGTAGGTTAATAGAGCATTTAGCTAGCGAAACCTTTAGCCCTAATTGTGGCAGGAACTTCCTTGCTTCTGACTTTAGAGCTTCTACTGCAAGCTAATAAGTCTTGTCTTGCTCAGCAGCGGCGTTCCAGGCCTGTTCCGCAGCGTCAATACTGTCATATAGTTCGCGAGCAACCAGAGGAACTTCTGTTGCCACAGCAGCTAGTAACGTGTTATCACAGTTATCCAACAAAAGAGAACTCCTATCCTTCGTCCTTCTACATCTCTATCAACGCTGTAGTAGTTCTCTATTATGCTGTAGAAAGTCTCCTATTCTTCTCACTTGTAACCTTATAGTTAACGCATGTGTATGCAACTTTAACGCTTAAGCTTATCTTAACTAAACTAGAAATGCTATAGTAGCACTAGCTTTATTGTCTTCTCTTAGAGGTTGTTTTATGTATGCAAATAGTGTTAACAGCTAGAACTTCTAGGTCTCTGTTCTCTTATTACTATTAACCTCTAGTACATCCTCCTTCTTATCAAAGAGAGCGTCTGCTCTTCTGTTAACTTTCCTAGGTTAATACGCAAACGTAAGGTTAAACTAGCTAAGCAAACTAGACTACCTTACATACTATTCTAAGAGCAACTAAGTCTTGCAAAAGTACTTAAGGTTCTTGTAATTAGTAATAACTATAAAGTTCTTAACTAACTTTAACTCTATATTCTATTCCTGCAAGCACTTAATTACTACTAGCATTTCCTTGTTATAGATGTTGTAGTTTACTTTAGCAGTAGTGTTCTTAGTAGAGAAGTAGGCTACTATGTAGAGCACGTTGTTATTGCTGTACTAGGAGAGTACCCCTCTAGTAGCCTACCCTAAGGCGTTATATTCTAAAATAGTCTTCTTTTTTAGGTTAAAATTTGTAAGGGCAGGTTCTGCAATAAAAGCAGCCTTAAGATTATTAAAAGCAACTTGCTAAGTAGGGCCCTATTTAAAAGTTAAGTTCTTTCTAGTTAATTAGGTTAGTAGTTTAGCTATAGAGAAGAAGTTGCCAATAAATTATTAATAAAAGTTAGCAAATTCTAGGAAACTCCTAATTCTAGTAACTAACTTAGGTGCTTCCTAGGCCTTAATTGCTGCAATCTTCTTAGAATCTATCTTAATGCCCTTGCCTGCTTTGATAATAAAGCCTAGGTACTTTGTTCTTTTAATGGAGAACTCGCTTTTTTCTATGTTAAGGTGGAGCTCCGCAGCTCCTAGCTTCTGGACAATTTTCTTGACTTTTGCTTTATGCTTAGCCCTACTACCACTTGAGTATATGAGGACGTTATTGATGTACGCTGAGCACCATTTGTCTAGGAATTCTCTGAGCACCTAGTTAATGTACTGCTAGAACGTGCTTGGGGCGTTGGCTAGTCTAAAGGGAGTTACTAGCTATTTGTACAGGCTGAACCTCGTCCTAAAGGCCGTCTTCTACTTATCTCCTTTGGCAATGCGGATCTTGTAAAAGGCTTAGATTACGTTAACTTTAGTGAACTATTTTGCTATAGATATTTAAGAGAGTGTCTTGTAGATAAGGGGGAGAGGATAACAATCTTTTTTTATTACCGCGTTTAGTGCTTAGTAATTAACACAGAATCTAAGACCTCTGCCTAGCTTCTTCGCAAATAGTACTAGTGCTAAAGCGCTTAACTTACTTACTTAGATAAAACCCTTGTCTAAGTAGGCTGTCAGCTATTGCCGCAACACTAGCAGCTCTTCTCGGGACATATTGTACAGGGGCCCCTAAGGGATTGTTGCAGGTCTCCTGTCCTGCTCAATTAGCTTAATAGTGTGGTTAATATCCGCGCCGCGATGTAGAGCTAGTTTATTAGCTTCTTTCTTTATAAAAGTACAGAACTTCTCCTTTAGGTAGTCTAGCAAGACTATTTATAGGTCTACTATGTCCTTCTTCTTTAACGCCTTTTAGATGTCTGCTATTAAAGTGGCAAAGATTTATACTTTATAGTCTGTCTTTAACTGTTATTTTAGAGCTTAATACAACTCTAGGGAAATCTATTAAGAATTAAGGTCTAGCCTTAGTCCTTCCTTACTTCTTACTCTTATCTTTAACGAGTGGATAAAGATTAACTTCTTCGCCGGAGCGAGAGTGACATAATGCTTCTCTATCTATAGTAGCCCTAATATTATGTTGTACTCCTTCTCGCCCTCTAGGATATACGCATACATCACTTCCTGATACCTGTTAATATTAATAGACATTTTAGTCACTTTATCTAACCACAAATCCTTCCTAGCGATACTAATAATCTTTTGCTGTTAAGTAGGGATGCGCTTAAGGTTGTTACGTTTCGCGAAGCAGGAAGAGACAATGCTGTACGTTAAACATCTAGTGTTAATTAGGGTGTAAGCTATAGCAACGTTGTCTACTAAAGCGTGTAATAAGATAGGTTTGCTATCTAGCTATTATCTGTGAAACTGCTAAAAGGTTTCCCTATTCTATTTAACCTTGTCCTTCTACTTCTGTCTGCGCCTGTAGGTAGAAGTGACTAGTTTTCTAAATCTCTATCTAATTTAGAAGACTTGTCTTTAGTTCTAGCAGTTATAGCTGCCTTAACTTAGACGTTGTCTAGCTTTCTAGCTAGACTAAGCTTGCAATAGTAAGTGTAGTAGCTGTTTTTGCTATATCTAATATATAAGTTATTTGCTTGCTACTTGTTAATTACCTCCTAGGGGCACTACTCTGCTTGTTATTAATTATTAGGTTCTATCTTTCTAATATAAGTTTTAGTAGTAGGCTCCTATTCTATTTTATTATTGTTATTCTTCTAGTTCTGCCTTCTAAAGGCTAGAGCTGTGTTAATATAAGACTTCGCTTGTTGCATATTAACGTTAACCTTTAGTACTTAGGCTATAAGCATTTAGAGGTCCTATTCCTTAAGTATATCTATAGACACTATCTTGTCCTAGAGGTCTAGCCTAATAGCTAATATATACTTTATCTTAAGGTTCTACTTATTGCCTTCTTTAGCAGCGTTAAACATAAGCTAAATAAACTTAGTATTAAAAGCCTCTAAACTTTGTCTATATTTCCTTATTATAATAGTCTAAAGCTACTATTAGAATTGTTCTTTAAACTAGAGATCTTGATACTGCTTGTCCAAGAACGCCTAGAACTCCGCCGTTAATCCTCCTAGATAACAGTTCTTCTATAACAGGCCTACCTAGGCTGCCTGTCCTTCTAATTAGTTAAATATATAGGCAACGCCTATTAGTAGCTTATGCTTGCTAAAGGTGCGGAGTTTATCTATTATCTATAACTTAAAGGTTCTGTACAGCTTTTAGTTTCCGCTAAACTTCCCAACGTTAGGGAGTTTCAGTTTTAACGCAGTGCTTGAGAAGAAGGACACAGCCGCAGGCGTTAGAGTAGAAGGAGAGGTAGTAGTTAGCTATTAGCACTATTAAGCCTAATATCTCTTAATATAAGCTCTTACTTTAGCATTAACTAAACAGCGGATGTGTTCTAACAGGCCTTTAAGCTAGGAAGTCACTTTAGGAATAATAGGCTTAGGGGATTAAGCAGGTACTACTACTGTGTCATTAGGGAGTGCTAACTACAATAGGTGTGTGGCAAGCATTGTCATAGCTTGCTAGAGGACTTCTCCGCGCTATTGCTCCTATACAGAGGTGCTAGCGAGGTGTTTAAGCTTGTCTTAGATAGTTAATTAGAAGTTGTTGCTAGCGCACAATTTAGTGCTGTAGTTAATAAGTTGCCTTGCAGCCTTACTTAAGTTTCCTTCTATCTTGCAAGCTCCTTGCAGATGCTTAATAGGTTAAAAGAGGGGATAATTAAATTCAAATGTAAGAAGCTAGTTGCTGAGGACTATATGCAAGAAAATATTAGATAGATTTAATAAGAAGAGACTTCCTAAGCGGAGATTAGCAGAGTTTTATAACCTCCCTAATAGGGGTCATAGCTCCGGCAGGGGTTCGGCTGAGGTCGGAAGTACCGAGGCGCTAGCGTCTGGGCCTAGCCCATCACAATACCTAGAAGTGTTAAACAAGGCTACCTCTAAGCGTTATAGGAAAGAAAGCAAATTCAGAAGAGTAGAGACTTATTTAAAAAAAAAAAAGGTAACAAATTTGATAACCTAATATTATATTAGAGTATAGATTAAAAAACAAGCTTGTAAAAGTAGACCTTAAATAAGTGCAAGTAAGAGAAGTAAAAAGCACTATAAGCGCTATAGAGAGACTAGGTGTCAGGCCCGGCTGACGATATAGTACTGTTCCGGCAAGGGCTCGCTATGAGAGCGAGTCGTGATACCTTTTGGGCTTGCTTGCCGCAGTGGCCGGAGCTGGGGCTTGACACTAGGCATAATTCATGCATATATAAAAAAGATATAGTAGAGGTCAGTAATTAAAATTCTATACTATAAACTATAGTATATAGTTATAGTGTTAAGTAATTGTAGTTAGTAGGCCTAATAGTTTGTTAGGGTGCGCTACTTGCCTAGCCGCGCTACTCACTATACACTCACGTTATAGCTTTAGTATACTTTTTATAGTCTTCTCTAGTTTAACTATAGATGAGAATATTGTTTAGATATACTTAGTAGAATAGGTTAATGTATAGGCGCAGAATATTATTTACAAAGCGCTACTATGTTGTAGACGCTCTAGCACGAATCCGATTGGCACTTCGAAGAGGCTCGTGCCAACAGCTTTCCTCAGTCTCGCCCCGAGATCGATGTAGTCCCTGTACATTTCATCCATTTCGCGGGCAGTGACCTAGGCACGTTCCTATCATCCTAAGTCAAGCCACGTTTTGGGACTTGCAAGATGTTATCATAGCTTTTGCTGATCCCAAGTCGCAAGGACCCAACGCTGAGGATGCTTTTAATGTCGTGGCTCTTTCACTGCACGGCTTCTGCTTCTCAGGTCCTCTGAAACGTTCCGATGTCGGCTACGTCGAAACTGCTGATGTATGAGCCAGCTTGATGAAGGCATTGGAATGCGGCCGATTTGTCACTCACGGCGGAGTTGCAGGTGCTTTCGTGAGCGCTCGGCTTAGGCACACCTATGCGAACTGTGTCATTGGTCTTCATCTCTCTTTCCTGATCCTTCCTAGGATCTCGCACGACCCTGGCGATTCTGCCGACTCTACACCTGAAGGAAGTGGCCTTGTCAGACAGGAAGGCCGAGGGCCCACGGACTTTGTGCATGTGACTATCAATCAGAATGATCCACAGACGCTCGCTTGGGCGCTGCGCGATAGCCTTGTCGGTTTGGCCGTATGGTTCCTTTCACGACGCCATTCCTCGAGAGTTTGTGACGGTGATGCAGACACGGAGTTCGACAAAAATACGCGTCTCACATATTTTTCGCTGTATTGGTGGTTCACCAGCAGTTTCGTCAGTACGGAGCTGTTCTGTCTAGCCTCGAACTTTCCGACCCTATGGAGCTGGCCAACGATGTCAAACCAGAGATCAGCGTGACAACTGTTACTATGCTGCCTAAGGACTCACTAAGGCTTGGTCTCTCTTTGCTGCGCATACCGATCTGCATCGATGGACCGTATTCTCCTCCGGTGGCCATTTTGGAGCGTCTGAAGGGTTCGGGTTGATGACGGAGGATTTCCGGTCTTTCGTCCGCCCTGTGCGCCAAGATCAAGGAGTGGTATGAGAAAGAGATTGATGGACAATAATGATAATTGAGACCACTGTCCTGTTCCACCCTACTTGACCTGCATGCCGATGAGACTATTCACTTTCGTTGCAATGATTTTCACTTCTACCAGACCAAGTGTCCACCACCACCTCTTTTTCCAACCTTCCTGTACCGGTAAGCGTTCTTCTCGCAAGAACGGCTTTACGTACTCATACGGAGCACTCTTTCCGTCACCGAATACCCCCAGTATGAGCGCGATTTCGCCACAGCCCAGCTCGTGCTGCAGCGGTCCGTAGGTCAAGTCTGGATTCTCTTCGCGTTGTGTCTCGATGCGATGTCTGCGAAAGATTGCCAGCTGTTCTCTGGTGATGGATCTTCTATCTGTGGAGGCTGCCAGGAGGCCGTCGACTAGATCATCTTGTCGCATAAGATTGCCCTCTTTCTGTGCGTAATCTCGACGTGTCAGAGATATGTCATGTTCCACCGCGCCGGGAAGGGCAAGTTGGTCGAGGTCCAGGATGGGTCTCCCTGTTTTGTCCTTTTGGTCTGGTCTACGCATACCGAAGCTAGAAAGGAGCGTCCAAGGATCGCTAAGTGTGGTGAAGAGGCGAGAGAAGAAGCCGGCCCTGCTCTTCTCATCCTTGGTTTGATGTACGTTATACACGGTGTTGACGAAGATTATGCCGAGAGCTCTTGAAATGCCAGCCTCCGCCAACGCAGCTTTCATTTCGTGCGCCAACACGTTACGACCGTTGCGAGGTAGGTATCCGTGGTTTGCAAGGGAGTTGATCATAGGACATGGACTGCGTTTGTCGTCCGGCCCAGCAGGTACGTATTCGCCTATGGCAGCATGTTTGGCGAATAAAGGCGACTGTTCTGAAGCCATAGTGAGACTCGATGGGCGAGGAAGGCCCAGGGAAGCTTGCTGCACGGGTACACTGGTGTTGAAGTATGGACGATCCGCCGACAGTACTTAAGGGATGCGTTGGCTTATAACAACCCCGAGACACGAGGCTGGCCGTTTGTCCCGTGCTGTGATAGACGCCTGGGTTCTGCATGAGTTCAAGCCCCGTGGACCTCCCTTCGCCGGTAGGGGCTAGCGCGTCGGTCCGCCCGAGTTACAGAAAGCTTGGGCGAACGCCTGGTCTGACCGACCTTCCAGCCTTTGTTTGGCTCGCATGTCGCTCTACAGGCGCCACCGCACGTCTTCAGGGACATGTCATGTCCTGAATCTACTGTTTGACAACTGGATTTGTTCGCTGTGTTGGTATGGGGACACACGAACTCGTGTTCGGCGTGAAAGGTGAGTGCGGGTTTGGTGGTTCATTGCGACACCAAAAGGGGTCATCTGCAGCTAACGCTCGCTTGGACGCTGGCCAGCCGCCAGTCATCCGCACACCACGAATGCGGACAACTTCATCACGGCACTCATAGGCATGTGCCCTCGACCAGCCAGCCACAAGATACAGTCACGAGGAGCTCGTTTTGATCTTGTGTGTCGTCGTTAACTACTCTGGGGCCTTGTCTGCAGTGTCGACATGGGCAAAGAGCATCAAGCGCAGTGGCTGCTGCGGCCGAACCTTGATCGACAAGCGACGACTGGCTGGCCGCCTGCTCTACGATACATAATTTCCTCGTACGCAGCGGCTTTGGTCTCGGTAGTCATTTCCATCTGCGCAATGACCGAGTCGGCGGTAGTATGCAAGCGCGAGACTTCAAGCAAGTCGACATTGCGCTTGAGGTGTGAATGACCTGGCGAGCTGTCGAGCATGCATTCAGCTTCGAGGCGTTGTCCGAGTCGACAATACACAATAGAGAAAAGTAGTTCATGTCAGCAGCAACAGTGTCTGCACAAGCCATGATGGTACTAAGAGGGGGGGTGGGTCAGAGCTTACCTACACATCATTTGCTATAGAATTATATCTCTGGAGTCTAAAATCACTTCGACGCTGCGACCAGTTCTTTTTCTGCAACATGAAAGATCAGCTTCACCAGTCCCGAGAATGTCATCGAGGTCACAGTAAGTCTGGCATCGCGCTTGAAGAGAGTCTACCGTTACTGTTAAGTCTATATAGCAATAAAAATCACGAAAAACAGTACCACCGCTCTTGCCTGGCCGACGGCTACACGGCAGTGTATGCAACGTGGGGCGATACAATTGCACGAACAGATGAATTGATAAACACGGGGATCCCGAGTGTGTCGCAATAGCGCCATCGTCGATCAGTAGTCTCGCGGGTGAGACGAGCTGTGTATTATCAAGATGACTGCGATAGCGCGGTGCAGAGCGTTTGCCGTCCAGAGCTTTATCGAAAGATCTGTTCGAAACTGATCTCTCAATTAGTGTCCAGTAGGGGTCGTCGCGCCGCTTATCCAAGGTCATGTCTGTGTTCGAAAAGATGGATTTCGTTCTCGCATGCAATCGCGAACGTAGGCCATAAACGATGCTTCTAAACAGGTGTGGTCAAAGAACAAGGCTTGCATGAATATCAGCGTCCAGCGATACGTGACAAAGACAGGTCCAAAACCAATTATCCTTATACATGCTTGTGCTTCGTCCCATTATTCGGCCTCTCTTCATGTTCGACACCATCAGCGCGTCTGTCGTCTTCGACCTTGCCGGCGTTCGCAAACGTCGCGCCGAGCAGATGCAACGGATTGTTCATCCTCGTCGTCATGACATATAAGATGGTCAGGCCAATAGTTACAATCTCGTCGCGAACTTCCTTCGACAGCGCAGCCGCACTCTGTTCGAAGTGGAAATTCCCGACTTGCTTGATTGCCCACCAGTTGACAGAAAATTTGGCAATCGGCGCTTGTGTTGTTGAGTCGATACATATGAAGTCCCAGATTTTCAGACTATTGGTCGTGATCCAAGAGATGGGCACTGGGCTCCCTGTAGATGACAGAGTTGTAGAAAGATAGTTGTATGCTGTTTTCCACTTCTTGAGTGGTTTGATGGGGATGATTCGGCCATGTACTGTGCATTCGGCGGCAATGGATATGTTGTTGATTGTGCCAGTGGAGATCTGTGTGTGGGTCGATGCGTCTTCAAGGCGCAGTTGAGGTTTCGTTGGTCGGAAATGCTGGATGTAGACAGGCGTAAGCTGTTCGCCGTTTTTCTCGCTGACAATGTTGCGAAACTTGCTCCAACTGAAATCGACCTGAAGTGTGGCACCTGTGGGTGTGTCGTAATGCTTGAGCGGACTACCCTCAGGAGATGAGTGTGTCGACATGTTGAACCTCAGGAACGCTGTTTGAGTCTGATCTTGGATTGGCCGGCCGTGTCCGAGGTGAAGTCGATGATGAGATGCCCGAGGCCTCAGGCGGCATCAAGCAAGTATAAGTACGCCATCTTGTCACGAGGATCTTCGTAGTTGTAGACCTGCGAGAATGCTCAGCACGAGTACATTGGACGCCTTATAAGGCTTACTCCGACTCTTGGCCATTGTTAATGCTCTTTTGGGAAGTTCGGTGGCAGGGCTATGCTGCCGAATTCGCTTAGGCTTTCTGCCATTGGAAGTCGATGACGTGAGATGACGGCCCGTGCACAGCCATCACGCTCTGCCTCAATCGATAGCTGGTTCCTTACTGGTCGGTTACTGATACTCATATCTCCCCTGTGTCGTTAACTGGAATATCCCTTCATTGCGCAACGATGTAGCAGAATTCCCTTATTTGTGTATTTGGCGCTGCCGCGTGTCCGGTAGGGGCCAGAGTCATGGTGAGGGAAGCCTCCCACTGATGACCGACACCAAACTGCAACCTTGTCTGACAACATTTTCCGCGAATTTGATTGAGCTTTGCTATCAAGCTGCAACCTTGCATCGAAGCCGATGTTCATCCAGGGTCGATAAGGCATCGATTCTACGGGCCCATGCAGCGTAGGTCATGTGGAAAAAAAAAAGAACTGTGCATTTGCGCGGCCGAATGGCACAGAGCACATGATCTGGGAAATCAGGTCAAACCGTCTTTTGTTCTGACTAGCGAGTATAGCCTTACTCGACAACGTTGAATGGACATGCACGCCTGCGAAATCTACCTTCAGCCTAGCATTACTCCCGTCGTTGAGTCTCCGCCGCTGTCTCTTCTCTGCAAGGCTCCCCTTTAGGGTATCAGTCTTTGTTACATTCATCTGCCTTGAGAGCCCGTGATGTACTTTGCAGCGATCTGGCCTTTATACTTCCTTCTGGTTTGCAAGTCTTCGAGATCTCTCATACTACTTGATCCATGTTCATCGATTTCGCCAGTCACCCTTATCGTATGCTCCAACCTCCGGGATGTATCAGGTCCAATCTCCGCAAAATCGCCGTCTGGAGGAAATTCAGCGAACCTCGTCGAAGTAAGCGACCGCTGCAAGCCAATCCATATCCTCTCCAGGTTTGATGTGTCGGCAGTCCAAAAGTTGCTGTACACCATGGAAGTTGAAGCAGAACCTGCTCAGCAGGGTACGAGATTTAACGATGGCGATTGGCCGTTTACCATCTGAAGATTCGATAGTGAGCGCGAAAGACAGATAGCCTGATTGATTGCATGAAGAGCTGCGCGAGCAAAGATGGCGGTCCAGGACGATCATAAATGGTGCACCTGAAATGGAAAACCAGCGAAGCGGTCGGCGCGACCCACCTCTTTCCCCGTCGACATGATTGAGCCGATGCTATAAATACCCGAGCGCCTTCACTATTCTCGAGCGAGAATAATAAAAATTTGTCACCGCCGCGAGATGCGATGCTGACGAGGCTGGGAGGGGGAGCAACGTGCGAGCGGAACGAAGCAACCTTGGAAACGAACGGCGCTACTGCAGCTACCCACCTTCAACCTCCATCTCTCCTTCTTTCTTCTGTAAAGTCGAATAATTCACCTTCGACAAAGGATACCATTGATATGGATCTTGATTGTTTACGCGTAAACGTTGAAACGATGAGTGCGGCTGCATTACAAGCGCTCGCGGAGATTTCAAGCGATCACCATGGAGTCAAAGGTGGCGGCTCTATCGCCACCTCTTGAACTCGGCCTCGTCAACCTCATGGAACACGCCACTCACACCATCTTGCCTCCAACACGCCGCCCATCATTTTGACCTCCTGTGACCGTGACTTGCCACATATTCTCAATACTCTCTCTGGCATGGCGGTTCCAGAATCAAACGAGGTCGCACACGAGCTGACTAACACAATCATCTCCCTGCAAGAGACAGTACGCAATGTCAGGCAGAAGATATCGAAGCATCAACTAGACTTCGTCTTTGATCCATCACAGCCGGTGTGTACCATGTCCAATTACGATGCACAGCAGCTGTTCGCTGACCCATTACAGATTGGCCATCTGCTCGACAGCACCGACGCAACAGACATCCTATCGCTAGCAAAGCCCACAAGCGGGCATCAAGAAGAACTCAACACTCTAGAGAGAAAACTATCAGTTCTCAAAGACACGCTCCAGGCCCGAAGCCAATGGCATCCCCCAGCGACCTCCAACCCCATACCTTGCTCGACGGATTACCTCGATCTCTCCGACCTCAGCACAGCCGTAGGTCTAATTTCCGACGTCGTGAAGTACTCCAATCCCTCTTCCCAACTCACGCCCCAAAAAGCCTTTGCCTCAAAACAGTGGACATGGGACCCTTTGTGGCGCGAATTCTTCACCCCCTCGCAGCGCGACGGCGTGAAAACATCCACGTACCTGTCGCGCTGGTTCTTCGATCCCCGGCGAGAGATCTGGACGCATGCTAATATGGCGGATTCCGGGCTGTTGCCGGACGAAGCGCAGTTGAGGCTTGGCAGCTGGCAGGATTGGAGGTGGGATGCGGGGTGTGGGGAGTGGGGACTGGATGTTAGCCATGAGCTGGAAGAGGATCTCAGGAAGGAGGGAGCAAGATTGTGCATTTTTGCGAGTCGGTGGCAGGAGAGGGAAGGGGTGTGGATGTATGTCGGTGCGAGAGGGGGTTGAAAGGCGGATTTCACCCCGCGAAAACAAGAAGCGTGAGTGGTCACGACTGCGGCGTCGACCGAGACATGGACTCATACGAGAGTCACACAGCTTCTGCCACCCACTTGGCCTTGAGATGGGTGCAGCTGGGCTGTGGAACAAGATTCTGAAGCCTTGAAGCTTCCCAATACGGAAAATGGGCTCCTAGTCAACGCTAGGCAACAGCAACCATAGAATGCAAATCAAAGATGGCACCGGAAAATTTCTCCATGTCCTCTCTCAACAAGTATTTTAAACCTATTATCATCATTTCTGCATATCAATGCCACGAGGCCGATCTTGTGGAAGCCGCAGCCGCAATGGAGCTGGTGCAGACTCGGGATGGTCCATGGGCACCATGTTGCCCCCAGGATACGGGTGGTCTTCGATGAACACATCTCTGCGAACAGATATACGAGACTTGTATGGTCCCGGTCCAGTACGTGATCCGTTCATAGTCACGACGAAAAGCGCACTGAACGAGATCCAGCTGCCACCACCAGCTATTCTACACGTCATGGCATTGGGGCTTTTGAAGATGGCGATGAGAGTCGCGGGACCAAGGGACCAAATGCTTGCAGGACATCAGCTATTGATGCGGATATGAATCTGTTCTACCGCTGCACTAGTACACCGGGAACAGCGGAGATTTCTCCATAGAGTTAAACGCTCGCTTCGAGATGCTCGACACATTGCAAGATAGCGGCTGAAGGCAGATGGAGGCACATAGACTTCGCGACCTGTATTGTGTAGTACTCATATGTCTATTTCACCCTCCCCATGATAGGATCCGCCGGCGCATCCAGATCATCCACCATCTCCGCAGCCTTGGCCTTGACCGCATTCAGCATGCCGCGATCGAAATCATCTCTGCTTCTCAACACCGCCTCGACCCAGCTGATATGCACCTCTCTGTACGTGGCCTTGAATTCTTCATAGACAAACGGCACCTGCGTCTTATCCGTCTCCAGGAGCCGCAAGAAGAACTCCACAGCGCGCCACCTTTGCATGATCTCGCGACCTTGGTCGCCATATCCGCGGAAGAATTCGAAAGCAGTGACAAGGTCGTCGCGCAGCTTTGCTGCGAATGCGTCACTGCGGCGGAACTTGACACCCTTGTTCCTCACAGCGCCGAGGTATTGGACGAGTAGTTCGTCTGCGAGCGAGTCGATGAGCAGATCGCGCAAGGATCGATGGACCTGCTCCTCGTAGTCTGCGAGGTAGTCTCTGAATGTTATGATGATGGACGCCATATCCGTGCTCTGGTACCACGCTGGCGTGAAAAATTTGGTCAGAATAGGCCGGAAATCGGTAAGGAAGATGAGTTGGCAAAATATCTGTATGCAGTGGCTGGAAATATCGATGTAGCCGTTTTTCAGTTCATCAAGTTGTGGAGCAAGACGGTCTGACAGATACTGTGGGGACAGCAAGGGCGTGGCTTCTTTTTCGAAGATGGTGACGAAGCTGGGCCGCCCCATCTCTGCGTCGGCGTCATCGATGCAGATGATCTGGTCATTTGCGAGGGCGATGAGCCACTCTTGGAATACGGGGACGGCTTCGCCGTCGAGCTGAGGGGTGAGGCCCATGTATTTGTCTTTTTCGTCATCAATGAGCGTTGTCCAGAGGCGCTGGCGAGTTGTGAGCGCTCGTATCATGGCGTCTACTGTGCCTTCTGCTACATCCGCACGCTCGCTGCTCGCTGCTACAGACAGATTTTGGGACAGCATCGTCCATACGTCGCCCAAGGAGCGTGTCTGGAAGATGCCGTCTGGGTTGACTTCGTAGGCGTTGCGGTCCTGGTCGAGGAACGACTTGCGGTCGCCGGAGTTGATGCGGTCCATGAACTGATCCACCGCATTGATGATGACCTGGCGATATGTTCGTATCAGCTCTGGGCCACGGTTGTCGATGACGTGTGGCTCCAGCGCCTCCTCAGGGAAGCCCAGCTTATTCATCTTCGCATAGTACCTGTCCACCCAGTTGATGACAGCAAGGAGGTATTGAGGCCCCAGACCTTCGTCATCAGCAAGATTCATCAAGAAGTCATGCATCTGTCTGTGGTAGATGTTCGTATATGTCTGCATGATCTTCCACTTCTTGGGCATCAGGTTCACCATTCCTAGCTTGACAGTGTTGAGATTGTTGAAGTACCACTTGAAGTACTTGTCGACCTTGTCAGGGTCCTCGTCGAACTTCTCGCGGGCTTCGGCCATGTTCGCCTCGCAGACGTACTCGATGGCCTTGGTGAACTTGTCCTTGTAGCCGCGCAGCTCCTTGGGTCCAGCGGTGATGGACTTGAAGCGCGAGGCCAGGTCCTTGTACTCGCGCTGGGCGTCTTGCAGCGCCTTGACCTTGGCGTCTGTCTTCTCTTCCTCCTCGACGATGACGGCGAGGCGCACGACTATGCCCTCGTTGCCCGACTGGATAAGCTCGATCATGTTTATGCAGGCTTCGCCAATGTGCTGGTCGAAACGCTCGATGACGTCGTCGAGGCGCGCAAAGAGGTCCTGCACGGTGGCGCCGTTGTCGAGGGTGAGGTTGTCGATCAGCTCGGTGGAGCCGTCCTCGGTGCTCTTGATCTGGTCCATGGCCACGTCGCGGATGTCGCGCAGCTGGGTGAGCCCGTAGTGGATTTGCAGCAGGTTGCGCTGCTCGGTGGGGTCCTCGTCGTCCTGGTCCAGCAGGAACTCGAGCTGGGCCAGGCGCTCGTCGAACGACTGCACGTCGCTGCGCATCTTCTCGACGCTCTCAAAGTTCCTGTGCGTCTGGGCGACGACGTTGATGTGCGGGAAGTCCTGGATCATGTTCTGGGCCTCGGCGCACAGCTTGTCGATCTTCATCATCTCCTCCTTGATCAGGTTGACGGTGCGCTGGCCGTCGGTGATGCTGGTCATGCCCGCCTGCGTCAGCTCGAGCTGCTCGCGCAGGCCATGGCGCAGCTGCCCGTCGACGGCGGCCTTCTTGCGCGAGAACTCGGCCTTGAGCGCGGGGATCTTGTCGAGGTCCTCGGGGTGCCGCAGGAGCTGGGCGAGCGACTCGACGTCGCCCATGGCCCTGAAGTCACCGGGCGGAGCGAGGCGACGGAAGGGTGTGGTTCATGTGCCGTATGGTCGGCGGCTTCAATTGCGTGCGGCTGCGTCGTGCGCGGTTGGCGACGGAGCCTCTGGTCTTCGTGCACGTCTTCGTCTTCGTCTTCGTCTTCGTCTTCGTCTTGGTCTGCTTCGTGGGGTTGGTCCGCCGCTCTGCATCCAACACATCCAACGCATCCAACGTCAACGTCGACGCTGCGGACCCCCGAGCTGCAGGGCTGCCCCACCGTGAAAGGCTCCCCGAACCAAACCACAATTCCCCGCGCCACCCATCCGTCGCCCACATTTTTTGCGCCCACCATCCCTACTCATACCACACTCTGACTACACCTCGAGGCCCTCCACCCGCTCGTAAAGTGTGGCCCACAGAGTGAACATACACACCACACCATGGCCGACGAAGACCTCAACCTCTACGACGAGATCGAGATCGAGGACTGCTTCTACGATGAGACGCTGCAGATCTACCACCACCCGTGCCCGTGCGGCGACCGCTTCGAGATCAGCATCTACGACATGCGCGACGGCGAGGACATTGCGCGGTGTCCCAGCTGCTCGCTCATGATCAGGATAATATTCGACCAGGTGGGTGCAGTCTCGACGGGGATGCGCAGAGGAAGCGTGTGCTGACCTAGAAACAGAGTGATCTGCCAAAGGAGAGGGACGATGCGCCAGGCGAGAAGGCTGCCGTTGCTGCGTAGATCCTGGGCGACTGGGTTTGGACTTTTCCAGGGAGAGTTGCGGGCGTTGCATTACCGGCGTTGGAATACCATTGCTCTGGGCAAACTTTGATTTGGCTATGAACTCGTACTATCATACATTTCTCTCCCACGGGGGGAATCTTTCTACATAGCTCGCTCCCTCGTCGCTCACCCATGGCCCTACCTGGGCACATCGTCGTCCACCTCGTTGTCGATGGCCAGCTCCTTGCGAATAATGTCCGTCAGACTGGTGCCGTCGCGCAGATACACCCAGTCGCCCTGGCCACCGCCCTCCTTCGCGTTCTGGCCCTCCTGCAGCACCACCCAGTCGAACCGCTTGGGCCCGGAGATGGGCGAGCTGAGCCAGATCTGCTTGTTGGGCGGCTGCTTGTTGAGCACGTAGCTGAGCTGCTTGGAGATGAAGTCGACTCTGAGGACACCGGCCTGCTGTTGTTAGTTTCCTGTTTGACAATCGCTCGTGACGGTATTGGTTCGCACCGAATATTCAACCTCAATGTCTGGGTTCTTCTCCTGTGCTTCTTCTAGTCGCTCGACCAGCTCGTTCAGGTACTCGTCCGCGCGCTCGTGGAACTCGCTCGTGGAAATGTCGGTGGGGACCGTGGGGATCTCCAAGTCCTCAGACTGCTTGGGCGGCGGGTTCTCGCTCTCGGGCATGATGCCGCGCACGCTCTTGCTGCCGTGGAAGGCTCGCACCGAAGCCCTGCTGGCACTGACAGCTGTGGCTCTGGCGACGATGCCACCGGCAGGTGTCGAAGCCCTCAACGGCGCTGCGGCAGCCCTGCGGAGCGCCAGAGATCCAATTCTTGTAACAGACTTCATTGCGATGGTTTGCTTCTGATGCAGTGCGTGATTGATGAGTGCTCGTCGTAGCTCAGGGTTGCGAGTTGCGAGTGCGGAGTGCAGCTTCCCTGGCAGCTGGTGGAGCTCTTCCCAATCGATAACGAGCCATCACATCATACCCTGCACGTCCCCGCAAACACTCGCGATCCATCCACAATCACATGCGCACACCATGATCAACGCGGTGCTGGTCTTCAATAACGCCGGGCAGCCGCGCCTGACCAAGTTCTACACGCAGCTGGAGACGAGCGTGCAGCAGCGCCTGATCAGCGAGATCTTCACACTGGTCGCGAACCGTCCCAATTCAGCGTGTAACTTCCTGCCGTAAGTTGTTCCACTCTCACATATACGCATGACCATGTACGCTGACTGCTGCTGCTGTGATAGACTCCCGCCCCTCCTCCAGCAGTCCTCGAAGTCTTCCACCCCCTCCMCCCCCCACAATGACACCCCCTCCCTCGTAACGTACCGCCACTATGCGACTCTGTACTTCATCATAATCAGCACGTCCACCGAGTCGCCCCTTGCCCTGCTCGATCTGATACAAGTTTTCGTTCAAGCGCTAGACGGCCTGTTTGAGAACGTGTGCGAGCTGGACCTGATCTTCAACTTCGAGACACTGCATGCCGCCCTGGGCGAGATGATTGTCGGCGGCGTGGTGGTGGAGACGCAGCTGGATCGAGTCATTGAAGGGGTGAAGAGTCAGGGACGGGTTGCGAAGAGACCGGTCAACGAGGGAAAGTTCGGGGGCGGGAGTTCGATTGGAAGAGGGGGAGGGCTATGGGCAGGGAGGTAAAGATTAGGAGATGGATCATACCCGGCATTTGTCTTGGCATTTGAGATGTTGGAAGATCTCGATTCTTTAGGTCGAGAGGTGACCAGTGAGGGCGAGAGGGAAGAGTACAGCATCAATGACGGTGAAGCTATGAGTTCTGATGCAGAGCACGCTACACCAAGACGCAGGCATTGAATAACAGTACTGAGCCTGCATAGCGGTCGGGGCCGTTGTGATGCCTTCAGAAGCAGCGGGATCGTCTCTTCTCACGGGATATCTGTATCATTCACGATTGTAACGCATGGTCTGAAGTAAGTCCGCTGAGACAGAGACCAGAGTGCAGCAGGGGGGAATGGCCTCACGGAGGAAATATGTGCGCAAACCTTTTGGAAGACATTCAAACGTAAATGAATGGAGGCTTATTCGCAGTGGATGCCCCGGAGTTGTGTTAGGCTGAGCAGGTTCCTTGTTCTAGGCGAGGGTAGAGTTGAGGGATGCATGGGTTGTTTGTCGGGACCTTCATCCTTTATCCTGCTCTAAGCTGATGCCAGTTGTCGGTGCAAACTGCAGCGGTTGTTGGTGAGGCGTTTAAGGAGTCTGTTCCGGATAGCAGGCGGGTGCCTGCCATAGCGGCGACTCGTCAGTGGTGTGATGCATAGATTCGGAAACAGTCAGGTCTTTGAATGTAAAATCAGATGGGTATATCATCTATCCTCTCTCCCACTAGCTCAACTAGGTACAAGCATTGCCAATCCTCACAACTCCGTCCCTCCGTCTACAAGAAGAGAGCGGCAACGGCACCAACACCAGCAACGAAGCCACCAACCTTGGCGTGGCTGGCAGCACCAGTGAACTCGGAAACAGGCGCGCTGTAGGCACCAGTGCCAGAAGGAGCAACAGTGCCGACCTCAGAAGCGAGGGGAGTGCTGACACCGGTGCCGGTGGGGACAACGGGAGTAGCGGCGCTGCCGGTGGGGTAGGGAGCAGGCGCGGTGACAGCGAGAGAAGCCGGGGCGCTGGGGGTGTGAATGCCGTAGGAAAGAGTCCTAATCACTTGTCAGTACTGAGAAATGTATTATACGCGGCGGTGGGCGTACTCGGTAACAGTAACGGTGACGGCACCAGAGCAGACTTCCTCGCTGTACTGAGCAGCGACAGCAGCGATGAGGGAAGCGGCGACGATGGAGAACTTCATTTTGCTTGTTGATTGAAGATTAAATTTGACGAAAAGGGTATCGTTGAATGAAGATTGAAGATATGAGATGACTTGGGAGTAAAGACCGTGTGGGTTGTGAATGAATGGCTAACAGTTCAGAGACTGAGAATTACTGTTCGTCTTGCGATGATGGATGGAAACACTGGAATGCTGAAATGCACGCCTGATATATGTGCCACGAAATGAGGTGCGCGTCCTCATCGATCCCATGCTGCATCGACGAGCAGACCCACCTGGTGTCTGGGCAGCGCAGGGATCGATAGGAGGATGAAGTTGGTAGATCAAGGGTTTTGGCGATAACGGAGATTTCGCTAATGATCGACTCTAGGTTCGAGAGTGACTTCCCGCTCTTACTCCCTGACTCTCATCTCATAGGTCGTGGGGCGGTGACGACGGCGACTTCGCGGTGCGTACGCAAGTCGCAAGCAGCGTCCACTTAATTGATACCGTGAGCAACAACAAAGGAGGCGGAGCACATGCTTTGATGTCATTGTGGGTGCTCCCTTTCTTAGGATAGCCTTGCTCGCTGATCGGAATGTTGATGTGCATATAAGGAGCCAAACAACGTGGGGATTGTTTCGAAACGCTCTCACTGCTGCAAGGAAAACCCTGAGATGAAGCAATCTGATGAGCCGATATGAAACAGCCGCTTGCCGAGTGTGCGACAAAGGCACGTGACGTCGAATTTCGGCAGGACTGAACGGGACGTTCAGATGGTGATCATACGCGGTTGTTTGGTTTGCTCATGTCCTTTGATTGGGGCACGGTCGCGCGCACGTCATATTTGAGGAAGGTGGTGAGGTGCGTTTAGTTCGAGACCAAAACTGGATCTGTGGTGTTGAAATTGCTAATTTTGTCTGACTCGTATTAGATGGCAGGCTGCCACTTCGCTCTACACCCGCCTCTCTTGCCTTCGTGGTCAACATGTTGAGCTCTAAGTCAGTGTAGAACAATGGTGGAGGCCATTACCTTGAGTGTCGTGTTGGAAGGATTGCGGGTGCGGGGTGACCTGATCGACCGTAATCGTGTTCGCTAATGCAGGTACCATCGTTCGGCGGTGCAACTGCGCACCTGGGCATCGTCTGCGCATCACCCTCTTATCAAATTCGACTATCTATCGCACACGAACCAGCATAGAACCCTAGCTTGCGATCGTTTGGCTTCTAGCATGATGGTCTCGGCTCTCTGAAACTATTTCGATCTTTCACATTCAACGGCGCGATGCTTGAGAGGAAATGCAGGCATACAACAGCCTGTGTGCAATCTCGACAGCGACAAAAGATGCTTTTGCCGATTTCACAAAGCCGGCACCCGCCCAGGCATAACAGGACTGACTGCCTTTCGCTGACTGCCTAATCGCACAGCCCTACATCGGCTGACTTATGTCTGTTTAGTATGGTCGTGAACAAGTTGCTTCCGCTGCACAGTGTTCATTGTTCAACACCGTTCCGCCGGCCTACACTGTCCTTTTCGATATACCTTCCCTCAGTGGCCATGTACTTTAGAAGATGTAGACGCACAACACTGTCTCGCTGTGCACTACCAGCAGCTAGCTTAGTGTCCTACGGTATGCCTACCAACATGTTGTTCCGTTTCTTCTGCAGAAAGAAGTATTTCACATTCTGGCATTTCAGTCGTACAGCATCATATACACACAGAACCCGTCAAAGAATGGCTGAGTATAGAAAGCAGTATCTCGACCACCTGGAGCGCTGGCTGAATTACGAAGAAGACTCAAGCACTCACTGAGGTACAATTGCAGTGTTTTTTACACCGCAATTTGGGTTTTTTAAGTATATTTGCAGTGTAAAAAACACTGCAACGCAGATTATATACACAGAAGAAAGGCCCTTTTAGGTAAAAGACACTGCGAAATAGGTAAAATACTAAAGTTGTAGTGTTTTTTACCTGTAGGAAAACACTGCGCGGGGTTTAAGACACCGAAGAAAGTCCCTTTCTAGAGTTAAAAACCCAATTTTGTACCTCAGTGACTCCTCCAGTAGTAGAGGAAGGCAAGGCAACCCCGCCCAAGAAGCCGCTTTCTCCGAAGCCCCGCAAGCGTGTAGACTCTTTCGTAGGTGAGGCATGTCGCGACATCGCCCGTGAATTTGCCTAGAAGAATGAGTTGATGGGAGCTGCGCGACCGAAATGTGTCGCTGATCAGGGTAAGGCCTCACGCATGCCGATCGTTTTGCCTCTTCCCTCTTGTGCGCGAGAAGAAGCAAGTGAAGAATGGGCAACTGATGAGTTTACTCGCGAGGTGATTGCAGCACAGAACCAGACTAGGACTGTGACGCAGCTGCAGAAGATCAAAAGCTTGCTAGGTTTCCACGAGAAGCATTAGTCACTCATTTCGCGAACTCATTTCCTTTGTTGATTATAGTCGTCTCATAAAGCCTCTGACCAGCTACATCCGTCCTATGTAAAATCATGGAGTATCTACACAACGTCAACGTAGCCTCTGGTGGATTATTGAACTTACCACCGCGTAAGGCATGCGTACCCTGTCAGTATAAAATCAGTCATGCGACGTGCCACTTTCTCCCCTCTGGCTTTGTTCCCGTGCCTCCCTTGAAAACAGTAAAGTATCTCCGAAAGTCATGGCAGCTACACGAAAGTAGATTCTTGATACGCAGTCGAACTCAGTTGTTCAAGCGCTGTTGATATGGTGTGCACGTGCTTACTTATTTCGATCGGAGGCGAGTGCTTTTGTAGACGTTTTTTCTGTGTCAACAACTGACTTTGATATGGTCATGTTCGGAATTCGTTTCGAAGCAGAGTAGATGAAGGGGCACAGACAGCGATGGTTATTGGCACTGTATTTACCGCCGCAGCCGTAAACAATCGGCTCAGAAACAACGCCAGATGAGGGTCTGGTTCATGCTAAGAGCCTCCGGAGAGACAATGTGAAGATCGAGCCGTACGTCAACGCTATGCTTGCCTGGCTGACATTTTGGCCTGGAAGCTAAGCTTATGCGCCCGGGGTGGTTGAGCTGCTGCATGACACCGGATTTTTACGTCCCGACTTCTGCCGAGTCGTTTTTCCACATCGTTGTGAATCCTCGTAGATCGCGCCAGGGACTACTGACCATTAAGTCCCTGGCCAAATAAGTGCTGGTCGAAAGCACGCATGCTTGATTCAATAGTGCAGGCTCAATCATGTCTTGGAGGCAATCCCTTCAGAAATGGCGGTGTGACTTCTGGTCCTGGAAGAGTGGCGCAGTACAAGATCAGTGTAAGAGATGCATGCGAGATCATGACTAAAAGCGTTCTTATGCCTTTGGTATTGTCTATTAAGATTATCTGAAACCGCACCTCAGTTGTATTCCAAACTGAGTAGGCTAGACACACGCTAGTCTACTGGATAGGGGCACCAGACGCAGCGACAGTGACGTAGAACAGCTTTGTCTGACCAGTGATGATCATGCGTCCATTGCCGGCGAATTGAAAGTTAGCAGCCACTGTGCCAGTGTAGATTTTGCCAATAAGCTTGCCGGAGGTGTTGTAGACCCAGACACCGTCACCAGCACCAGTGTAGACTCGGCCCTTGGAGTCGGTGTGGACACCATCAGGTATGAAAGCTGGAATGTAAGCGAAGGTCTTACGGTTCTCGAATGTGCCATCCTTAGCGACATCAAACGAATAGATAGAAGCAGGAGAGGACAGGTTGCGACCGTAGAAGCCAAGCGCAATACCAGTGTCAGTGACGTAAGCCTTGTTGCCATCAGGGGAGATTGTGACGCCGTTGGGCAGGGTGAAGTCGTCAGCAACGACGGTGGTAGCACCAGTCTTGAAGTTGTAGCGGTACACCTGGTTCCTCAGACCAGGAACCGGACGGAAGTCCTGGAGGTAGCCGTAGAGAGTGTCGGTGAAGTAGAGGTCACCATTCTTCGGGCTGACAACCAAATCGTTCAGAGAGTTGAACTGACGACCAAAGTAGTTATTGAGGAGTGCTAGCCTGGTGAGCGCGGATCTAAGCTGACTCGTGGTGAACTTACTGGTTGTGTTGTACGGCGCCTCAGGGTTCATAACGTACAAAGCCGAGGGGACATTGTCTCCCTGGCCCTCACCAGCGAAGATTATGTTGCCCTTGTAGTTGGTACCACCATTAGGGTTGATAACCTGAGGGTTGGTGGTGTTGACAATGGTCACAGGTGCAGCCTTGAGGGTACCATTGCGAACCTTCTCGGCATCCGCGAGAGAGATCTTCTGGATGATGGAAGATTTGTTAAGACCAGTGCCCGCAGCGGGAGCACCAGCGTTCTGAACAAAGAAGACCTCATCACGCTTGGGGTACCTTCGGTTGTGTTAGCTTGACCATCTTGTACACGCTACGTACGGATGAGCCTACCATGTCACAGCCTCGTGGAAGATAGGGTCAGATTCCGAGGAGGCAATCTGGGTCAAGGAAGGGTTGGAGCCAATGACATCGTAAAATTCCTCGTCGTAGATGTGGAAAGGCTTAGCCAATAGGGACTCCTCTGTGACGCCAGGCCAAACGAACAACTGAACACTAGTCAGATCATGGTATCACGCAAGGTTTTGATGTGAAGAGTGGATATGACATTACCGTGGAGTCGTTTGCGATGGCGGGCGGCGGGACATTTTCCAACACGTTGAAGATCTTCTGATCCACGACCTGGGCAGCTGCAGGTACTTGCTGTGCCAAGGCACAACCGACAGCCGCGCTGACAACGAGGAAGGTATTGGTGGACGGCATCTTGATTCTTGGAGCGAAAAAGCAAGTGGAACCCAGGTGAAACGTCTGACTTCGGCGAAGTGCTGCACCAAGGAGAACAGGACACACACAGCTGATGAGGACACACGAATAAGGTTTTCAGTGGACCCTAAGGATATATACAAGAGCTCTGAAATTGGACCGGCGGTACCTATGCGAGGCCTCGCGTCATTTCACACGAAGCTTGCGGCTCGCTTTGAGCCAAGTCTCGGAGCAGGCTTCGATATCTGGCGGTCATTGAAAAGCTAAGCTCAACGGCGTTCGTGCGCGGCAAAAGGCCCGCAAAGCGCACCGCGGGATGTGGAGATGGACCGAGGGGAACCTTGAAAATTTAATGTCGGATGCTTGTTCGAGACGCGACAATTCTTGATCTCATCCTTCCCCGCGCTGGGTGCAAGGCTGGAGTCGCAAAGGGTCCTCGAGCTGCTACAGTGTCTGACTGCAAGGAACAGCCCGTCTCATCCCGTTAGATTTGTGTTGATGCAGCAAAGCGAGAGAGAAGGACCGACGTTGTCAGGCTGTGCTCTTTCCAAGCACGTGCCAAGTGCGTTAAAGCAAGCTAGCAAACCCCACGGAAAATCCGCACATCCGCGCCTCGGTCCCCGAGCTTCTCAGTGGTCACTTGAGGTGGTCGAGAATCAGCGAGTCAGTCAACAACACCACCTTCACGCCCACAGGTCCCGAGAGCGACACGACCCCCATCACGCCAAGGTATGAGCCGTCTTGGCGCTGCGGCCTACGATCAGACCCTCTCGATTGGCTTCGTACCTCCACGTTGGGCACCCAAAGTCGCGGAGTCGAAGACGTCGTGGGGCGCACGGCTGCATCATGTCAATCCCAAAGAAGAGGGTGGCTTTCGGTAGCACAGCAGGTATTGGAGTCCTTCGAACTGCCGCGACATGAGATGTACCAGCAGCAATGTCGATACCCTAAGTTGTGCCGACATTATCGCCGTGTTAAGTATCATTATTGGAGGTCTGCGACACCCAGAACCATCGTTCAATAATGCCAACCAGAGACCTTGTACTAGAGGCTGGGCTCGCGAGCTTTACGCGATATTTTCGCTCACGGTCGCCTAGCCTTCGGCTCGACGGCCGGCGTTGCTGCTTTTCAGGCACTGTTCAAGGATCAAAGCAGCAGGTACTGACGGAGCACGTCTCCTTGAGCCAATTGGCACGACATGCTCAATCGTGCCTGAGATTCATGTCAGAGTGTATTTTTCCGCTAAGCTGCCGAAGTGGCGTGTACGTTGCATAGCATTGAACTGCAGGGTGACGGGCCGAATTTAGCCCCCTTTCTAGAATATGAACCACTCAGTCACTTTGCGCGTGCTCAAAGATCGGCCACCGAAGCAATGTGGGGATTCCCCAGGGTCTCTCTTCACTCCGTCTGTCACTCGTCCAACCGTCAGTCTTCTTTTGTGTCACCATGGCCGAGTTCACTGTGTTGAAGGTTGTTGTAGTGGTCTTCCTCAGCGTTGCCATCTACAACTTCCTGGAACTCAATGTCCAGATTTTCAGCACCTTCAAGCGGCGGAAAGGACTCTATTTCTGGTATTTTACCATCGCGACATGGGGCGTCCTCTTCAATTCAATCGGCTATCTTCTCAAGCACCTCGAGGTGACGAGAGAAGGCAACATATACGCAACCATCATCCTGATAGGATGGTGCTCCATGATTTCCGGCCAATCCGTCGTGCTTTACTCTCGATTACACATCGTGATGCACAACACAAAACGGTTACGGGCCGTGCTGATCATGATCATCGTCAACGCTATCTGGCTGCACATCCCCATCATCGTCTTGGTATACGGCGCCAATTCGAATAACCCTGGTCCATTCGAAGGCCCTTACTCCATCTATGAAAAGATCCAATTGACAGTCTTTGTCCTCCAAGAATTGATAATCTCTGGCCTCTACGTCTACGAGACCATCCACCTACTCAAACTTGAGAGTACCATTGGCAGCAAAGGAACTAGGAAAGTGCTCTACCACCTCCTCTATGTCAACGTCCTAGTTATGCTGCTGGACTTCAGCATTGTTGGACTTGAGTTCGCCAACCTTTACGAGATCCAAACTGCCTGGAAGCCATTGGTCTACAGTGTGAAGCTGAAACTCGAATTCAGCATCCTCAATCGCCTCGTCGAGCTGACGAGGAGCGCTCGAAGCGGCGACTCGCGGTCGTACAGCAATGCAGTCAACTCAGGCGGCCTTGCCCTTGGCACAATCAAGGGCAACAACACAACACATCGCTCAGTAACGCGTGGTGCGGATCGTACTGGCGAATGGGAGGTACACGTGGGCAGTGGAAAGCACAACAGCAATGCGCTGCCTGCGACTGTTGTCAAGACCACTGAGGTCAAGATCCAGAGTCACAGCCGGCGAAGAAGCGATGCAAGTTTAGCGGAGAGCAAGACAGAGATCTTGCCGGAAGCAGCTACTCCTGATGGCAACGCGCACGAAATAGAAAGAGGAAGTGCTTCGTCGGTCTCGTCTGATGTAGGATATGGGAAATACGCCAACCCGTCCTGGCAATGAGGGAGCTTGTTTGTTTGTCAAGGTCATGTCACTGTTACGAGCACTAGATACCCCAATTACACGATCTCATTTCTGGTCTTGGAATTCATCACCTGCATCATGCTTTAAGCCTTACTGAGCGCTTCCTCTGCCAAAGACCACGCTTCGGCACGCATGGTCCAGTTTGCCCACCAGTCTCCATTTGTGTCCTCCCCTATCAGCGGCCCACCATTTCTGAGGCTGATGCCGTTGAGTGTGTCCGCCATTCATGACCAGACTTGGCTTACCGACTTCTGTGGTCCTATCGCTGTCTGGCAGGCCGGTCTTCACAACTGCCGAGGAGAAATCCACGTCGAAGCACTTGGCACGAGACCAGTTGGACCAGGAGAACATGAGCTGATTCCAGGTTCCCATCATGGGCGACCGAGCACTCTCGCTGTAGCTTTGCAGTTGCCATGCGACGAAGGCCTTGACCTGGTCAGAGGCTCTCTGCTTTTGAGGTTTTCCCTGATGCGGCTTGCCAGCTCGCTCACACTTGAGCTTTTGATCTCCACTGCAGTGATCATTGTGACTGAAGCCATGGCGGCATTACCAATACAGGCAAATCTTCCTAGGCACTGGGACTTCCTCTGAAGCTCCCCGGAGGTTCATAGCGTTGATGATGTATAGAGGCTGGCTTGGTCGCAGATGCTGGGCTGACAGTGTTGTCTTGGCCCAGAAAGCTAGGAGGACGTCCCCATGGCTTAAGAACCCGACCTCATCCGAAACACCTTTGGTGTGTAGCTCCGCCATCGCCTGTTCATTGAGGTCGTCCACCCACGCCTTTGGAAAGCAGACCACGCACCCAGCCTCCTTCGAATGAACAACTACCTCGAAGATGAAGCTCAAGACAAACAACAGGAACCAAATGCCGGTCAACGCAAAGCCAAAGAGGATGCGATCTCGAGGATCGGCGGCTTTAGTGAGACTGACAAGTGGGTCTTCGTCGTAGGGGATAAAAGTCGGGACTTCGTCGTCTTTGCCATTTAAGACTGCCTGCCAAGCTTGGAGGAAGTCCTGGCGTCCCAAGGCATCGAAGAACACGCAATTACAATTGAGAGTGACCAAAGTCGCATCGGTGAAAGATACTACATGGACCGACAGACCCGGGTCGTCTTGTTCGATCCACTGCGACAATTTCGTTCGCCGACCGGGGCGTGCCACGAGACTCTCGAAGGTACTTGCATCCTCGTCATCGTGGGACGTAGGACTTTGGCATGTCCCGGCAATCTTCGCGCAAGCTTGTTCTCACGAATGCTCTGCTGTCGATCGTCATGTGACCATACAGTCGCCGGCCTCTTCGCATCATAGCACTGGGGTATGTGAACCTCGATCCCGCCAGCTGACTATCAGGTGTGTCATCGGATCGATGCCCATTGGAACTTACATCATTGTTGTGATCACTGACGTTCTTCTTGTAGCGGGCTCCTATATGACGCCAATCACTGATCGTTACTGAATGTTCCAGCGACAGGCGAAGCCTTTCTGGATCCAGAACATCATCGAATCGGAATATGAAGTTCAGGGCCAACTCAAGAAACACATCGTTCGAATCCCAAAATCGCAAAGGCAGCACCTTGTCACCTGTAGCTGGAACAATCGTAGGCGCACGGAATCTAGAGAAGGTCATGGTATGTCGTTCTGCTCAATGACGTGAGAATGAGGATACGGTGCCCACGAGAGTGTAAATGCAACAGGTCTCTGTCTTTTTGAGCTCAAAAGGAGGCATCAGCTTACAGTCAGCGCCAACTCTCTTCTTCTATGGCGAGAGTGCAATGATCGGACGCGCAATCCGCGAGCATAATGCCTGATTGTTTATGGCTTCTTGATACGCGGTCATTTGGCGTATAATTTATTTATTTGGACTCATTTGAGGTTGAGCGAGATTCAATGGTGTTCTGGTGTAACCGTTTTTATACGCTAGTTCCGAGAGGTCAGTTTTGATTGGTTAGATAACCTCGCGTTGTCAGCGCTAACTGGACCATCGAAAAACTTTCGGTGCAGGCGTTATGTGCGTCTGCATCTTCATCAACAACACGCCCTACTTCAAAATCTACAATGCCTATCTCCAAGAAAGCCAGGGTATGCGACACCTTCTCTGCGCCGCTGTGCAAGGCCGGAGACACACAGCTTACCCATGAATGCGCAGGTCCAGCGCGAACACAAGGCCGCTGAGAAGGCGGGCACCCGCGCACCAGTTAAGGCCAACGGTCTTCCGGTCAAGGCTCCTAAGCCAACATCGATTGTATGGTTGTATCTTATTCCAAATGCTCTCGTGCCTCGTGCTCCTAAAACACAAAAGCAAAGGGCGGCATGACACTGCTAACATGTCCACTTCGGGTGGTGTAGTGTCAGAACTGCCGCAAAGAACTTGTATCAACCAACAAGCCACAGCTGGAAGCACATGCGTTGACTCACGACCAGAAGTTGTGGGCAAAGGAGAAGTGCTTCCCTAGTGACTTTTCTTAAGAGGGGCTCTGCGTTTGGCTGAACGAGGGACGTAGGACGCCGCGCTGCTTCTGAATTGCAAATCGCGTCCACCTTCGAGCACTATACGTGTCTTGCGCAGCAGCTTGATATGTGATATGTGGTACTAGCTACTGTGGGATACGCGCAGTAAGAGAAGGACTCCATCTTGTCTTTCAAGAAACCCGCATAAGGGGGTAGATTCGCCCATTGCAACTCTCGTCGTACACGACATCTCGTCACTGTATCGAAAACGAATAACACCGCTATTTCAAAACTCGCATATATTCCGTCTTCCGCGTGACCCAAGTATCGACTGTAAGCCTGAGTCAATTCAAATCAGACGATCACTTTGATCTCTTGTCAATCGCTGAGCATCCGGCAGTAAACCGAAGCCTACTTGGTGCGGAGTTCGACACTCACAATGTACGCGGGATCGGCTTTACCAGTTCACATTAGCTCCAGAAGCTGCGGTGCCAACTATAGGGCATCGAGTGCACCAGTCTGCAGACGTGTGTCCATGGTGAACGCGGCTGTCGCGTTGAAAGCTGTTTCTACGAGCACCTTCTCGGAGTGTACCGTCGAAATTACAGGCCTCGATCTGCTGCACAGGATCGGACGCATTCATGTTGATTGGTATTGCGCCAACGCTGACCGCAAGTTCATGACGTTGAGCAATGCGAACAACCATATGTACTCTGGAGCCTTCGCGAATCCTTGCAGACACTAGAGCTTTCTGATCAATGGGACCCGCACCGGATATTGCGATGGTACTCCAGCTTCGAAGCACTCCAGATCAGGCCTTCGCAAGCAGTTGCGAAAACGGCTGATGACATGATTACATCCCGTCATTTCGATATATTCCGTGTAGCAGTAGCCATCTCCGGAACAAGATAGAGCCTAGCAGCGGTGAATGGAACTCGTACGTATCCAGCTGGGAGTCGCCAGAAACTTCGTTCGAGCTCAGCAATCCTTCGGGCGTGCCTTGGCAACCACCAACATTTCTCCATTCGGGTACTCCGGACACAGCCCTGCATCAAAGGAGTTGGCGAGACCAATTCAGGATTTTGCCCTGAACCAATCTCGTCAGGAACGACAATATGATCCTCATCATCGTGGTAGTTCACAGCACTGCCAACACTGACAAGGTAATGAACCCCTTCATGGCCCACGATCTGGGCCGGCTCTGAAATGCCGTGCAGGCCGTGATAGACATGAAGATTCGTGGTGCAAACGGTGGTAGAGCCGAGACGAACAATGGCGTCAGTATTATGAACTGTGGTCGGAATGGGGCGTGTCTCGGCGCTCATGTTGCATCGTGTGCCATTCCACACCACTGAAAGCACGGTGTCGTTGGTGAGTGCCTTTCCAGTATAGCGACATCGCTTCTGATTGTGCTGACTTGTGCTTTTTGATATGCGATTCAAGTACGTCCCGGTCACCGATCCACACTTGCCACTTGCTCCCTGCACAAGCGCTCATCATGTCGTAAGTTTAATCTCGGAGTGGTGGTAAGTCTCCGGCGCCTGCTACCTCTATCAGGCATGATCATGATGCTAGGGCCTTTGTCTTGGCTTGTGCAGTTCCTCTGGTTCAGGCCTCGCGTTGATTGTGCGCAGTGCTAATCGAATGGATACATCATTCAATCCCTGTAGCGTAGCCGGAACCCATCGCCGAGATGGCCTCGTCGTATGGTCGTTATCCGACAGCTTAATTTCTTTGACAGATCTCGACGTTAGTGAAACTCCGAGTGCCCGACCAACAAAGTGGGCATGATGTAGCAGGCTCTATGTGTTGGATCGGACTGATACCGTGTTACAGTTTTGACGAACGTCAACGGGGATAGGCTTCGCAAGTGCAACTCATAACTTGATTGCAAATTCCGGACTCATGGCTGCAAGGTGACTAGTGTCGAGTTTTGGCCGCAACAGTTGATCCTTTCCATACTGTCAAATGCGGGAGGAGAGACCAGTGGTGTTAGTCCGTAGTAGGAGATCAACATATCGTGGTGATCATAAAAGGTACAAGGGACGATCTTGTAGTCAGGTCCTATCTGCCAAAGAGGCCGAGCGCTCTGGTTTTGAGCAGCTGTCATTACCACTGGTGTTGTATTTCCCGGAAGCTCTGCTATCAAATCTTCCGGCAGGACACCAGCCCTGCTTAAGGCAATCTCCCTGTTGGATGTGACGAAGAGCTGAGAGTTTGTCGACGAAAGCCAGTTGTCGAAGAAGCGCTCCAATGCCTGTAGGTCTTTTGCGTTGGGCGGTGCAATCACTCTCGTGAAGAAGGGATATTGTAAAGTACTGAAAACCCCTTGAGTTGCCACGATCTCTTGCTCGGGTCTTTTGAGCATCCGCAGGAAACCTGATACGATTTGCTGGTCGTTATCCCTCCGCACGAAAGGATGACAGGCTTGGATCATTTGAACGAGGAATGTACTCAGCCGTTCTGCAAAGGGTAGCCGAGGATCAGCATATGATCGCAAAGACCCAAAATCGGCCAGGATTTCAGCGACTTGCGAGATCGCGCGGCCTATGGATGGCAGTAGGGAGTTGCTGTTGACTGGCCTTGGATTATCTGGTATTTGCCAGTTCCTTGTCCTAGCAATCTGCACATCATGCCAAAAGCCGAATCGCAACAAGGGACTAGGTCCATGGGATTCGGCGACGACGGGCAACCAGGGCAGAGAAGTTGAGTCCTTACCGACCTTAACGAATAAGGGCAGATCAAGGCCGGCTCTGATGAAATTGAGCAACACTTGCTCAAGAGGGATTTCGTAATCTGGGCTGAGTAATGGGTTCGTGCGTACGACAGAACGGGTATTATAACCCAGATGTAGTAGTGCGAACAGTTTGTCTCGGGCATCAGTAGCTTCGAAGCCCAAGGTTCTTGCGTAGTACATCTCAAATTTAGCCTGATCGAGTCTTCCCATATGGCTCCAGGCCTCTTCAAACCATCTTGTATTCTCTTGTTTCGGCTCATTCCTCGATGACGAGGATTTTCGGATGGGTGCAAACAATCTGACAATATTAATGAGATCACCCCAACCCAATGATGATCTACCAATCCGAATTGTCACTTTCCGGTGACCCTCCTCAGTCAAGGGAGCAAGCAAGACTTCCTGGTAAACCCATATCCGACGGAAATAGGGCCTTGATAACAGTCGTTCCAAGCTTGTGCGAAATCTAGTATCGAGGCTATGAGTGCTCAAATCGATCTTTTGCTGGGTGAGACCTCCTTGATTGCCATGGAGGTAACTCAAGACTGCATCCTCATTGGCTCTCGTTTGGGATCTGAAGTTCGACTGTAGCTGACTATCTGCCCTGGAACGAGCCAAAAATCGGTTTCGCAAGCGGATGCAATCACCTTTCTGTAGTCTTGCGATGTACTCGGGTAGGTCGCGGCGTGGTTGATAATCGAACAAAGGAAGGCAGTCAACAATCGACTGTCCAAGGATCTCATGACAGCGCGTGATAATCTTACTGTCTAGATCTTGTTCGCCCAACCAGACTATGACCTCCTCAGCAGACGAATAGATCAAGTTCATCAGTCCGACCTGATGCGTCTTCTCTTTGGGGTCGCTCTGGTTCATGCACACAGCGTCGATCCAGAGAGTGCGGGGCTTAGCGAATAGTCGTAGAGAGCGTAAGGCGGCCTTCAGATTCTGGGTTACGTGGTATTGTATCAAGGTGTGATCGGTGTCCAGCCGGTCCGGTGACGCATTTTTCGCAACAGGGCAGTACAGCCTGATCGGAGTGGTATCGCTGGCCTCTCCCCAGCAGTACGATAGAGCTTGGTACGCAACATGACCGCTATCATGTTTCTGGAAAGACGAGTAACCCAGTGAGCAAGTGATAGGCTCGTCCGGTAGACCTGGATGCAGGCGTAAATAGCGAATCTCGTTGAGGGATGGATCTAGTGGCAAGTAGGCAGTGGTGTTGTTTTGAACGCCACGAAAAGGTAGGGAAGAGCTGGGTAAGACCGGAGAAGCAGCCATGTAGGTATAATAGATCAGAGTCTTTGCCGATCGAGGACACGGAATTAGGTGCATCAGGCTGAGAGTCGAAACCGACGGCTGACCTGGTCTTTATCGGTAGTTGTGATTGGTGGAATCTAGGTGGTTGAACATGAATCCCTGCATCTTGTCAACGCTGCTGTGCCTGTGCAAAGCATCATAACTCGAAACCAACGTTGAGGGGACATGTGTATGCATACGCTTCTCCGCCAAGATTGTGCTGAGCGCTGCTCGTGAAATCTGTCCATCCAATTACATTCCGGACTGCACCGCGACAACGCCCGGTACGCCTATAGCACGACAATGGTACAGTATATTACATGTGCTTTGTCCGAATCTTGATCGCTGCCCGAAACCTAGTTCATCTCCTTCATAGCCTGCGCCGCCCTACTCTCAATGTAATACCCAGGCGCCGGCCGCCTCGCGGCCTTCTGCTCATCTTTTGACAACGCGCGATCGACTTCCTTCACGTCGACGAGCTCCTTTATCCGCATGATCTGACCGGCGACTGATTGTGATACTGGGTGGTAGACGGTTGTCATGCGCTTCCTCAGGCCGAGTGCCTTCAGTACACCCTGCGTCTTGGCGGGCATACCAATGCCGGATCGCATCAGTGTTATTCTGAAGTAGGACATTGTGTGCGGTTGCGTGTGAGGGAGGTAAAACTTCTGGTGCGTGTCCGGCGAAACGGATAGTATTGTTGAAGGCGTTCAGTCGCGGTTGCGTACGATTGTTGAGCTTTGAGCAAGTGAAGAAGCTGCAAATGCGTCAGCATGGGCGTCAGAAAGTAGTTGCATGACGGATTGACATGCCTTAAATGTGTCGATATGTTTGGTCGTCGTTGCGCCTCGCTCCTACCGCCGTTCAACTTTTCGACGTTGAGATCGGAAGTCGCGCTTTCCAAACGCGGGTTAGTCATCAAGCACGCTTCACGTGCTGAGAACCTGCACATCAACGAGCTGCTCTAACCTCAACTGCCCCTTCTTGCATGTTGTAATGCTGATTGCCGAATTGGAAGCCCCTCACCGCTACATCATCCGCCGATTTCTGGGGCCTTCGGTAAACAAAGCTCCGCCATGCGCCTACCCTTCCGCCTGCAAGTTTTCCGTGATGTTCAGCAACGCAAGCAGGCTCATGCCTGCACGCTCTTTCAATCGGAAGGAACCAGGCATCTCAACTCTGGTGCCGAGGCGACGGCGCGCTCGACGAATGGGATATAACCCGCGTTTCATGCCATAGCGTGTGGCTGCTTGCGTGTACGACACAACCAGCCCTGCCAATATTAGCGAACGGTGACACGGACGTCAGGAGCCTTCCCATCACATCCGGACACGTCGAATGCGATGTATGCTGCCGTAGAGACTATTGTTTTGAACGGGCGGAAGTGGCTTTTCTTGGGAGCTGAAGACTGGGGCTGCGTCTGCACTGTTTGTGCAAGGTGCAACTATGGGCACTGACCTGCACAAACTGACGACCCGAAATCATATACTCTGTCCGAGTACGATTCATTAAGTAGGCACTAGAATGTGCTGTGTGTTCCGATCGAACCAGACACTGCCTGTCCCTGCGCACGCATCGGACACGCTTTGCAACCTCCTGATCTCCCACGAAGCATGGCTTGGTCTCTGCTCGTCAATCATTAGAAGGCATGTCACGCTGAGGTGAGATCTCGACTGAAGAAGATCTGTGCAAAGGATGGGGATTAGTGGATCCTACCCCGGAGCTTGTGTGGCATAAGGCTGGCTCGCCTCTAAAACGAGTATGACAGTGACAAGGCAGAAACACCCAAGGCCCAAAGATCTGGGTTCTTACGGGTAATAAGCGAACCTTCCGCTGCATGCAAGCTAATCTCCGCTCCTCAGATGCGAGTCAGCGGATACCAGCGGGAAGCGTTTGCGAGGTGCCATCTCGTCTCAAGCAGACAGGCAAAGATCATCGAAAGAGCCCTTTGTTCCGAGATGGGGAAGGGTACTTACATGGCCACAACGACTTTTGATGCCTGATTGAACGGCCTGTCTAAAGCGTCTACGAGCTCTCGGGGCCGCAAATTCTCGTACATAAGAGCTATAAGATAGGTGCCTCAGCAATCAATCAAGCTCAAACATGAGACTCATTAACATCCTGAGGCTCCTCTTCATCAGTACAATTTGCAACATCATACTCGGACCGTCATCGTAATCACTTCGTTACTGCTGGCTTACTATCTGCCTACCATTCGTTGCCTTCTCCTTACCCCATCACCGCCATGGCTTGTAAGTATCGCCCAGCATTTTTCCATTACACGTCTAAGACTCCCAGCCCTCTTCGCCCAAGCTACGACCTACGTCCCTCCCACTCCCTCATCCCCACCAACAACTATCCCACCGGTCGTCTACCGCATCCACCGCCTCAACGCCCAGACGAGATACTCCTTCGCCACCGGCTTCAGCGCGAAGAACCAAACCACAATCCTCAACTACACGTCGGCACTCTCACGCTTCGGCCTCGCACACCTGTACCAGCAGACGAACATCAGCAGCCCATTCATCAGCGTGTATGATAACTTGCAGCACGCGGAGAATGTGGCGAAGCATTGGGCGGAGAAGTGTGGTGAGGAGGTGCTGGTTGTTAGCGTCGATACGAGGCATTTTGCTAGGGGACCTGTGTTCAGAGCGGCGGACTTGCTAAAGGTATGTTTCCCTTTGACTACTACATTCAGTTGCCCTGTTTTGCTCCTAGTTGTGATTGACCGAGAGGACGAAAGCTGACGATGATAGGATGCGAGTGCCGGCAAGGCTGATGAGTGGCTCCACTGGGGTGAGTATCTGGTCATGTACCGCATTCCGGCTCAGGCAATTCGCGATCAGACGCCTATTGGCAGGGGTAAGAAGGAGGCCTGGAGGGCTGTTGGTGTCATCGGTAATGCTTGATTTTGTCTCGACCTCTCTGTCTTCTCTTCCGCTTCTCCATGGGACCTCGAGCTCTATGTGGTCGGCTTTTCATCTTTCGCGGGCGCTGGGATGTCGTTCATCTGTTACCACTCTTCCATCTTCGCATCTCAGCGGGCTCTGTCACCTCCTAGTATCAGCGTAAGGCATCAGGGGCAGTTCGGAGTTGATTAAGGTATATCTACGACATGGCATCTACTCTGTGTATACGGATCTCTTTCCCTTTCTGGGCATTTCAGCTGGATCTGAGCCTCAGAATGCTCAGACTCGGAGCATGGTAATTTGATTAAGGTATGTCTGCTAGTATAGGTCCCCGCACTACAACGTAGCCTGCGGACTTGAAGTGTCGATACACTATTGCATTGTCCCCCTTCTGAGAGACTGAACCTCATGTGCTAACACAAACCCAGCTCTCACATAGGGGGACCAGACTTCTCAGTCAACTCAACGCCTGCCGCTCACGCCTTTATGGGAACAGCTATATGCGTGCTGCACTGTGTCGGAGACATCTAGCCAATCTTCCTATATGCTTGAAGCAGATACAAGCGTCACAGACGGTTCAATACACCCGCTATCCGCCTCAACGGAGCTCGCCGGACCTAGGTATTTTCTCCTTCAACTCTCGCGACACGGGTCCTCATCCTCCCATGGTTCCTGAGTCTTTGATGGTGATCTCTTCCAGCGACGTACGTCCCGATGTCGTCATGAGATTCTGCAGAACTCCCTCGGTGATTGCTGACATACCTCGATTGCGGCCGTAGAATGCAAACAGTCCAAGAGCTACCAGGCTCAAATCGAGGCTCGAACAGCTAGATATGCTCGCTAACACATCGGTAATGTCGTCATCTGCTTGGTGTCTATCCTATTCCCGTTGTCCGGAAAGAAAGACAGCCTCATCGTCCTGAGATGGGCATGCCTTGTATCCATACATTGTTTTAAGCTTCAAAGCGAGCTACAAGAATGGAACACAGGGACGAACGAGGAGATAGATTCGGCGAGTTACAGCCGAGTGCGAGTTGGATTTGCAAGGCTGACGGGTAATGTTTGGATCTCGAAGAGCGCTTGGCAGGCTGCGCAGCAGCACCGATCGGCGCTGCCGCTGACATCTCAGTTGGTATAACGGGCTTGGTGTAGCAGAAATGCAACGCTCATTGGTGCTTAGGGAATCAGTTCCCGAACAGCTCTTCGCAAAGTCGAACGAATGAAATGGAATGAAGTCGTGAAGCGAGTGTGCTATTGTTGAGGAGGGTGGAGACGGTTTGCAAGATGCGACATGTCACTGGCTGTCTACTTAACAGATTTTGACGCGTCCAGGCGTAATTCTCCGTCGTATGAGCAAAATGCAAAGGATTTTTGCGTCACGATGTTGTATTTACAATCTTTCGTTGATTCAACAGATTTTGCTTCCTGTGAGCATCGAGCCGTCTTTTAAAAGTAATTTCTTCTCACACCGTTAATCTGGGCATTCATCTGCCCAATAAACTCGATGGCTTCAATTCTGCGGTTCAGGCTGAATCATGCTGTTCCAAAGCAGACGAGTGGCTATGTCAGAGCAGACTGCGAGTTGATATGTTGTCCGGCAAGGAGTATGATGCTTTCCAATGCGTCCTTTTCAATGGGCAGGGCGGCGAATAGCCATATTCGTACACACGGCGCGAATGATTGAGAGGACGTCCGGCGTTCGAACAAGATGGGAGCGGCCTGGCTCGCGGCCAGTTGGAACTCGTCTCTGGACAATCGTACTTTTGCGCACGGATAGGGCTTGACGCCAGCGCTTTGCGGCAGATCAAGGCTGGCGGGCGCGCGGACGCTGAAGTTGCTATCTCGCTTGCTGTTTGAGTGTTGATGCATTGAAGCATTTTCTTGGTGTTCTTTTAGTGTGTGGGGGAGCACTGTGGCGCTTCAAATGCCCCTTCAGGGACATAGCCACTACGTAACCCCGAAGACAATGACACCGGCCGTGAGGTAGAGCGAGGAAGTAAGGCGCGGGACACGCAATCCAGCGCTAGCAGGCCTATCAATCGTCAGCAAGCACATCCAAGAATGCGGCTCTGCGGCAACGCAGGAATGCATCCCAAAGCAGGCAATCCGCCAAGAAGAATGTAACTTACTGCTCAAGGTGTAGTCCCATATTCTCAATAATCCCACACCGCTGCCACTCCTGCTGACTAACCTGCTCCATAACGACCTGATTATCATCTCCGAACCTCAGCCTGTTGCCTAAGCCACCGGTGCTGTTGCCAAATGTTATCCATTCAGGGTTATCAATCTCCTTCCCCTTGCCCACCAAGAACTCCGCAGTATATTTGTTAGGATCGAAGCTCCTGATGAAGCTGGCCCAATAGGCTTGCATGAACACATTCGCCGCGCTCGTGCCATTGTTCCAGATACTCGGTAGCTCACCCACGTGGCTTGCCGTGCCGACATTCCAGCGATACTGGTAGGTGGGGAATGTGTTGTTTTCCGCATACACCGAGCTCATGTTCAAGTTGGGACAGGTGTACCGGATGTGTCCGTAGACGTCAGACGCGAGCGTGCGCCAGCGGGCATCTGCGAGTGCGTTCATGGGGTTGTTCCATGCAGTCCGGATCTTCTGCCAATTGGCGGCAGGGAACTGGTCGATGATGAATTGGCGGGCGCGGTCGTAGTTTGAAATCGTCTTCGGTGTGAAGTTAATGCCTTCATTCGTCGAGTCGCCGAAGATTATTGGAAGCTTGACATAGCGGTCGTTCTTAAGCTCGTTGTAGGTGTAGTCTTGGACAAAATCGTAGTCGAGCGTCGGGTTCCAGAAGTAGATGGGAGGGTTCTTGCCGCCGGGAAAAGGGATCTTGAGTGATCGGACGGCGCTCTGGAAAGTCACTGTGTCGAGAGAGGTTAAACATGCGAGGTCGGCGCAGCCTGAGCGTTGGAGAAGGGCGTCGTATTGCCACTGGCTCTGCTCAACGTTGCGTAGAGGAGGGAACGCGGCCGACTCGGCGGCGACGGCGTGAAAGAGGTTATCATTACGACCGCCGAAAGCTGTGAGTTGCAGCACGACCGAGCCACCGCCAGCACTGGCTCCACCAAGCGTGACATGGTTGGCATCACCGCCAAACTCGTGGATATATTTCTGCACCCACTTCAGCAGCAACCTCTGATCTTTCAGGCCATTGTTCAGACTCAGGGTCTGATTGGCTTTGACCTCCTTGCTGGCGAGAAATCCATACGGCCCGACTCGGTAATTGAAGTTGACAACAACCATATCGCCGGCCGCGGCGTCAATAAGATCAGCGCCGTCATAATTTGCATTGCCGTTCATATTGAAGCCACCTCCTTGGATGAAAACATAGACCGGGAGTTTGCTGGTATTGGTGGCTTTCGAGGGTGCAAAGACGTTGACAAAGAGGCAGTCTTCTGACCATCTGCTGCCGAACTCTGCTTTGAGGTCGCTCTGGGTGCCGATGCAAAGTGGTCCGAACTAACACGATTAGCGGTTACAGCTGGGGAATTTGTTGGTGAATGCTTACCGTGCTTGCGTCTGTTGTGACCTTGTTTGGCTCTTCGAGAGGTTCCTGCGGTGCTGTGAAGCGGAGACCATCGACTCGAGACACACTCCTTGCGTAACGCATGCCAGCCCAACGAATAACGCCATTGCCAATATTTTTCCCTCTGTACCTAGCATATCCAAGATCGACGGTCACATTGACGGTTGCTGCAAGCTGCAGGAGCGCAGCCACGTACATCAGCAGACCGATCATGCTGTCCAAGATCTCTGCCTCTCGGCGTAAGACAACCCTAGCGATTCTTATGGGACGATGGGCAAGTCTGGAGCGAGGCTTGCGTGAATGAGATGACCCGGAACCCGGAAACACCAACCAGCACAGTGGAAGGTCGACGGGGCGTCTAGCGAGGCGCCCAAGAATGCTTCAAGTCCGAACGCTGCATCGTGTTTACTTCATGGTCATCTTCCTTATTTCCGAGGTCCGGCAGTCGTTGAGGCACTGCTTCAATGTTCAGCAAATGAAGATGTGCGGTGGCAGTCTCGCGTTACGAACCAAGTGACGGTTGTCTGCTTTGCAAATGATGCAGGTTGGAACGAGATGGGGCAATTGACTACACACTGTGAGTTTGGGGGATTCACAGCTTAAGTCGCTTCATGCAGGAGCCGTCAGCCACAGTTCGCGTTGTCGCACGCTATGCTCCTTGTCGATCCAGGCCTTCATCGTGCAGCTGGCCCAGACTGGCGAATCGTATTCGGCGACGGTCCGGTTTGAAGACCCCTGACGCCTGTCAAGCGCGCGAGAACAGCAACTGCGACTTTCCGAGGACTCCGCGGGCACAGTGCACAAGATATGCTTCGTTGCGTTGTAAGTGCAACGACATCTGGGAAGTCATGTTGGCTACGAGCATTTTGTGGGGCCTGACGACACACAACGAGGTCAAGCTCGATTTTTGGTGCTGGGACGGGGCACGCTGAGCTTCTTGAGCCGCCAAGGGGTGGGCCCTGGAGATCCCTCAAGCGGGCGATCCGTCATCCAAGAATGGCCGCGGCTGAAACCGCGTGCAGCTGTCTCACCAGTGTTGGGACGTTGCCTGAGGGCTTATCTCCAGGGGACAGCATCTCGTTGAGGTTCAACATTCGTTTCTTTGCCTGGCAATGTGTTTGATCGCCATCCGCCGCTGTGCAGAAGTATGCGTGCCGGAGATGTTTGGTTCACAAGCGTGTTCGCAATTCCGCCTCGTTGAAACGTGCTGCTCAAGCGCCCCGCCATTGGCACTGACTGCATTGTCAGCGAGTCTGGCGCGTTCACTTTCCCTCTTTGGCACGTCACGATGCCGTGTCTTTTCGCATTGGCCCTCGTTCTGCCTATCTGACAATTGAGCGTTACTGCCGTTATTCCGCAACACGAGAAAAACGCGTCCGCGATGAAAGGGTGCTGGTGAGACCGTGGCGCGTGGGCGCCGGTGCAAGTCAGATTCACAGAGGACCTCGCCCACAGGTCTTCTAAGAGTCACGGTGAGACTGGTGGAAGTTCTGCACGTGGTGGCTTGTGGCTTGCCGCCCGGAGTGCCTCGCTTCCGCATCGGGATGTGCACGATAAATTCGAGGGTCTGGACTGCCGTGCTGCATGGTGTAGAGGCAGCAGGATCGCATGCACTGGAGGCCTGAGAAGCGAAAGAAAGGTTCAGCGTGCTCGTGTTGATCACGAGGCTTCATCGGATACTGCTGGGATGTAGGTGTGTGATGGCTTCCTATGCGAGGAGGGCAAGAAGCTCAATTGACTGACAGAACACTACGTTGTAAATTCTTATTCAGCAAGGAGGAGCAGGTGTGTAGAGTAAAGCCAGGCGAAGTCATGGAGAACACAACGGCAGGTATGGGAAGTGCCAGACATGGAGAATGCACACATTTCCCCAACTAGCATCGTTCGCATGAGAAGTGTTCTGCGTGAGCCAACTCGTTAACAGAACAGGAGGGCATCATGGAAGATCTATGAGACCTATTACGTACAGCCTCCATTGCAGGATCATCTTGCGAAGGCCTCCACATTCTGCCAAGACGCTTGTGAATCCAGCTCCCATTCGTGGCTCTACTGAGAACGTCAGCTATGTTTACGAGTCTGCTTAGAAAGAGCTGTACCAAGCTCACATATAGAGAAATTGATCCACACGATATCCTCCAGATAAAGGCATTCTATTCGTCCCTGCCCCTTCTATATACATCCCTCCTTCGTCTATTGTACAATATTCGAGCATGGGACCTTGTCCTCTTGCCCCTCCTAACCATCTCTCTTTCTGTTCGTCCTCCACGCTCAACTAGAAATCTGTGACCCTCCCATTATAACTCCAATCGCCCCTCCCCTCCCCACTCCCCCAACGCAGCGGCTCATTCTTCGGCCCACCAACCTCTCCCGTCTTGGGATTAACATCGCCCTCGAACTCGGGCGGCGCGCCCCGGCGCATGTTAGGGTGGAACTCCTCGCCCTTCTTGATGTCCTTGCCGTTCTCGAAGCGGATCTCGGGCTCAGACGACGAGTCGGGCGACTGGTTGATCTTCATGCGCATGTCTGGCTGCGAGGTGGGTTCCGGGTCGGGCTTGGGCTGCGAGAAGGCGCCGGTAGATTGTTTCTGCAGCTTTTCGAATAGCTCTTGTTCTTCCCTGGGAAGGCGGGGCGGCGCGGGGCCGCCGAAGGCTGTCTTGTGCGCGGTGGAGGTGCTGAAGGCCGCGGCGCGGCGGGAGAGCTGGCGCGGCAGCTGGGTAAAGGTGCGAAGCATTGTGGTGGGCGGAGTAGCAATGGCAATGGCGATTAAGCGTGTTTGCGTTCAGTCGTAGATGAAGTCCGTGAGATGGTGAGATGGTGTTCGTTGTGAATTGCACAACAACAGAACGATATGTGTGCTGTATATGAAGTCTGAGATTGGAAGGCGAAAGAGAGTTGAGGCTGGAGACTGGATGATGAGGCAAGCACCTCGGTCGGCTACTTGGGAGTGCACGGCCAATCGGTGCTCGGGTGGCAACGGAGCTAGACTTTGGTCGATTTGGGACTTGCATCGGGCTTCAAGATCTGGTGACAACTCATGTCAAATTGTACATGGATATTCTTCAATGTACCATCTGTGATGGCAGTCAGATATTGGCTCACACATCGTCTCCTGCACTACGATCCCATCTCAGGCCAGTAGATTTGCTAGTCTAGCCGCCTCCAAAGCGACGTATATTACGAAAAGTCCAATCTCACGAATGAGAAAAGAAGCCTTTAATGTGGACTTGCTTTTGGATTACTTGAACCGCTCATACTATACATGCACTCTTGTGTCTCGTAACCTGACCATCTTGAACGCCAAACTGCACACCAGCTTCTCTAGTACGCCTATGCGATGTATCCGTCCGCCTCACTCCCAAACGCCTTCGCGCTCCGCCCAGCATCCAAGAAAAGTCCCTCACACTCCTCAACATCCTGGACGCCAATCTCCCCATTCTGCCTCCCACCAACCTTGGCAAGCACACTGGCCGGCGCCAAGATCTGGAGCGCATACCTCAGACTAACCCTCGCACCAAGCTCCGTAACCTTATCCTTGGCCTCCTCGCTAATGTTCAGCTTCTCCGTGCCAACCCTCAAGCCGATAATCTGCTTGATCTCAGCTGCATTGTACGGGTGGGTGGGCACGATGAGCAGGCGGGCGAGCAGATCAGGGGGGATGCCGTGGGCGGAGGGGGGCAGGTTGGTGCCGCCGCGGATGTGTGTGAGACCGCGGTTGGAGGCGAGGATTACGAGGGGGGAGAGAGGGGATTCGAGGGCGCGGTTGAGGAAGGTGAAGGATTCGAGGTCGAGCATGTGGACCTGTCGATTGTTAGCATGCTGTGATTTCTGGTCAAGGAGGGAAAGGTGAGTAAGGGTGACCTACCTCGTCGATGAAGAGCACGCCGGGGACTAGGTCAGCGACGCCCTGGTCGATGTACCGGTTGACTACTTTGTTGATTTCCAGGCGAAGTTTCTCGGTGATTTCGGTCTTCTTGGGCTTCATCAGCTGGCCCATCATGCTCATGATGTCCTGGCCGCCCTGGGGTCTTGCGTTGGCAACATCGAGATCATGCAGCGTGACGTCTTGCACTATCTCCTTCTTCTTGTGCACGTCGCCCTTGGGGATAGGCACGTATTCCTCGGCCTCGAGATCGAACTCGGTGGCGTACGCGTCGGAGCGGCCCACGCGCTTGACGGCGCCCGTGTTGGCTTCGATGTAGATGACGTCGCCGAGGCGGACGCGCTCCTTCTGGATAGCCTCGTATATGCTGGGGTCGAGGCGCAGTTTCTTTGTGCCCTTTGCACTCTTCAGGGTGATCAGAAGGTGCGAGATTGTCCGCCCGTAGCCGCCGAGCGGGTTCTCTGCCTCCTCGGGAGTCAGCTCTGTGACCTCGCCCTCGTAGACTTCCTTTGTCTCCTTGACGCGCAGACCGATTGCGCGGCGGAAGTTCTCCATCAGCGCCTCGGTCTTCTTCACTTCAGCCGAGTAGATTTCGCTGCCGACGATGGGACAGAAGGGCACCTTGGTTCCGAGCTCTTGCGAAACGGCGAGGGCGAGGGCCGTCTTTCCTGTGCCTGGTCCGCCGGCAAGGAGGACTGCGCGGCCGGACATCTTCTTTGCTTTTACGAGGTCGACGACGAGACCGCATGCCTGCGAGGGAGCGTTAGCAGACAAGTTCACACCCAGCATGTAGCAAAGCCAGCTAGCAGACGGAGCCAGCTAGCGATGACCGCGAAGTCGGTGCAGCCGTAGCAGAGCGCATTGGGTGCTCAAGCCGCTGCGGGTTCGCGGTTCGCGGTTCGCGGTTCGCGGTCGCAGCCAATGCTCGGCGGCATACAAGTTGGACGTACCTCTCTCGCAGCAGCCTGTCCAATAAAGCCCCCCGCACTCGGCGTCGCTCTCCCATCGCTGCTAAGCCCCAGACCGCGGATGTGTGAATGCGCAGCCGTCCTGCTCTCGCGCGCGTTGCTCTTGACCTCGCTGACGGGTACTGTCGCCATCTCGGAGTCGTCCAACTCTCGTCACGGGTCCCGTCCCTTGTTTGCAGCTGTTCTGGTAGCCAGAGAGTGTGTTCGTGGGGTATCGAAGGGGCGATTGAGCTCGATGGGGGGCGTGGTAGGCGGTTTGGTCGTCTGGCGCGTCGGCGCTGGAGCTCGAAAGTCGAAGTTCGCGACTAGCGCGAGTTTGGTGCAATGAATGCCAAAGCGCAGCCCTGTCCTGTCTGGCTCCGCCGTATCGATGGCCGCCCACAGGCCGCTTCAGGGCCAGAGGCGTTTGGTCACCCGCCCATTATCCCCACTCCGTCTGTATCTGCGCTGCGTCTGCGCTGCACAACACTCTCACGGGACAGCACGATGTGGTGCATGTATGCGCGCTCCAGCGTGTGTAGTGTGCTTTCTATTGCCTTGCCCATGTTGTTCTCCTATCCTTTTCCTTTTCAATTTGAAGTTTTGCCGTTGCCTCCTTCTCCTCATTTCCCCCTTGGGCGGCCGTCGTACAAAGAGCCTCTGCATCAGCGACTCACTCACGACACAGTGGTAAGTGTGCAGCCTGAGACCCCCAGCGAAGTCGAGTCCGTGGGAACTAATATCTGTACAGGTCTTTACGCTCTATCTGCTGTCTCGAGTACAAAGGCACTTTATCCGTATGCTGCCTCTGCAACGGCCGCCCATTGTGCCCCTTCACAACAGTGCCCGCTCTGCGGCAGCGCACAAGATCACGACACCACAACAGCAGCGAGACACCAGCCTACACTACAATCTAAGAACTTGTGGAAAGAAAGAGCTACGTCTGGCACACCACCGATCATCCGCAGTCCGCCCTCGTGACCATTGAGGCTCTCGCTCGGCTCAGTGCATCACCATCACACGACGCTCGACGCTCCGGAACAAGGCCTGAAGATACTGCTGGTATTCTGCGTCTACACGAAGCATACTCGTACACCCGTCGGAACTACCTTCATCCTGCTCCAAGCCGCCAGAAGCCACCAATCAATATTTCCTCCGAAGCGAACCATCCAAATCCGTCACACTCATAAAAGTCGTTCGGTCATTTTTGTTCTGCGCATGGCGTGGGGGAAGGATACTGTACAAGCGATGTGTGTGTTGGGGGTTCGTAGGGGTCAGCATCTCAATGAGATCGAAGAGGGGTCGCGAGGAAGAGACGGTCATGTGCACGCAGTTGCTGGCAGGGACAAAATTGAACGAGAACGCTGTCAGATGCGGGACCAAGAGCAACGGCCCCAGGCTGTAGAGATAAACGAGTGGCAGCGACTCTACTCTTCTTCGCTCTCGGAGCCGCTGTCATCGTCACTGCTTTCTTCTTCATCGGCTGCTGCACAGGTTAGTACTTTATCATGGAGATCACGCACTGACAACATACCAGGTGGAGACTGGCTACCACCGGAAGCGCCGCCCTGGAACGACTGCAGCTTCTCTTGAATCTTGCGCATGTTGTCTTCCTGCTCCGTCTTGCCCATGGGCTTGTTCTTCTTCGGCCTGCTAGCAGTTGTCTGCTTGTGCACCGGTCGTGGCGGCTCAAAGTCATCGTCTGCAACCGACGCGCCTCCCTTGGGACCACGGAGCGACTTGATGAACCTCAAAAGCTCACGCAGAGTCTCGTCGTTGATCTCGTCCATATCGAGCTCCATCTCGTCGTCGTTAACGTTAGCGAGGTGAGGGCAGCCATTCCGGATGATCTGTACTGCCTTGCGCATATCAGCGTCACCGAGGGTGCTGATGCCCTCGGAGATGTCCTGCTTCTGGGCGAAGCTCAAAGGCGCAGCCGGCTTTGGTTTAGCCTTCGGCTTGCCAGGCTTCGCAGGTGGCGGCACTGCTAGAGGTTTCTTTGGCTGCTTCGGTGCCGCTGGCTTAGACTTGCTCTTCTTGCCTGCTGCCTTTGGCGATGCACGCTTACCGGCCTTCTGAGCATTCAACAATTGCTGCGCGGTCTCGTTGAGGGCAGCAATCTGTTGCTGGATGGCAAGGAACTGCGCTTGAGCAGCGTCTGTCTCCTCATCATCTTCGTCGTCCTCCTCGTCTTCCTCATCAGAGTAGACTTCGGGGGACTGCTCAGGAGCAGGTGCGTGCTGCGCCAGCCAGGCGTCCTTCTCGTCCCAGAATTGGTTGAATAAGTTTTCCATCTCGTGGCCCATTGCGTTCACCGCATCGCCCTCGGGGTTGAACTTGTAACAATTCTGGAAGACGAGCATGCAGTCTGCATGGAAGTCCTTGGCGCTCTGGTATACCCCGTTCTTGAAATTCTTCTCGATCGTCCCGAAGTCCATTGGCTTCTTGATGATCTTGAGGTACGACGGAATATTCAGAGCGACAGGATCTACAGGGACCACGAAAGGGTATGTGATGGGCTGGTACTTGGGCTTCATGATCTCGCCGAGGACGCTCTCGCAGAACTTCAGCTCCTGCTGGTACTTCTTCTTGCGAGGCTTGGCATTCGAGTAGGGCAGATCCTTCGAGGGACGATGGATGTCTCGCTTAGGCCGATCATTAGCACTAGTCGAGTCGCGCCTGATGATGGGCATGCCATCCTGTCCTAGAGGCCACGCCGCGGGAGGGGATGCCGCTGCAGCTGGTGATTTCACAGTAGGTGGTGCCGGCCTCGACGTCTGTCTTGGCTTTGGCGCCGCGCTCACAGATGCCTTCTTGGTCTTCGCCGGCTTCGGCGGCTCATCCACGGCACCCCTCGGCATCTTGCCCATCCCTTTCAGGAAGTAAGCCCGAAGGTTGTAACCAGCCTGGGTGACTGGGTGCTGCTTGTTGTTGAACAGCTCGCTGTTCTCAATCATCTGGTCAAGATCCTCCATAAACTCCTTCACGTAAGTGTACTTATTCTCCTTCAGCTTGCTCTCCATCGTCGACAGATCCATCGGCTTCGTTACAATCTGCGTGTAGGTGGGAATGTTCAGCGCAATGGGGTCGACGGGGTCCTTAAAAGCCAACGAGACCTTGATCTTCTTGGTGTTTCTTATACGCTCGAGCAAGAACTTGTTCTGCGCCTGAGTCATGGGTGTTGTGGGCCACGGCTCGTAGTCTGCCGCGCGGTGAACACCTGACGGCTCTGACGAGATCACGGTAGCCACGCCCCTAGGTGTAGCTGTACCATCGCCTCGTGGTGTGCTGGAGCCGTTGGCTTGTACAAGCTGCGCCGGCAGCTCAGACTTAATGTTCACCTGCGAGCTCGACACTTCCTCGGTCTTGGTGCGCTTTGCTTCAGGCGCGACATCCTCATTGCCTTCTTCGAAATCCTCTCGAGGTCGCACTTTCCCAGACTGTGGCGCATCCTCCATTGCTTGATCTGCTGACTCTACTTTTGCAGGTGTTGTCGACTCTGGCTGAATGGAGAGCTCCTTCATCGGCTTGGTAGGCGGCGCATTAGTCGCATCAGCGGGCGCATCAGCTGTGGTGTCCATCGCGTCTCCCGCGACTGGCTCGATGGAAGGTGCGACTTGCGTCTCGGGGACTTCCTGTGTGCTTTCAGTGGTCGCTTGAGTCTCAACAAGCGCAGCTGGTGGTGCCGGCACAGGCTCGTCGCGAACATCTGAGGTTGGCGCTTCGGTGGCTTCTGTTACCGACTGTACGATGTCGTCGCCGAACAGCGAGTTGTTGTCTGTCTGATCGGGCACAAACTGCCCAACACCATCGATACCACTGGACACGTTTGTGACAGGCTGAATCGCAGGTTCTACTGCAGGTGCTGGTATGTCTGAGGCTGTGTGGTTGCCGTTGGTCGTGGGTTTCGACTCCTCGGTCGCGCTGGCATCAGTGCCATTGATGGGCTCATCAAAGAGATCATCGTGGACGCTGTTCATTTCTGTAAGTATGATGCGCAGCGAAACGCATAAAGGTAAGGTTGCACTCACCCATTGGCCTCGGAATCGATTGCCATTGCGTCAGTCGGCGCAAGCGCGTCAGCCTTGGGGTCGAGAATGGGCTTGCCGAGGGTAGGTGATGTCATTACTGCCATAAGGCCATGAAAGAGCTGAACGTGGATGCGCGCGGTAGATGGGAGGCGTGACCCGATGCTGCAGACTGGGAATGATAGTAAGCAGCTGTCGACGCGCACGCGACTTTTGATGCTCGGCGCGTAGTAATGGCGGATGTGTTGGTCGGCGGGGTACCTCCTTGGGCGCGTCGCAAAGGTAAGGTGGGGTTGGGTCGTGGTGTGGCTTGGGTCGCAAAAGTATTGCAGCCAAGGTAAGAGGGGCTGTGGAGGGAATATATGTTGCGGAGGCTGAAACGGCCTCAAGGTGCACGTGACTGACCGGGAGGCGGCGGCGAGATCAAAAAGCTGCGCGCGGTAACGGAACAGTGAGTCAGACTATCGAGCGCAAGCAACGCGAAGGCGGCGACAGGCGTGGTGTGCGCGGCGCGTACAGAGATGCAGTGAAGGTGCCGTGCAGCTGCGCGCCCTCGGACAGAGGTGCAACAACAACACACAGTCCGTGATAGTGCGCACGGATGGCGATGGAGGTTGAGCACAGGCGTCAAGCAATGGCGCTAGCGAGCTGCAGCAGCTGGAGGACGCGACAGTAATTTATCACAACCTTGTCTGCAGCGCAAGGGCCTGGGCTCCTGGTCGCGAACTGGGCCTGACAGCGATGCACTGATGGTGGTTGGTCGAGCGCGAGTCGTGGGCGGTGTTCGGAGGAGGCGCGCGTTGATTGGAGGCAGATCGGGAAGGACTTCAGCAACAAGAACGAGAAGATGAGGAGAGGGCGGCCCTCTGTTTAAGAAACTCCGATGCGTGCCAAGCGTGCCTTCCCCTGAGCTGACGCTAAGCCCAACTTGTCACGTGTCGTCGTTGCCCAAGTTGCTGCACAGCTGCGTCTGCGCCGCCCTTGCGCTGTGTGTGAAGACCGTGTTCGCATCTGGAGAGCCTGAAGCTGCACCCGCTGCCTCTTTTTCTTCTACTATTTCGAGAATGATGAGATGAACCACGGCACTGACGACTCTACCTCACCGTAGGCCACCATCCCTGCCGCCTGGCCCTAGCGGCAGCTCCACCAATTTTTTTTTCGGCTGCTGGTTGCACCCATCTTGCGCTCTGCTTCAGGCAGCGACAACAAACCTCGAACACTGCAGCCTCGCCACGTGCACTGCACCAATCGCCCAACATGCCCGCCGCCGTTTCCTCTCGCACGCCCAAGGCCAACAAGGCCGGCCGCGACACAGCACCGCCCGCGAAAAAGGCAAAGCTCGCCCAGTCGCTTGCCGCAACCCGCCAAAATGGTCTCAAGTCGCTCCTCAATGGTGGTGCGGCAAAGCCAACAGCACGATTGAGCGGATCCAAGAATGCGCGCAACACAAAAGTCGACGACTCGGCTGCCGTTGTCGGCGGAGGCCAGGCCGGTCACAGTGACGTCGACATGGAGGATGCTGGAAAGGATGTGATTGAGATCAGCAGCGCCGAGGAAGAGAGCCACTACTCCAGTTCAGACGACGAGGAGGACGACGCAGCACCGGCTGTCAACGGCGAGGGAGACGATGAGGACCGCCCAATGGACGATGAGACCGCAGATCCGGAGGAGCTCTCCTTCGGCGACAGGCTGCGCGCACAAGAGCCCGAGCCCGTGCAAGAGTCGCGCGTTGTCGACGTAGAGACCACATTTGGCGCAGACGACCCGCGAGCATTGGCAGCATCGTCCACCAACCGACCGCTGTCTGCACCCTCAGCCTCGTCCCTCGGCACTGTCCTTACCCAAGCTCTGCGCACAAATGACCAGGAGCTGCTCGAATCATGCCTGCGCGTCATCGATATCGATACCATCTACGCCACAGTTGAGCGGCTGCCTTCGCCTTTGGTTGGCAACCTGCTTCAGAAGCTTGCCGAGCGCCTACACAAGAAGCCCGGCCGTGCAGGTGTGCTCATGGTCTGGGTCCAGTGGTCGCTCGCTGCTCACGGTGGCTACCTAGCGAGCCAGCCTCAGCTGGTCAGACAGCTTTCAACGTTGAACAAGGTCCTGAAGGAGCGTGCTAGCGGACTGCAGCCATTGCTTTCGCTCAAGGGCCGTCTGGACATGCTTCAAGCCCAGCTTGAGCTCAGGAGGAGAAACCAGAAGAAGGCTGCGGGCGACGATGAGGACGAAGCAGTCATCTACGTGGAGGGTGAGGACGATTACGAGTCTTCACTAGACGACGAGGACGATGCGCCAGACAGCTCCCGCAAGAGGATACGGGACGTTGACGATGATGATGAGGATAGCTCAGACGACGAGATGCCCACAACAATGGAGGTCGACGAGGACTCGGACGAGGGCAGTGAAGATTCTGAGGATCTGATCGATGACGAGGCTGAGGAGACGGACGATGATGCCGGCGACGACATGTCAGAGCCCATGAGCGACGATCTCGATGAAGGCGAGGATGTTTCCAGCGAAGAGGAGTCGAAACCAGCAAAGAGGTCCACAATCGGTCGCGCTGGTTTGAAGAGCCGTCGCTAAAGCAGGCTCTACGAAGGACACGATATGTAAGAATGTACGGCGATCTGCGACTCACCGGTAGTTGCTCACACACTTCGATACCTACCTTGTCGTATTTTCTCAACATTGTATGGTTTGCATGAGGACATGAAATGTCCCGCATCCCGGCGTTCTACGGATTGGAAAAGCGTCTCCCTTCATGACGCTTGCACTTGGTGTTTGCATAGCGCTGGAATATACTGTCACATTCTGTCGTCCACACGTTGCTGCAACTTCTTGTCTCATTGAGTTTGCTCACATTGACCGCTCCGACAACACCTCCGCGACCTGAACTCCCCGTACACCTGCATCTTTCTGCCATTGACTCCACTCATACGACAATGCGCTGTCTTTGGTGCTTCCCGTCCAGGCGCTTTAAACACAAACGCTATGAGCGTACGCGTAGTTCTGAGACATATGCAAACCCAGGCTTAGACTTGCTACTTCTTCAGCGTACGGAACCAGCTCAGCCAAGGTCTCAATCTCTGTCTCACTCACTGCCGCGAACACCCCCACCACGACCGCTGCTGGACGACTCAGACTCGTCACTCTTCTCAACGTCGAGTAGATCGATCGTCAGGGCCATTCCTTTAGAGGATCCTTTCGTTACGAGCCCGGCTTCCATCACGCCAGCTCAGCAGTCTTCACATACCACTGGCTTTCAGCTGCGACTTGGAGGAAGCGCGAGGCTGCCATACACGCGGTCTTCTTCAAGTACCACTGCACTACAATATCGCAGGACAAACAACACGCATGTCTCTAGCAACTCTTTACGCAGTTACAATCACAGCATGACTGTAACCCAAGCGCGACAGGCTGGGCCACAAGCCTGCGATGACAGCCCGACATTGCCCCAACCTCGGACACCAAACTTATCGTTCAGCGCCCATCTCGCCCAGATTGCTGGGACAGTACTGACGCAGTCTACTTTTCTCGACGACCACTCCAGTGTTGCTTCTGATGAAAGTACAAATCATGTTCGTGATGATAGTGGATATATTTCTGGTTTGACAACACCAACTAAGCATAACGACCGCATGTTCGGTGGTGCTGCAAACACTACAATTCGGATGGCCCTCCTGCCTGCGCCGCCAGTCCTCGAAAGAACGCCAAATATTCCGGCTGCGCATATGGGCGCTCCCAAGTCCACATGTTCACGTACAGCGTCGCCATTGTGTGATCAGCGCCACTGTCTTAGACACAAGAAGACATGTCTGGAGCACGCACCAACACTATCACCGCCCAAGCGTCCGATCCGCATCGCGCATCTCAAGACTCATTATAGACGGCTGAGGCGTAGGCCATGTGTGCGTGAGTCTCAAAGTTTTGAGGACGATGTTTGGATGCAGGTTGCGACTGAGTATCGGCCTGGTGCGTGATATCGAAGAGGGTTTCAAAGCTGAAAGTGTGTTTTCGCTTGGACTGCCATTTCCAAGACTGTAAATAGCTTCAAATCATCGCCTTTCCCCAGATGGTCTTCATTTTAGTCTCACTGCTGCTGTTGCGCACGTTTTCTGCCTTATTCACCGTGTTATGCCCGTGTTCACCATTCCCATCCAGATCTTTTGCAATTCGAGATGCCTAGATGTGATTATGCTGCACCCCTGAAGCAGGACCGTCGGGATTCGATATTTTCCAAGTGGCGACCAAGTAGCATCTGGAGTCGTGTGACTCCTCTAACTCCAGGCTTACGAGAGGGACTCCCTGATTTTTTACATAGCCCAACACCGGTCGACGACATTCCTCCCGTACCTCCCATACCTGATGCGCTGCAGTCGGACTATCACACACCAACCGCAAATGAACGTCAGACCCGTGCCGTCAGCGCACAAGATCCTCGACCCATTATCCAAGCTGGTCAGTATTATCAACACTCCGAGCCTCGCCCTGCATATCGATCATCACGGCCACGGCAAAACGAGCCACAGCCGAAGACGGGACAGGTAGCAGCAAAATTACATCTGCCTCCAGTTCGCGCTAGTAGTCCAGACTGGTCGTTCGAACGTCCGCGTGATGCCCCTTCTCCTTCCGCTCGCACGCCGCCGCCGACGTATCAAGCACACCTCAACTCCACCCATAGGCGTGATCGTAATGGACGATTGTTCCAGATTCCAAACACACCTCACCTTTCTACAATAGAGCAGGCTGTCCGCCGACAACGAAAACAGCCCTTGCTCCGCGAGCAAGCCTCGCCGTACAATGACGCTCGGACTCAATGTGATTCCAACGTACGTGGCAGTGATAGTACTATGAGTCGCATTGTAGCAGCTCAGTATTCACTGCGGAATGAAGTGCCTAGAGAAAACGACCTCCACGTCACGGATGGCGCGACCGATCAGGGGAATTCCATGACTGCTGTCACTACTAGTCGTCGCAACGCAATCACAGGCCATGGTGGCTACAGCCGTTTCCCCAGCTACTCACCAACCGCTGAGGCACACACAATTCATCATATCTCACGCTTTTCATCCGCAGCCATGGTTGCATCTTCTACATACCCACATCCTCAATTGTCAACGCGCTCCTTCGGAAGTCATGTCCAAAATACTCACAATCCCACTTTCGCCGAGCGACAAGCCTCCATGAGTGATCCAACAGGTTCATCTCTCAGTCTGAATGAAATTGAAGAACTCGATGACCTTCTTACGCCCCTTCCTCCGCCAACCACATCGTATTCTTATCACGCATCTGCGAATCAGACCGAAAGCATAACCAGCATTGGAACCAGTGCCGCAACTCTTGAGGACCGAAGCTCCTCCTCGCGCCCGCTGACATTCATAGAAGCCAATCTTGTTGGCTTTGCTAATATTGTGGGCTTCAAACAAGACCAAAGGAAGAACAAAACGATGCGGCGGTCTTGGAAAGCCAAACTCGTCAAGTACAGTAAGAAGATTAAGACCATGACCAGGGCACTATGGTACGCTCAATCTGAGAAACGCAAGATAGTGCGGTGCCTTATTGACGTGTTCTGGACTGGGCCGCTGAGAAATTGCAAGTGTGAGGTCTGCATGATATACCTGGATTCTCCCTGGGACGGGAGACGACATTATCATGAAGTGCCGAAGGGAACTTGGCGTAACACGTCACCTTTGGACTACCACAAGCTAAACTTGGGAGTGGAGACCAATCAACGTGGAATGTATGAATCAGTTGCTCCATGGAGAGGGTTGGGTGCATCTCGTGGGGGCCCAAGCTGTGAGGAGGTGAGGTACGTAACAACAAGTGTTGATCTAGACGAATAATCTCGTTCGTATCAATGAGTCGGATGTAAGTTGCAACGGCGACCAAGCGACTATTTCACAATGCCATTCGATCTTTGTGCAGGCTGTCGCAAGGGACGCTTTTTCCTTTGTCTCTCACACAGCCCAATGTGCTCGCCTGTCAATATCAAAGATAGAATCAACAATGGGCAGACGCCATATAACCTACTATCAAGTCTACCAATGTACTGACATCTCCGATACCAAAACCGACATATTGGACCACCATGTCGCTGGATCTCGCGCTCCCGCCCTTCCACCGCGGCCACCGTCGTACAGTGTCAGTCCGCACCCTCGACACAGACCTCGAGAACTCATTCTCGCCCACCAAATCCTCGCGGCCCTCAACGGCCTCAACACAATCCCCGTTCAGGACCGCCTATGGTACCCTTGCATCTGAACCGCGCTTCCGCCACTACCTCCCGCACATCAGCACCGAAGACAAGGGAGCGTACACCCGCAACGACAACTACGCGTGCAACCTCTCGCCCATCACACCTTTCCAGTCGCTCCCGCCTGTGCATTTCGGGCGATTCTACCGGTATATCCCTGACCTCAGCGGCGAAGAAGACGATGTATACACCGATGGGGTGAATATCATGCACGACACGCTGCACGGGCCGGGACAACTGCATGTGCAGCCTGAGCAGAAAGTTGTTGGTGACTTCAGGGAAGTGAATTATCGTGATCCTTCCAACGAGCTCCAATCGCTACTACCATACATTGGGCCAAAGGGTTTCACGTCTTGGCCGGAGATATGTGTTTCTGAGGCTGTGGATGTGGATGTTGACAGTTGTGTGGCTAGCCAGTGCTTCGGTTCGAGCGTTTATGTAAGCACCGGTTCAAAGCAGGTAGTAGAAAAGAAGGGAATCAAATCGCACAAGGAGAAGCACAAGCGAACCGTATCATTGGCCGAGATGTCAGAGAGAGTCAAGGAGATGTTGCGGAAGATGCATATTGGAAAGAAGGTAGAGTAAGTGAGCGCATTGCAGAGCTATTAGTGTAGAGGGATAGTATGATACTGCTATCATCGAGTAAGTAAATTGTGTATATTGGGATAATCGCCTGTCCAGCTCATCAGTATCTGCTGTGTTCACACAGTACAATCCTACAAACATAGTCGCCAAACATGTTTCCGCACAAAGCTCTCTTCGCAAACTTACCATTTTCACCGGAGTGCTATCCACTGGCCTGCAAAAAGGTCGCAGATCATTGCTATAGTGATGCATTATCCTGGCCAGCTTCAACTCTGCTCGCTGCGGTCACTGTCAAACACTGCGATTTTGACTAGAGACCACTACCTTAAACAGTTCCGAGCAGGACGTAAGATGCCCTCTTTCTTCAATGACCTAAAGTCTCGCGCTGAGGCGCTATACCACTATGACGACAAAGACGAGATCACAAAATATAGGCGGGACGAGAAGACCCATAAGACACGGGCGTTGCCATGCTCGGCAGCCCATGCAGCGATGCGTGGACTGTACGCAGCGCCGAAGCAACGACATGGCGCGGCACGCCCAACACAAATCGAGCAGCTTGATCGTGTGCGCGAGGAGGACGATGATCCCAACGACCCCATCATCTGGCACTCGATGTATCCACAGATGAACGGCAAGCGGCGGTCAGAGCTGGAAGCGGACGTGGTGAAGTATGCTGGAGTACGTGCTGATCTTGCGCATCGTGAGCATGCGGCACGTAACGATTTGCAAGTGTGTCGCCAGCATTCTGCTCGTCCTGTGCGACGCCCACGATCAGTGAAGCCGTATACCTCCTACTCTGGTTTTAATTCGAAACCTGAAACTGAGTCAAATTACAGCTCCGACTACGGCTCTGATAGTAACCCCAAGGGTCGGGAGGTCCGCGTGTGCATCTATCCCCAGGCGAAGTACACCAAGGTGCCGGTCAAGACGCCGCTTAAGACGCCATTCGGCTTCAATCAGGTACTGAGTGGATCAACCGACAGCGCGACAGCTAAGCCTCCCACGCCGATCGTCCCTTCCTATCGTGACTGGAAACGCGATATGCTTCCGCATACCGAGTTCCAGACTCTACGCCGGCGTCAGGCTATGGAGTGCGCCCGCGAAGTGCTGGAGCCACTCTACCGTAGGTGTCACCGGCATTTGTATCCCAATATCAAGCAAAAGAAGGGCCTCGTTGGCCACGGCGAGACGCAGTGGTTTGCGGAACCTTATCATGGTGTACGGCTCCAGAACTCGAAGATCCAATACTGCGTGCGTAAGGCAAGACAAGCGGGTCTGGACCAGTATAGTCAAGAGTTTGATCATGCAATGACCAAGCGCGCGCAAAACGAACGCTTCTGCGAGATGAGCGATGTCGATGGCACGCCGGTTGAGGAGACATTGTTGATCGACTTCCTGAAGGCGTTGCGCAAGTTCCAAAATAAGGCCATTGTACCAGAGGACCCAAAGCTGGCCATGGTTTGGCCAGGTGAATTTGCTCAGCGTATTTCAGTTGATGGACGCGAAGATCTTTATCGAGTTGATCGCGGAGCTACGACGCACGCGTGTGCCCAGCAGCCGGTGCCGGTCAGCCAGTTCGATTGGAATAGTAGTGACAACGAGTCGGAGATACCGAAGCGTTTGACCAAGACGAAGCGGTAAGATAATGAAATCCTTGATGACAACCCAAGCTGACTGTGACAGAACAAGTAACAGTAATGTATACGGGAGTGACAAGAACATCAGGATTGGTGGTGTCAGTGTCCATTTACCCGCTGTGGCTCGATCATCGGCAGTCAGTCTATGCGCCACAATTCTTCTGGATGGGTGTCGCGATACCCATGAAATTAATCTAGTGTTGAGTAGAAGCATTTTGCATACGCCCATCGTGTGAGGGGGTCTAGCTTGCAAGACGACAATCATCGAGATTCGGTGACGTTGGGGCTTGATTACGGACCGCATCCCCGCGGAATCTCTGTGGTGTAGTAGGAGTCATCTTGTGCCATCCGCGATGCTTCGCTACCCGGAAGAATTGAATGTGGCTATTTTGAGGGGCCCAGTGGGATATCGTGAGTCCAGGGCCCTAGTAGAAGTGCTCACCTGCGTGCGAGCTGAATGCCGAACAAGGCGATATGAGCGAGGCTGGCGCACGGCATTCAGGCGACACTCAGGTACTTCGCGGCGTTGCCGCTGCTTTATATAAGCGATTTCGATAGTCTTAACGATGCAGTCATGATGCTGACAAGAGGGTGAAAGAGCGTTCGTGAGTGGTAATCTTCATTGACCGGTTTACAGTTCGGTCCAGACCTTTCCCCAAGTGGCAAGCCCACCACGTGGTTCCTACCAGCATAAAATCCCACACCATTGACACCTTCCCCTATTGGCTGTCTCTCCTCTCTATGAAGACAAGCCGCGCTCACTAGATCTGCATCGCGACTGATCTTTGTGAGGCGCCCTATTGCCAAGTGACAGCAAGCGGGATGCTCGATAACGCGTTTAAAGTGGGCAGATCCCCGCACAGCGCAGTTCACGATGTCCGTTGTCCCGCGACGTCTACTAGCACTCCACGCCCATCATGATGTCCACGCATGGCAGCAAACGCAGCTCGCGCAACCCCTACCGCGACTACGATGACAAGCTCCCTCCTACAAATCCCTTCCTTGATGATAAAGTCGAAGAGGACAAGGAAACCCGCACATCACACGACCAAACCCAACTGTCACCCATGTTCGTCGACCATCTGCGCGCAAAGACCGGAGCCCCCATCGATCTCGAAAAGATAAACACCGACACCAAAATCAGCGACAAGTACAAACGATACACATTATCACCCATCGATGGCAAGACAGAGGGCTGCAATCGCACACACACTTTCGATACGTTCGTCGACGCACGCAAAGTCAGTGGGGATGCAGGTCAAACAAAAAAGGTCGGGCATGGCTGGCAAGTCGCGAGGGCACTGAAGCGTGTCATGAGCACTAAGGGGCGGGGTTCGCGCAAGACCAGATACGATGAGGCGCTACCCGTAAGACTGGCCGCCTGAACCGAAAGGGAACCGAAGATGTTTGAGAGCTTGTTGCCGAGCAAGCAAACCTTTGTCAGAACTCAAGATGGCGCCGCACGTCGGTGGCTGTACTGGTCGAGAAGTTCTTTCGTATGTTGTTGGATCATCTGGAGTTGCAGTTTGAGTGTTAATGGTGTTCTTGTGTTATGTGCGATGTCTCAATACCCCTTTGTTCTTTAGCGTTCAGGATCCGGTTGACAGGCAAAGTGGAAGTGGCTGGCGTGCCTCGACCAATATCATAATTTGTATTGGATTTGACTTTTGCAAATCATTGATTTTTAACCTCCTGTCGTTTACAATACGATCTTCATGATCTTGCCAGCCTCAGAAAGAGTGCCGTTGACTGGTGCGGCAACGCCACCAGACGTCGTGACGTACAGAACGTTGGCAGCGACCTTGGACAGAAGTGCAGACGAGGCGCCAGCAAGAGCGAGAGAGCCAATGTTGCCAGCAACGAGGGTAGGCTTACCGCCGGCAGCGGCCACCTTCACGACAGTGTTCTCGGGGTTGGTGGTGATGTAGACGGTGCCATCAGCTGCGACGTCGAGGTCGTCGAAGGATCCACCGGTGTTGGCAAGCTCCACGACAGCGGTCTGCTTGAGGGTGGCAGTGCCAGCAGCAAGGTCAGCGGCAGAAGGGAACTCGACATCGATGCGGCGAAGGACACCACCAGCGAAGACGGTGTAGTAAAGAGAGTTGCCCTTGATGCGGAAGCCGTCGATACCAACAGCAAAGGTAGCACCAGCGGGAGCCAGCATGGTATTGTCTTGCAGTGCGAGGCTGCTGGCGCCTGTTGCAAGGTCAACAGCCCAGATGCCACCGACAACCGAGTCAGTGATCAGGAGGCCCTTCGACTTTCCAGCCTTGAAAAAGCCCATGCCGTTCAGGAACTTGGCTTCAGGAAGCTTGGTAACGAGAGAGGCGATGGCCTTGGATCCTTTGAGGGAGACCTTCCAGGTGCTCCAGCTACCAGCCTCAGGTGTGAAGGTGGCAGCATCGACGTTACCAACGGCAACGGCAAACTCGTCCGCGTTACCCGTAGGTGTGATACCAGTCACCGAGTTGGCATCAGGGAAGGTGTAGAGCAACTGAGCAGAGCCAGAAGAGGGGTCGATAAGCCAAAGCTCAGGAGTGAACATGCGGGTAATGAGCAGCTGGCCATTGGAGCGCTCGGCAATGTTCTCGACCCATGCACCAGAACCAGCCGGAAACTGGTAGACTGTGGACAGAGCGGGAGCCGATGAAGTCGAGGTAGACGTGGTGGAGACGTTGGTGCTGTATGCGGGGGCAGGACATGATGACGGTGCAGCAAACACTGACGATGCGAACAGAGCGCAAATTGCGTTCGCGAAAAGAGGGAGGCCGCGCATGTTGATGGTAAGGATTCAAATCGGTCCGCTGGGTGAGCAGGGTCCAAGAATATTTATATGTCTCCTGATGGTACGAAGCTCATGCCAAAAATCTCTGCCTCTTTACAGCCTGTCCGCGATGTGGACCTGTGAACACGCCTCGACCTCCGCGAAGACATTCTGCAGGTCCGTGTTGGGAACCGTCTGCAAGTCCATTGGTTCACACCGCGCATAGAACATCGAGTCGAATGTCCGGCTGGCAAATCTCAGGGACTCAGGTCTATTCTGGTCAGTATTCCGGTGTGGACGCATGGAGACGGAGGCTCTGTGGATCAACCCTGCGGCTGCATGGACCTTTCTAACCTGAAGTGGTGATTGTGGATACAAGACTGCAGGAGGAACAGTCCGCTGCTGGCGAGATCTTGGTACGGCTCTTCAATGTTCCGTCAACTGTTCCTCGGTCCTTCTGGAATTTGTCAAGTCAATTGCCAGACACTTCTAGCTTCAAGATCGCGCAGGTGTTGAGCACGAAGGAAGAAGCGCGGCTGCTGCGGCCCGGTAGGCATTCCATGCTTACCTTTGCCGCGTTGTCCCTGCTCGACACCAGGATCCGGGTGCGAAAGTTGAAACAGGAACAATCAGACATCCATAGACGAAACGCGGATCTACGCTCATAGATGATTTCTGGATACTCTCCGAAGCGAAGAAGTAAGGCATGTTTCAATGAGCCTCAAGATCAAGGCTGCGCGCTCTGCGGGTATGTGGTGCTCGGCGATGAGAACTCTGCGCGGAACAAGAGTCATGGACACATGTGTCTATGTAGGGATGATTGCGCAGAAAAGAGGCGTTTCGAGGTCGATATGGGGTCGTGAGATTGACGGCGCGATTAGGTTCCAACGGTTCTCTCCCGTCCCGAAGGAGATTGAATTTCGGAAGCACGCGTCACTCTCGGTAAACGCGACCGAAGGGGCAATTTCGGCGAAATCACGCTCCTGAACATTGACGGCACCGACACTGCTACGCTGCAGACACCTCCAGCACAATTGTTGTGCATCTCAGCAACCGCGCTTCAGAATGTCCGTCCAACGAGCTATTTATGGTCGCACAGCAACTCCTGTACTAGGGCTTCCCAGCGGGTTTCGTTTGTCGTGAACGGTCGTCCTCCTCGATCATACTGGAACTAGGAGGCCACAAAAGGAATCTTGTCTGCTAGTGATTTCAAATCTAATGGGTATCAGTCAAAGATGTGTTTCAACCCGGCCTTTAGGTATGTTTACGAAGCTAGCTAAAGTATCGACAAGTCCGGGCAGTGTGGGATCGAAAGCACCTTTGATCTCTCACTCCTAGTCTGATTTGAGCCCGTTTACACCAACCGGGACCTCAGCCAGTGTTGTAATACGGAAGCCCTGACGTAGTCCCTCTCCGTCGTCACTTGTGTTGTAGTCGCTGATTGCTGTATGTGCTGTCACTTTGCTATCCCATAGTGCAACAGTTCGGTCATCCCACTTGACACGAGCTTGTATGTCCTGGCCTTGCAAGATGTGCTTTGACGGATGAGCCTCTGTAATCTCTGGAAATTTTTGAAGCACAGCACGACTTACCGTGAACAGCAGCTTCAGGATCGCGTCACTCTCCTCCGTTTTCAACCCCACGATGCTCTTGGTGAAACCCGGGATCATGAATAGCACTTTCTGTCCAGTTACGGGATGCACCCGCACAATCGGATGACAGTTCTTGACTGGGTCCCTCCTTACAAAGTGGCCATCTTCTCTTGCATTCTCCGCTTGTGGGAACCCACTATGTTCAGCCCTGAACCCTTCAAGGAACACCTTCTATGGCTCGGACAATCGGTCATACGCCGCCGCCTGAGTCGTCCAAGCTGCATCGCTGCCAGTCTCTGGTACCTGTAACAGCGTCAGGGGCGTAACGCCAGAGGGCTGACGCTCATAAGACACATCGGATTGGTATCCCATTGTAGTCAGCTTCGCAGCGCTGCGGCCAAGGTGGCACAAATTGTCTTTGCCCAGGTAGATTGAGTGGAACGCGATGTGGTCCTTAACGTGGGCCCGACCGGATGGATGTGAAGGCGGCCAAAATGTTGGCCGAAAGCCTTCTGGGCATCGGGACCAATGTCATTGAAGTCCTGGTCTCGAAACACGACCACACCTCGCTCGGCGATCAGAAGGGCGATGTCATTTTTTTGAGCAGATGTGAGTCGTGAAAGCTGCAGACCAGTAATTCGGTCAAGTCGTGGTGTGAGTCTGGTCACTTGAAGGTTTGCGTTATTTTTAGAGAGAAGCCTGACTTTGTTGGGATTTGCATGGTGGCAACGGGCGTAGAATTCAAAGACCTTTGTCGGAAGAAATCTGGTTGTGGTGTCGTAAAATGGTAAGTATGCGGCATACCTGGACGTTTTGTGCACTGTGTCGTCGTGCGCTATTACGGGTTTGATGGGCGCGCCCTCTGCGTTGGTGGCTTCTTGGTGGCTTCCCGGATGCGGGGTGCCCTTGCCATCTTGAAACCCGTGCTGACTTGTTGATGCAACACCGACTCGGCTCCAAGTCGCAACGACTTTATATTTATCAATTTCGCCCAACAGCCTTATTGCATTGTCGACAGCTATCTCATGCATGGAATGATGTTCATTAATAGTTCAAGCACGACATTTGACCCCACTCACGCAACATTGTGCCAAATGAACGACATGCGTCTTCGAAGATCAACATCCGCGGACTTTAGTACTGGATCTTACCCCTCTTACCCGATGGATGTACCAGCTCTGTTTGAGCGCTTGCGTTGACTATAAATCAGCTAAACCGTCGAGTGGCTGATGGGCTCTTTCCACTTACTCTTCGATCTGCAGAAGGCGTTGGTAAACTTGGTGACGAACTACTGCAAATGCCGAGTAAACAGGTCATAAAGCGTCAGAAGCTCCACACATTCGCATTGCTTGTGTATGCCAGCTAGATCTCGAAATCGATGGGCAACTAAATCAGCAACGAGAATGCCATGGGAAATTGCAAATGCTTCCCTTGCAATTCGCCATAGCCAAGAGGAGGAAGAATGCTACTGTCTGCTTAGGTGCGGCAGTATCTCAGACAAGCTCTTCAGTGAACTGTGGATGGTGGACTGCACACCCTCCACTATCTTTGAGCCAAGATGCTAAGATGTTGGAGGGATAAAGACTCCGAACTCTGCACTCAACTTGCGAGTACCCTTCGACAGCCAGACTGACCTGTGAGTTTGGTGTGTTCTTCTATTGCCAACGTCAATGACTACTGCGGGCACCAATGCGTTTGTGTCGGCGGTACCTCGCAAGGAGTCTTCTGCACCACAGCTCGAAATCGAAGAGGAGCCATTTCCCCAATCATAATTGCAAGGAATAACGGCGCCGCGAATCATTAGCTCATCTCAGTCACCGAGCTCAACATTCAGCAGCCCCCACGAACCCGTTCTTCGCTGTGGCGCGGACGAGCAAAGCAAAACCCAAGTGCCATCGGAACTCGGCCTTTGGTGTTCGATGATCCCGAACAAGCCGCGTACTTTCACCACCTGCCTGCTTATGAGAGCCTGCATCGACTTGACCCAAGCGAATGGTGGACTTGTGCCGCAAAGAAGGTATTCCCATATTTCCGGGATTCGCCCCCTCAGACGATCTTGGACTAAGAACGAACGGTGAGCCAGCGTATAAAATGCAGCGATAGATACCGGTTTGATGTGTTGTGAGACCACAATCTTGGAAGCACCGCGTCAAGGCTTGCTTTCTTACTCGCGGAACGAGTAGGCTCGGTTCTGCCGCAGTTGTGCTCTGGCACATCGCTGACATCCTCCAGCCATCTAATAGTTCAGTAAGAAGATAGGGTCAGACCGATCGATACCGGCCCAGATGATCCTCTGGTCAAGCATTGCCGCCAGCTCATTCTGGTTGCCAGATAATAAGTCACCCCATACGATCTCTTCATGATACGAGCTTTCACTGACGTTGCACAGTCATATTCCAAAAAAGCACAGAGCTACGTTCAGACTGGCAATCTCCTGGACGGCAATTCCTCTCGTAGATGTTTTCGCAGCAGCCCTTGCGTATGGACTGCTCAGATTATGTGGCCAACATGGCTACGAGGATTAGAAATGTATGTTACTTCTCGAAGGTATCCTGATACTTGTTATTGGCATCTGGTCCATCTGGTCCATCTTCATGATGGCACCTTCACCAAACCAGACAAAAGCTTGGCGGTGACCGGAAGGATGGTTTACAGAACGAGAGAAGAGTTTTTCTTCTGTGCGGTGATCCCAGCCAAGGAAACATGCACAACTGTCTTCCGTGGTCGATCTTGCTTTGGTTTTGCTGACACAGCAGTCCGGATGCTCATCACGACATGCATATCGGAGAAGATCAACCAGCGTGCTCATATCGGTATCTTTGTACAACTGTGGTTTCTACCATGTGTCATGGTTCGGGCTCTTATTCCGGATAGCATCTCAAAACGAGTATGCTTCGCGGCCAGCACTGTTTTGCTCTCATATCCCACGCCACGTCCCACGCAAGCCGACTGGTGCAGTTGCAACACGAGCACTGTACGAACGTGGGCGGTGAGCGCTACATTACACAGTATGGGTGTACAGGCACAAGTCATCATCTTGAACAACCACCGTCAAGATGGCCGACCCATGTGTAGGTTTCCGGGCCCCTCTCATCGCCTGATATTGTCCGAAGTAATGACTACAAACGTCGCGCCATTCGCGTTCTGGTCTGGATTTGTGTGTTGCGTATCTTCCTGTCCGTCTTGAGCAAAGCATACCTGACAGTGGAAGAGAATATCGAGTATCTGAAAACGACAACCGACGAAGGCAGTCATCGCCTGGGTCCCAGGCTCGCCCACTGGGGTGCGTGGTCTTCACATTGTGCTGCAGATCGCATACTTCAGCTACTGTGATGAGGAGCTGCTAGTGCGCTCAAATGCATTGCCGGCATTACATAGCATCACTGTGAAGATACAGTAGAGGTGAAGGATTCATATGCTAGACTCCATTCATCAAGGCCTTTATTTGCGCAACCTATAGCCTGTCTCAACAATAGGGCCTAAACAACATCTTGCGGGTGACATTTGAACTTTCTTTGACGATGGTCTATTCTAAATTTCAAGGCGCAGCTCCGGTCGCTGGGCGATCGCCTAACGCAGCAAAGGTCCTTTCACTTCAACCGCAACTCATCGGGCGACCGCGCCTTATGACAGGTGGTTCACCTCCTTCACACCCACCCCAGCTCCCTGACATATCGCTTGCAATACGCCAGCCGAGCACCACAAAAGAGGAGCATGTGCAGCCGTCTTCAACAATCCTGACACAAGCTGACATTGAGTACGCCATCTTGCCAGAACCACCAACAAACAACAAACATTGCCGTGAGCCATCTCCAGCGCGCAATTTCAGCTCACCAACATTCCAGACTGTACAAGCGCGTAGAATGAGCCGCTACTATGCTTCTGCGCTCACGCGCGACGAGAAAACAGCGCTGGTGCAGGGTCAAGAGAACCACAATCTCAAATCATGGACGGCAAAGGAACTGGTCCTCCATGAAGAAGCTCTCAGAAGTCTCAAGCCCATACACTTGTACACCGATGCGGGCGAGCAGGTGTGTATCGTTCCTGTAATCATTGTAAATGATGGACAAAAAGCATGTACTCACAAGCAGCAGTCATTCCACATTCACAAGTCCCGCGTCAGCGGCGCACCGGCAGTACCACACACCTGGAATGGACTGATCGCGCGAAAACGAGTATATGTCCATGTAGCTCGCGATACAGCTAGCAATGGCAACTGCTTCATGACTGGGCAACGACCTGTGTCGTACCAACCATCACATCTATCAGTGTCTGGAGTCCGAGCTTGCAGCCCTCTCGCAAACGAAGTGAGACATCACCAGTCTCGAAAAGACGTCACCTCTGATGACATCTTAGTGCCGCATCGTTCAGGCAAGGGTGAAACGTATCGAGATGAAAAGGACGCACGTTTGGAGAAGGTAAAGAAGACTACGGACATTTAATCCAAGAGGCAGTCCGTGAGATGGCCTAATTACATAGACAGCAACAGATGATATAGACACGGACTTTTAATAGATGCGACTTGCATTGTCATATTTTACTGTAGCTTGACCCCAGAAAATTCACTGCAGATCTCCAGCAGCCTGTCTTGTAGCTTTTCATCATTGGTCGCTTTCTGTGGTGATCCGATCTTCTTTCCGGGTCGGAAGTACTGTCCCGTCTTCTTCGCATCTTCCTCTTCACCTTCAGCAAGCATGACGTACGTCTCAACTGCAGCATCGGCGCTGCCTGTTGCGCTGCTACCTCCCATCTTAGTGGCTACCCATCCCGGGTCAAGTGAATTGCTCCTGACATCGGGCCATCGTCTCGCGAATGTCTTGGCAAATAGGATATTATGTAGTTTGCTGGCACAATACGCTGAGGTATCGCTGAAGCCGCTTTCGCCCTTCTTGACGTACAGAGGATCAGACAGATCTGAAGATCCAGATTGGTGCATTTCACTGGACAGGAAGACCATACGCTTTGGCTTGCTTACAAGAGCTGTTAGGATGTACGGTGCGAGCGTGTTGACTGCTGCTAATGCGGGGATGCCATCGCTAGTCTTACGGAAGCCGCCTTGGTAAAGGCCAGCATTGTGGATGATGCAGTCGAAGGACCCCATGTCGTTGATCTGCTTCGCCATGGACTTTGTAGATGCGATGTCCGATAGATCGCCAGTCACAACACCTTCAGCGCCAGGCGCTGCCTCAGTAGCATCTTTAGCGCGCTTGTCGTTGCGTGCATGGAGAACGACAGAGTGTCCGCGGGAGATGAGCTTTTGGGCAACGATAGAGCCCAGGCCGTCAGATGAACCAGTGATGAGGATCCGCGCCATGATCGGTGATGTGATGAGCTTACGATGACTTGCAGGCTGAATGTTAGTAGATGAACGCAAATGGTCGGCGATACAGTTGCTATATCTCCGAGATCTGACGTAATACACTCCACCTTCGGCTATCACACAGCTTCCGAGCAAAGAGAGCCCCATTCTAAAATCTCCCTTTTGACATGATAAGATTGGCAGAACAAATATCGGTGTGGACTTCTGTGTCTAATTGGGGGTTTTCAACCAGCATGCCAACTCATTATTCCATTCGAGTCACCAGTCAATAAAGCAAAGGTTCGGTTCTGGACAAGCAGTGCGCTCATGCAGAAGGATTAGGTTCGTGCTATGCAGAGCGTTCGCTTCTGTCATAACGGGATCCATTACACCTGGCAAGACATATCGCGATACTGCTGAGGCAGTCCTGTCTTCCAGCTAGACCAGATCAGATCCGTAGCTGACCCGCGCTTTGGAGCTCCACTTACCGCATCAGATGTTCATCTAGGTGGCCAAAGAATGCCGCGCAGGCATTGAGGCATAGATGACGCTTCGGAGATAAAGGGAAGTTCCATGCCACCACAATGGTGCCAGTCGGGTCGGATGGGAGCCTGGGAAAGAGGAAGTCTGTAGTTGCAGATGAAGATGTGGAGGCCGTCAGGCGAGGTCCAAGGCTGTAGCAACAGGACAAAGAATAGATCGCAGCACGACAAATTAGTACAACATCAGAACGCTTGAGCCATGAGCAGAATATCGTCGCTGCATTGATGACAAGCTTTGCCCAGACGAAAATGAAATGGAGTATCATTGACGGGGCCTCTTGGCCGCACCGTCCGCTATGTATTACGAAATCGTGAAAAGCACTGTACAAAACGCTCAACATCTACCACCTGATCTTCTTGTCTTTGCCAATGTACTCATCAATGATGCCAAGATAGTACTCCTTCAGCTCCTCAACCTTAAGGATGTCATCAGACTTGCTGTACAAATCATAAGGATTGAACGCCCTAACGGCTTCAAGCATCTTATGGTCCTTCTCGTTCATCATCCACCTGTACGCATTCTCCTTGTGCCAGGGGTAGAATGAATGGTAGCGTATCATAGCAAGGCCCTCATCAGGGATAGTCGACTGATCTTTCATGATGTGGTAAAGGTACTCATCGTGGCCCCAGGAAAGCATGACGTTGTCCATTCCGCAGCCGGGCAAGTAGATGCCGTGCTCAGTGCTATAGATGTCGTCGTTGTAGTCGGGGTTGCCCTTGAAGGTGTCGGGGTAGATAATGCGCTTGTCAAAGGCGCAGCCGACAGGGAATGTGTCACCGACGACGTCCCACTGGCCCTGTGCGTCGTAGAAGAAGAGCAGTTTGCCCAGGTCGTGGATCAGGCCGACGAGCTGGAACCAGCGAGGCTTGCCGTCGCGGCGGATCGCCTCAGCGGACTGAAGAAGGTGGTCGATCTGGGAGAGGGATGTGTCGGGGTCGGACTCGTCGATCAGTGTGTTGAGCTTCTCCATGGCTTCCCAAATGGTCATCTCGGCACGGGTCTTGCCATGAAAGTGGTTGCGGGCGCGCAGGTTGTACGCGACAGTCTGCTTCTCGTGCTGCTCGCGGTAGAAGTTCTTGACGCGGTCGCATGCCTCCTCATATTGGCGAAACTGTGTCTTGTCCTTCTCAGAGTCGAACTCAGACTGTGCGTAGATGTCCTTCTCCTCTTGTGTGGCAATGCCCTGCTTGACCTTCATGGCAGCCTTCAGGACGTTGACATCGTCAATCGCGTCAGAGGTAGCCTCAAGCGCGAGACCATCGCGGTGGTCGTTGAAGTTCTCAGCCACGTTGGGCTCCTCAAAGATGGCGCCTGGCGCCATTGTAATGTGATATGCGTGGGTGGGTTGTCAGGCGTGTACTCTCGCCGAATCTTTTCAAGGTATAATGGTGAAGTCTGAAAGTAGACAAGATTGATGAATCAAGATGAAAGACAGTTGATGATGCTTGAAGGGTGGCGCGCAGTGAAAGTACTTATCTTCTGTTACCTACCCCAGCCCACATCGGTGGGTTCCTTCTAAGTTGAGTAGCATCACACCCAGATTGAGCCTCTCTGTGAACAGAGAATTCTCACGCTCAATCTCAGGTCCACTGGAAGAAGATTCCCCGCGATTAAGAGCTCAAAGTAGAATCCGGGGAAATTCTGCCCGCGCGTCAGATCGGATGCAAGAGATCTGGGGTTCTGGAAACCAACGCTGACGGATCTGCCGCAGAATTGTATGGTTGATGGTTGGCTGGCTTTTCTTAGCCTTCACATCGTCGAGCGGTTTGTGGGACCATCAGCGTCGTGGCGGCGAGACGAAACCTCTTCGAGATCAGTCAGAGTAATTCTCGCCGCTCCCCCAGCGCCGAGACACTAGTGCCGGTCGTTGAGCGGGCGTTGATCATGCGGGAGCGCTGCGTGATGACGGATCTCAACAGCAACGCCAGTCACGTGGTAGCTGAACGTGCTTCGGTCGCGACTTCCCCGACAGACATCAAAGAGGCAAGGACATCCACTTGGCAACCTTCAGCCTCCCGAAAACTTTTCCGCAGATGGAGCGGCGGCGGCGCGCATCAACGTTCTTCCGGCCTCCAGCTATCCAACGCGCGGGCTATGCTGCCCCGCGGCGGGGCAGTTTCGGCTCTCGGAAGAATTAATCTCATCAATCAGAGCGTGACGTCGGCGCGTAGCTCTCCCCATACGGTGAAGGGTAGCTACGGCGTGGGCATACCAAGCCATGGGCCCCCCATACTATCCCCCACCATATTAGATACATATACCCAGCGCCGTCATGAATCCGGCCCTTTCGAAGTTCATTCTCAAGGCTACTCCTGATTCTATCCTCAACCCACAGCCCGAAATGAACACTGCAATCCCCCTCAACACTGGCGCCACAATTCCCGCCCTTGGCCTGGGAACGTGGCAGTCTGCGCCTGGTGAGGTCAAGAAGGCCGTGATCCATGCCATTGAGGGCGGCTACAGGCATATTGACTGCGCCTACTGCTACCAGAACGAGGACGAGGTCGGTGAGGCCCTCCAGGATGTCATCTCGCGAGGCATCGTGAAGCGCGAGGACCTCTTCATCACCAGCAAGCTCTGGTGCACATTCCACACCCGCGCTGAGGAGGGTCTCCAGAAGAGTTTGGATCTCCTGAAGACTCCCTACGTCGACCTCTACCTCATGCACTGGCCGGTGCCCATGAACCCCAAGGGTGAGCAACCTCTTATCCGTTGCAATGACTAGATCTGACATGTCCAGGAAATCACCCTCTCTTCCCCAAGCTCGAGGATGGCAGCCGTGATATCGACCACTCGATCACGCACGTCGACACATGGAAGAACCTCGAGGCGCTGATCCAAGCGCACCCGGAGAAAGTCAAAGCCATCGGCGTCGCCAACTACTCGGTCAAGTACCTCGAGAAGCTGCTTGCAAAGGCCAGCATTGTGCCGGCCGCCAACCAGATCGAGAACCACCCTCTGCTGCCCCAGCAAGAAATCGTCGACTTCTGCAAAGAAAAGGGCATCCACATCACCGCCTACAGTCCGCTGGGCAGCACGGGCTCGCCGCTCTTCAAGGACGAGGGCGTCATTGCTGTCGCCAAGAAGCACGACGTTGCGCCCGCCACGGTGCTGCTGAGTTACCACCTTGCGCGCAACTCGTCGGTGCTGGCCAAGTCTGTGACCCCGAGCCGCATTGATGAGAACCGCACGCTTATCTCGCTCGATAAGGAGGATATTGAGAATCTGGAGGCCGTGCAGAAGAAGAATGGTCCGACGAGATACGTCTACCCGCCCTTCGGAGTTGATGTTGGCTTTGCGGATAAGCCGGGGGGTATTGACCTTTCTGGTTGATTGGGGAGGAGGCTGCAGTATACCCCGGTAGACAAAAGCTTACGATTGAATGAAATATGTCACGCTCTGTTCACAGCCCTTCTGCCTGAGTCTCATTTGTGTAGTATCCAGCCAGCGATACAGAGGATGTATCTAGGGAAAGTGAAATGCTGAATCTAAGTCGAGACACAGCGCTGACGAGTCTTGATACCTTAGTGTGCTTCGACGTACAAAGCAGTACAAAAAACCTTACGCCATTGCAGTACCACAAAGTTGACAAGCCTTAAATACCATTATTACTCTGCACTTACACGAACATGATCTACCTCCCCATCCACCCCCCATCGACAGTCACCACCTCGCCACTCACATACGCGCTCGCCGCACTCGCAAGGAACACCACCACGCCTTTGAAATCCTCTGGACTCCCCCACCTGCCCGCCGGAATCCTGGACAAAATACTCTCTGCGCGCTTCTCATCCTTGATAAGCGCCTCATTCATATCCGTCGCAATGTACCCCGGCGCAATGGCATTCACACTGAGGCCCTTGGCCGCCCACTCATTGCTCAATGCCTTGGTGAGCTGTCCCACGCCGCCCTTGGATGCTGCATATGCAGGCACAGTAATGCCGCCTTGGAAGGTAAGCAAAGAGGCGACGTTGATGATGCTTCCGCGCCTGTTCAGGGGCAGGTCCGCGGGTTGCGAGAGCATGTGTGCGCCTATGTCGCGGCACAGCGTGAAGACGCTTGTCAGATTTACTTGCAGCACGGCGTTCCAGTCGTTGTCTGGGAATTGGTGCGCGGGATGTCGCTTCTGGATGCCGCCGCAGTTGAGCAGGACGTGGACTCTGTGGCCGTCTGCGAGGATCTTTGGCGTGAGGTCTGTTACGCTTGAATTTGAGGAGAGATCGGCGGTGTAGATGGTGGCTTTGCGGCCGAGCGCTTCTATTGCTTGTTTGGTTTGCTGGTTCGACTCGTCGCGCTGGGAGCTGTTAGGGACGATTGCTGGGGTGGGGGAGTTTTGGCGTACCTGGACCAAAAGGATGTCTGCTCCTGCTTCAGCGAGGGCGATGGCCATAGACTGACCAATTCCTCGCGTGCCGCCTGTGACGAGGGCTGTCTGGCCCTCGAGCGAGTAGAGTTGTTGTACGGTTGACATTGTGCTGTCAACTTTGTCGCTGTGATCGGAATGCCAGCTTTATGCTCGGAATTGCTTTGCAGCGAGAAGTCAGGTACAGCAGACTTCAAATCAAGCAGAGATAGAGAAGTCAGAAGCGAGTATCGACTGAGCGATTTTCAAATCACGAAAAGGTGCGGCACTTGCATCCCAGCGCATCATGCTGCAAGCTTGGTCAACATTCGGAAGGGCCTCGGAACGCGACCCCACATTTTCAAAAGCCGACGTGCGACAATGATGCGGGACAGCAGACGCCGAAGTGGGAAGCTGTCTCCACGATCGTGTGTTTGGGTAAAGCTCGCCGCATGCGCATAATAGTTTTCCGTGGGATGGCGAGATGACTCTGGGCGTAGACTCTTCCTCTTTACTGATCATTTGCCTCAATTGTTGTGCCTCAACTTTCCCAGTAATAGTCAGCTCCTCGTCGTACTCTTGATCAGAAATCCGTTCAGCACAAGCTAAATCACCATGTGCGCAACACATAGCCAGACGGCGACAGAGAGCAAGCCAGATGTCTCAGGCCAGCAGCAGATCCGCGCATCTGTCTTACATGGTGCGAAAGACTTGAGGATCGTAAGCGGCAGTCACCAGATTTCCCTCGAATTCGCAGCTAACGCGTGTCCCAGGAATCGCGCTCGATCTTTCCACCTGGCCCAGCAGAACTCCAAGTCAGCATCCGCTCCACAGGTCTCTGCGGCTCAGATCTACACTACTATAGACACAATCGCAATGGCGACATCATCGTGCAAGAGCCCCTCTCGCTCGGCCACGAGTCTGCAGGTGTTGTTGTTGGTGTTGGCTCCGAGGTCAAGAACTTCAGTGTTGGTGACAAAGTAGCGCTCGAAGTCGGCCAACCGTGCGAGCAGTGCGAAAGGTGCAAGGAGGGGAGGTACAACATTTGCAAGGCCATGAGGTTTAGGAGCAGTGCAAAGAGCTTCCCTCACGCGCAGGGAACGCTGCAGGATAGAATCAACCATCCAGCGGCGTGGTGCCACAAGTGAGTGTGAATTGGAAACTGCGAGTGAACGGTGCTGATCGCCACAGGCTGCCTGAGGACATGTCGCTCGATCTGGGTGCGTTATTGGAGCCCTTGAGTGTGGCAATACAAGCCGCGAAGAGAGCACAGTTGCAGGCTGGTGCAACAGTACTCGTCTTTGGCGCAGGTGCCGTTGGTTTGTTAGTTGCTGCAATGGCGAAGATTTCAGGTGCTGGCACTGTTGTCATTGCAGACATCGATCAAGGGCGTGTAGATTTTGCGGTGAAGAACAACTTCGCCGACCGAGCATTCACAGTACCGATGAAGCGCGGTAATACGATCGAGGAGCAGCTCGAGATTGCCAAAGACACAGCTGCAGCGATTGGTAAGACGCCACGAGGCAGCGCTGGGGAGGTTGGAGAGGTCGACGCTGTGTTCGAGTGCACCGGTGTACCATCGTGTGTGCAAGCATCGATATACGTAAGTAATGTCGTTCGACAAGCTGAGCGTCGCTGACATTGGACAGGCCACGCGACCGGGAGGTAAGATGCTGCTGATCGGTATGGGAACACCCATCCAAACGCTGCCCATCTCCGCTGCTGCACTCCGCGAAGTCGACATCCTCGGCGTGTTCAGATATGCAAACACGTACCCAACTGGTATTGAGGTTGTCTCGAAGAAGGGTCCGGATTACCCTGACTTTTCGAAGCTCGTCACACACAGGTACAAGGGCCTTGAGTCAGCAGACGAGGCGTTCGAGATGGCTGGCAAGACGAAGGATGACAACGGCAATCTCGTCATCAAGGTCGTGCTTGAGACCGGCGAGGAGAAGCCGAACCTATGAGCGTGTCGTAGTTGCAGAGACCTTTAGCGTTGGGAGAGCTCGTTGCTGTGGATGCCCTTGTTGATACTTTGTAAACAAAAGCAATGACGTATGCGGGGAAGAAATTCGCCCTAACTCCAATTACTCCAGACTTTGCTGCAGTAGCATCCCATGTTGTGACCCGGCTGGCATTCACCAGCCATCTCGGCAGCCGCCACAACACTGTGCCACGACCAGCCCTGCTGAGAGAAGTCGTTGCTTCGACTCGGTTTCTTCGCGTGGGTCAAGAAGCCGAAGCGCTCGATGCGGTGGAGTTCTGCGGGGTGGGCGTGCTGAAAGGAGAAAGCTTCCCCGTCTGGTGAGGTCCGAAGCCCCTCTAATGCGCCGCAACTCCACATTTGCTCCACTCTTCGTTCTCAGCATCTGCAAGTGAACATGTCGATGTCTGGTACAGCGTGTTTGGTTGGTGTTCTTTGTTCCGAGTCCTTCCACGTGGAGAAAGCCGACGCGTCGACGATTCAACGGTCTGGAAAAAGCCGGCATGAGAATGGTCTGAATTGGAGAAGGTGTGGAGATGACTGCTCCATGGGGCGCTCGAATAGGTTCGGGTTCTTGAAGGCAGCATGTCCGATGCAAGATGGATGTTCCTGAGCCCGGATCTAGGGTCTTGGACCCTGGGAGCTCTGGCCATGGAGAATCCGGGGCGGTGTACTCGCTCTCGGACTCGTACCTCGCTGGAGACATAACTTGCTCGACACTCGCTCTCTGCACTCTGTATCGCGTCTCTTTGCTCACCAATCTTCCCATTCTCCTCTTCATCACACGTTCCACAGTCACAATGGTTGAGCTTCGCAGACTCAAGGTTGCCTGCTCCGGCCTGGGCCGCATGGGCGCCCGTCACGCCCTCCACTTCCTGCACCGCACGCCCAAGGCCGAGCTTGTAGCTGCCTTCACACCAGATGCTAAGGAGGCAGCATGGGCGAAGGAGCACCTCGAGCCCTTTGGCGTCAGGACATACAGCGACTACGACCAGATGCTGAAGCACGAGGGTCTGGAGGCTGTTGTTGTCGCGACCGTCACCACCGCACACGCTGAGCAGTCGATCAAGGCCATCAAGGCCGGAAAGCACGTCCTGTGCGAGAAGCCCTTCAGTACAAAACTTGAAGTCGTACGTTCATTCCATCTCATCTCAATTGGGCCGTATGACTAACAGCTCGTAGTGCCAGGACCTCCTCAAGACCGCCGCTGCCCATCCTCACGTCAAGGTCATGTGCGGCTTCTCGCGCCGCTTCGATGCCTCATACCGCAATGCCTACGCCCTCGTCAAGTCCGGCGACGTCGGTCGACCCTCCATCCTCCGCTCGCAGACTTGCGACAAGTACGACCCTTCGGGCTTCTTCGTGGAGTACGCCAAGTTCTCGGGCGGCATCTTCGTCGACTGCAACATCCACGACATCGACCTGGCACTGTGGTACTTCAGCGCCGACTCCAACGGCAAGAACCTTCCCAAGGTCAAGTCCGTCGTTGCCTTCGGTATCACAGCTCTCGAGCCTGACCTCGCTAAATACGGCGACGTCGACAACGGCGTTGGCATTGTCGAGTTCTACGACGGCCAGATCGCATACTTCTACAGTTCGCGCATGAACGCACCAGGTCAGCACGACATGACCGAGATCATTGGCACAAAGGGAAAGCTCGCCGTCAATTCGAACCCCATGACCGACCTCATGGAGGCACACCTGCCCCACGGCGTCCAGCGCTCAATTCCCCAGAACTACTACGAGCGCTTCGAGCAGGCTTTCGTCACCGAGGCAAATGAGTTCACAGACGCTGTCCTTAACAACAAGGACGTCCCTGTCGACATTGAGAGCTCCTACCAGGCTGTCAGGATCGGTGTTGCGCTGCAGGAGAGTCTGAGGAGTCAGAAGAAGATCTGGTTCGACCGGAATGGCAACCAGATCGACGAGCCCCAGACCAAGTCCAAGTTGTAGATGAATATTTTTTTCTTCCAGCAAGCAAGCGAGCAAGTCATGGTAGATGGATTCATATAGACTAGAGCCGTAGGATCTCAGGACAGGCCCATCGATAGAATTCAACGATCACAACTATCCCGTCTTCTAATACATTTGTCTCTGTCATTTCACAGGAAAGCATGGCGACGGTGATTGAACATTCTAGGCTGCATCGTATGCGAACCTCAGCTAAGTGTGTCACAGGCGTTGAGAACAGCAGGCAACCCACAAGCCGCTCCGCCTTCACATCAGCTTTGCTCGCGCCAAGGCTGCTTCCCACAAATAATTCCACATGAGCGGTTGATCTCTCCTCCGTACTCTAAATCAAATCTATTACAGCCTTCCTGCCAAGTCACATGTGATTCAGAAAACTATCGGAAGATATCATAAGAACCGATACTGAAGTGGATGTCAACGAAATTCAGATGCAAGACTTTGGTCTTGTAAAAAGGACTGGTGAGTCTGATCATCCTAAAAACCATTGCCCAAACACCAGAATTTCCTCAGTGTCCGTTCACACCGTTCGTCCCATTCGTCCCGTTCGTCCCGTTGACGTTGCCCGCCTTGCCCCTGATGATATCTGCGCCCTTCTCCGCAACCGCATACACCAGACTCACGATATTGCCCTGCACATGCAGCGGGAAGATACTAGCATCGCACACCCTCACGTTCCTCGTGCCATGCACCCTCAACTGCGCATCCACAACGCCTCCCTTCTCCCGCGGCAGCATCGCACAGGTCCCCACAGGATGATACTCAGTGACGGTGTTGGCACGCACAAACTGCTTCGCCTCATCCAGCGTCTTAGGCAGCTTGCCGCCCCACTTGGCGGCCACGGGCTCGCCGTCCGCGGTGCGCCTCAGCGCCGACTTGAGCGGCTCGATCTCGGTGAAGCTCAGCGTGTGCAGCAGCGCGCGCGCCATCATGTCCACGTCGAGCGGGTGGCTGAAGTACGCCGGGTCGATCGTCGGGTGCGCGGTTGCGTCGGACGAGGAAATGTGCACGCTGCCCCGGCTGAAGGAACGCGTCGAGCACGCGCCCAAAACCATCCACATGCCGTCTTCCTCGCACGGGAACAGCTTCGAAGGCGTGTCCGCATTGGCTAGGTTTGCGCCCGAGGGCAGCCCGACGATCTGGCACACTGCTTCTTTGGGGTCGAGGAGTTGGCGCGCGAGGAGGGCGTCGCGGCCGCCTGGGTCGGCGGTGGGGTTCTTCTTCTGGTGCTCGGCGACGAGGGATTGGATGTGGGATTCTGCGTTGGGGAAGTCGGGCTGGAGCTTCTCGAGGGAGGCGAAGCCGGTGGTCGTTGGAGCCCCGACGAAGGGACCGGCTTTGTGCTCGATGTAGGCTTGGAGTGCTTGTTGCATGAGCTCTGGGTTACGGGCGAGTGCTTCGGCGGAGGGGACTTCATCGATGGTGCCCTGGTGATGTCAGTTTTCTGTCCAAAGAGAAATGATCTCGAGCTGTCTCACAAGAACGGCCCCGGTCGCGGTGTGATCGTTCAGGTTCTCGCCAACCCCGGGCAAGTCGACAACGACCTCGACACCAGCTTTCTCCAGCACAGCACGTGAGCCGATTCCGGACAGCTCCAGTATCTGCGGTGAATTGATCGCTCCGCCGCAAACGATGACCTCTCGCTTGGCCTTGACTGTGTGTGTAGTGCCGTCGACGATGAACTGAACGCCCGTAGCCTTTACCTCCTCTCCGTCCGTCTCGAACTCGATCTTCGACACCAACGCATGAAGCTGGAGCGCCAGATTTGGACGATCGGCATTGGGCTCATAGTATTCTCTCGCAGCATAGCTGCGCCGGTTGTGTCGTGGATCGATAGTGTTGAGTTGATTGAAGCCACCGATGGCACTGCCGGTTCGCGGATCCTTGGCTTCCTTGTATCCCGCGTTGAGCACTGTCTTGGGCCAGATGTCCTGCATGGGCGCCACATCGGTTTCCGCAAAGCAAATCTACACTCATTAGACTCCTGTCCTGCATCTGTTTGTTGTTCGACTTACATGGATCGGCCCATCCGTACCTCTCAGCTCCTTATCCAAATACTTGTTGTCCAAACCCTTCCCCAACGTCTCGCTCGCCGGATGATACGTCTCGAACTTTCTGTAGTATGGAAGGAGGCTGTCGAAATCCCATCCTTTGTTGCCGAGCTCAGCCCAATTGTCCAGATCCTGCCGCGACGCCATGCTGAACATATTGTAGTTGATTGCAGAGCTGCCGCCGAGGACCTTGCCGCGCGCCCAGCCGTGCACTCGCCCGATTGTGCCTGCCTGAGGGACCGTCTTGTAGTCCCAATCATACTGTTCCTTGCCCCAAAGCTGGGTGAACAGGTTTGGCCCATCGATCAGGACATCATTGAGGCCGTTGCCGCCCGCCTCGAGTACCGCGACGTGCACATCCGGGTCCTCGCTCAGTCTTGCTGCGAGAACCAGGCCTGCGGTACCGCCGCCGACGATGATGTAGTCTGTGGAGTATTAATGAGAGCTCTTTTCTCTTAGAGTTGGACTTGCGGAGACATGCCATAGGACTTGCTGGTAAACTCCTCGACGGTCATTCTTAGTGTTGTCAAATTTCAGCTACAGGAGTAGGTACTGCATTCAAGGAACAGGTGAGTAGCACAGCCAAGGCCTTGCTTTATACTTGTCCACGGCCGTATGAAGGCTTCCCGCGGCTGGAGTAAGCACCGCTTCCAAGCTGCACATACAGCGGGGGTTCGAGGTCTCCAGACGCAAGTGATGACGGGCCAATCGTGCAAGCGCCAAGTCGTTTCTCAAACAAGCAAATGGTCCTCATGGTGCGGTAAAGTGGTGCTGTTGCTTTCAGCTGGGCATCTAGATTGAGGGGAAATGCCCCGCGGGCACTCGAGGCGTGCAGTCACTAGCGACATGATGCAGGGTCATGCAGGTGCTTTAATCCACAAGCTGACATGTGGCGCTCGGTAGCGCTACCGAATAAGATGTTCAACCGTGCTGACATTGCGCTGACGACGCGTTGAAATTCTGGTGTATGATGAGCAAGACGTTCGCTCGCCGAGGAGCGCTATTGAGTGTGAGTGGGAAAACCTTTGAGTGCAACAACGTATTTAACATTTAACTAAGTCGAGCACTGTGGGTGCCCTTTCTTGAAAGTCGTTCCGTAAGGAACAGCTTCCAAGTGTATCACTCTTATCCACCCTCCCCAACGCTGACTCCAGAAAGTGGAACCGTCCAAGCAAACACGAATGTGGATCGCTTTTGGTGATATGTGTCGAGAGATAGTCGGAGAATGTCGAAGATGAAAGCTGTTACTGAGAACATGATGGCACAGTCTAGTCGCAGTGAAGAAGCTCCGTATTCTGACAAGCAGCAACGAAAGGTCGAGCATCGTAGATGGCAGCATCGTCAAAGCATCGCAGATCGCCATCTCAAGCGCAATGATCATCTGAGAGTAGGCATGGGACAAGCGAGATGCAGCATACGCAGACTAGGAACGAAAGCCGTTGAAAGATCCGTCGAAGGCAGCGAGGTCAAGCAGTCCATATACGAGGGTCGAAGTCGGTGTGAGCATCGTACAAGCATCGCATCGCAGTGCAAGTCATCGGCGATTAAAGCGGTATCGTAGTCCGCATGTCAAGTAAGGTCGAGAAGAAATCCAAGAAAGTCGGGTATAATCATGCCACGTATAGCAGTCCAAGTAGCGGTCATGCAAGCAAGCATAAAGCAGCGGCATCGAAGCAGCGGTCTCAGCATCATGTGCAGGATCACGGACGAGATGCAGCCTAGGCGCCGGGCGGGCCAGGAGGTGCACCTCCTTGCTGCTGCTGTTGAGCAAACGATGCATACCACATCGCCAGATAATTCTGGTAGCCACCGTAGATGGCATATGGATCAGCTGCGCCGGCGGCGGCTGGAGCGCCTGCTGCAGGCGCAGGAGGCTGGCCCTGAGGAGGCTGGCCGTAGGATTGCTGGGGCTGTTGCTGCTGTGAGTAGTTGTTATCCTGACCTCCGTTGTCACGTCGCCTATTGTTGTTCTTCTCTCGCTGCAAGTAGTCAGCATCGATTCAAGAGAGCATTCGAATGTGACTTACCACTTGATCCACCTTGTCCCAGATAGCTTGCTTGGCATCATCGATTGCTTGACGTGATCCAACAAGACCAATCTCACGCTCGATGTCGGCACCGGAGGCTTGCGAAACGTTGATCTTGCAGCCAGTCTCGGACTGCATTTGCTTGATGGTCTCACCGCCTACACAAGATCAGCATGAGACTTGAGAGTAGCAGAATACTAGTCTTACCTTTGCCAATAATCATGCCAACAGCATCTGAAGGGACCATGATGCTGTCGTTGATCTTGTTGCCACCGGCACCGCCGCCATATGGATCGAAGTCACGCCTCTGGTTCTGCTGCTGGTGCTGTGGCTGTTGGTGGCTTCCGTCCATCTGCTTGGTATCACTGTCGACAATCTCCATGATCAGCTCCTTAGCATGGGCAGCAGCAGCGGGGCTTCCAATGAGGTTCACAGGGCGAAGACCATTCACGCTCTTGTTCTCACCGACGATGTTGACATGGCAGCCACTGCGCTCTTGCAGGTCACGGATAGTCTCGCCGCCACGACCGATGATCAGACCAACAGTACGGTCAGGAACCATGATCTGAGATGACTGTTCACCTTCACGAAGGGCAGGCTGCTGGCTCGTCGCCTTCTGAGGAGCACGAGCGTTGCGACCAGTCTCACGAGCAGGGTTACCGCCATTCTCCTCAATGATGCGGTTGATCTCACGCTTCGCGCTGATACGAGCACCAGGAGGTCCTGTGATGCGGCACTGACGCTGGGGCCCAGCCTCAGGGCCGTTGATGAACTGGATCCTAGTGCCTGACTCCTGTTCAATGCGACGAAGACTCTCACCTTGTCTTCCTATGACGAGACCAACGAGCGAAGAATCAATGAGAATCACCTCAGAGTTGTCATTGGGGGGAGTGGCACGGTCAGGTCCGCCGTACTGCTGGCGGGGAGGGGAGAAAGTGTTGCGCCTAGAAGGAGAACGAGAGCGATCGCGACCGTAGCCGCCTGGTGCACCGCGACGTTCGTCACGGCGCTCATCTCGGTAGGGGTTGTAGCTATCACGGGTGTTGTCTCGGCGCTGCGGGGACCTGGAGCGGGACCGCGAACGTCGGTAGGGGCGGCCGCTCAATCGCGGATCTTCTTGGTGAGCTGGCACAGCGTAAGTCTGCGGTGGTCCACCCATGCCTGGCCACTGCTCCATACCTGGACGCGCATCGAAGGCAAGACCCTTCTGTGCCGCAAAGCCACGCGCTTTCGCGAGCGCGTCCTGGATACTGACAGAACCAGAGCTGACGGGCTTGATCGCGCTTAGATCGAGGCTGCCGGAGCTGGTGGGTTGCGGAAAGCTGAAGCCGGGAATCTGAGGCGGCGTCGCAGTGGGCATGGCGCCAGGGAAGCCAGCAGGCATGCCGGGAGGCGGGGGCTGGTGAGGAGGGTGCTGCTGCGGTGTCTGTGAGGGAGTAGAGCTCGGGCGGCCAGCTGCTGTTTGAATCGTTAGGTCGCGCGAGTCGCATGTGTCAAAGTCTGCGTACCAAGAGCTGCCAGGATGGCGTTCAGGTCGGGAGGTGCGGCCATGGTGTCCGAGTAGGTCGCCGAATCGAGATATAAATGAAGAATTGGGCGCGACTACTTCAAAAGTAAAGGGCAGAAACGGTGTCGCTGCGGTGGGCTTGGCTGCGCAGTCGTGGGTGTCGTGTTGCGATCTTGGTCGACGCGGCCGGGAAAAGAGAAAGAGTCGAGGCCGGTGCGCCCAACCGAACCAGCGCGCTTGGCACGTGCGCCTGCCTTCACCCGCCGCCGCCGAGCCGAGTGCGTACAGACTCACCCATCGGACTGCAAACAAGGTCGCCATAACGACACTTGTGACTCAGGTGGCTTGAATTCTCTTGCATTCATTTGTTAAGATTATGGCTATTGTGGTAAATTCCCTGCGAGTTGTAGGGATGCGTCTCTATCCAGCTGCCCAAGAAACCACCTTTCCTCCGGTCCGTCATACAAACAAACACTATCCAGAAAGCGAGCGACAGTTGAGGAAGGAAATTCCAAAAGAGCTTGTGTGATCCATCCGTGGGTATACATTGAAATGCGAGCTAGTCGTGATTGAGCTGCCGAAGCATTTGATGGAAACAGACACGCCAGCTCCCAGGAGTCTCAGCGGCCATGCCGAATATGAACAAGGTGAATCGAATTAAGGTGCGTTCGACGCGCTGCGATAGATCGCAGATAGATCTGATGGCGCCGATGTGCTATATGCAAGTCAACCCAAACGCCTGCAATGACAAGACATGACCCAGAAGCTGAGATTACCTCATCATCTGGGAAATGTTGTTCCACTTCTGCTTGAGGGTCTCGTGTTCCTCGTTGATCTGGACCGTGTTAGTTGCAGTTGGAGCAGAAAATTCCGGTTTACTCACTGTTGCCCACTTCATCTTGGTGTCCACCAGCTCCTGCTCCATTTCGGCCATCTGCTCTTCCAGAGCTCGGTTCTCGTTGTGAACCACAATGTTCTTCTGCATCACCGTCTCCATTTCATTCTTCAGTCTCGCTTCGACCTCTTCAGGTTGCGTGTCCACAATCTTCTGGAGTTCCTCGACCTTCGTTTTCAATGTCTCGTTCTCCTCTGCGAGCTGCTCATTCTCGACCTTGGTCTTGATGAGCTCCGACGCCATCTCAACGTGCTCGCGATCGGACTGTTCGGTACGGTTCTCGAGAGACCTGACCTTGGCTTCCAAGGTCGTTGTCCTTTCCTTGAGGCCTTGGAGCTCAGTCTCGCGCTCCTTCTCAACCCGCTGTTGCTCCTTCCACTCCGCTGTATACTCCTTTAGCATCTCTGGTGTAATCTTGACCGCCACAGCATCCTTAACAAGCTGGTCAGCGCGGTAGATTTCCTTGTCGACGCCACTTGTCGAGCCAAAGAACCCGTTCTCGAGGATGGAATTGGCTGAAGGTGCCTTGTCGATATAGACGTCGAAGAGTTTCTCCTTCAGGAAGTTGGTCAGGGTCGACATATCCTTCATCCCGAGCAATGTCTCTGCGTTCTTCTGCATAAGGACAAGGCCAAATTTCAGGATGGCGGATTCCAGGCCTTCGGTCAGGATGAGGTCGTAGATGCGGACAACCAGCTGCAAGGGGAATCGATAAGCGAAGAGTGTAAGGAACCACTGCGTGGCGTAGAGCTGAGGCTTGACTTCTCTCCGGCGCAGATGACAGTAAAGAGCCGGCTCGAACTCCTCAAGCAGCCGCTCGAATTGATGCAAGTGTAAGTGCAGCCCAGCCATGTCCGCGACGAAGAGATCTCGCAGACCATACTTGTTCATCAAAGTAACGAACAGACTGAAAGCCTCCTCTTCGGGCATATTGAAGAGGAGCGGCATCGCGATAAAGTTCATGCCCTGAGCGTAGCCCACAGCTTCGTCATAGAGGGCGTATGCCTTGCAGATACCAAAGAGTCCATCTTGCAAGCCGGCCGCCATGAGGTACTTCGAATAGCTTGTCCGTGCGCCCAGGTCGCGCTTGATGGTCTTCTCCAGCTTGACAATCGCTGCAGTTTTGTCCTTCTTCTCTGCAGCTAGTCTAGCCTGGAGTTTGATGGGATCCTCGGCGCTCTCCGACAATACCGATGGCGATCCAAGAGGGGCATTTGTACTCCCTGTGGTTGTAGCCGGTGTGGAGTAGTCTGAGTGAATCGAGGATGCAGACGACGCCACCGAGTCCCTCGTTCCGTTCCCATTCGTCTGCGCATGGCTCTGTACAGACATGTGCTCCTTGTCTGTTCCTCGAGCCACGAGTTCTCTGTACTGCTGCTCCAAAGCTTCGTTCTTGCTTTGTGCTAGGACCTGCCAGATTACGCCGCGAATGACTTGTGGAATACCGTTAGAAACCGCGCGATTCAACTCTTCGGGACTGGTCTGAGCAATCGCAGCGGGACCCTCGTTGACAACAGACTGCCATAGGTCCCAATCAACCGGCTCTGCCTCATCGGTGGAAGGTCCGGTCGCAAAGCCAGCTGCTGTACCGGGCGCAAGTGCAGGATTAACAGTCGGCTGTCGAGCGAGACCTGGACTTGTCAGAGCCTCCTTCTCAACGACGCTTCCTGGGCTCATCATCCCGAGGCCTCCTTCTCCGGCTGTTTCGTCGCCCATGGTGATGCCAGCTTCTTCCCTCATCCTCAAAGCCTTGAAGCGGTCACGCAGGCTGCCCTGACTTGATCGGTTGTTGCCCTTTTGATCATCTTCGTCGTCGATCCTGCTCAGTGTGAGCTCTGGGTTGCTACCCAAAGACTGAATCGAGGCGTTGGTATTACGACGGTCGGCAAGAGACTGGGGGGGAGATCCGGGCTTCTTGCTCGAGCTGTTCCGCGAGAGCCATGCGAACGGGCTCGTGAGCTTTCTTGTCACTGGTGCGGGCGGCGCGGGCTTCTCCTGGGCGGCAGGGGGAGGCGGCGGCGGGGGGAACTTGACAGGAGACATCTGGCCGGAGAGGCCTTGCAGCCCGCTTGCTGAGGCTGCTGAGTCTCTCGGGTCTCGCGGTGGCAGTGTGGGCAGCAGACCAGCATCTGTGGTGCCTTCTGTATTGAGTCAGCGCAGCTCAGCTTTCCACCAGACAGGAGGTACACGTGCCTTCGTCGAGCGACACATCGTCCATGTCTGATGTCACCGATATTCTATGTGCCGTGAGCAAGGGCGACTTGGCGGGTGGAGCGTTCCCGGAGGATGTCTCGGTGGCCTCGACCTCGCCCTTGGTGTCTGCCGCTCCGTCATTGGTTTGGATAGGCACTTCAGGCGCCTCGGGCGCGGGAGAGTCGGGCTTGGGACTCTGTACTGTGGTGTCGGTGGACTCGCGCTTGCTGATGAGCGACCGTGATCGCGACTGTGGGCGCTCTGAGTGTGAATCGGGGCGAGGGGTAATCTCAGATGCATCCTCGAAGCTGTCCTGCATTGGCGCACACTGGTTAGATTGTGTTCCCCAGATCTGCTTGTTTGCTTTCGATGCAGCTGTAGGCACTCACTGCGTCCTTGTCAGAGCTGTGCGAGCTTGCTGGCCTCTCGGGCTTCTTATCCTCCTCCATGTTGCTAGGGCTGCTCATGGCCAGATATCGAGATCCGGGGAGCCGCCGTCGATGCAGCAGAGTCAAAGGTCGAAGTGGTTTACAGAGTGGCGAGCAAGGTGTGGTGAAAGTCGGTGCAAAGCCCTTGCAGTGTTCGTCGCGGGCGTTTGGCGGTGTTGTCGAAGTGAATGGTCCAGCGAAGCTGAATTGAACATGCGGAGTGGGCCTGGGTCCCTGGTCGCCGCGACTAGTTGACGGGTGAGCCACACCTGCCTAAATATAACCGGCGCTCTTCCAGCAACACTAAGAAATCGCCGTTGAGCTGAGCTAGAGCTGAAGGCACTGGCTGACCTGAACTCTGAGCGTTTGCGTGGTGCACGAGCTTGATTCACCAGATGCAGGTCAACAGCGTGTCCTCAGGGTCGTGGGGAAGCGAACTGCTCAACATCACAATGTTTTGCGGTCAACCTGAAACAAGCTAAACTAAGGAAGCCGAGACCTAGAATCCCGCACTGCGGGACACTAGCATCACCGCGACCTGATACACGCGACAACACTCGAGTGAGCTGCCTCGCGTAGTTGTGTTCTGACTTTTCAGTAAAGGCTCTGAGCAAGTTCTTGAAGGCGCTTGAAGGGCTGCATTGCAGGTTCTGCAGGGCTGGCAAAGCAAGGGATAAGGCACGTCATCAATGCATCCACTGTCCCTGCGGCATTGAGATTGCTTCATCAGACTGGCCGACGGCGCGTAGATATTGCCCAAACCAGAGGCTGAAGGACCACATGGACTAATGGTCTTGTTTCGTGCATATCTGGGCTATGCTTGGATGGCTGTGGCTGAGCGAAGAGTTATGGCGGTCCTTGATTCACAGCTGAAAGCCGAAGAAATCAACTAATGTGCGTCTCACCGCAACATCATCACCGACTTTACAAGACTGCGTCAGTAAGTGCAAGTGCAAGAATTGATCAAACAGGTGGTATTGCAGATTACAGGTGTATTATCCAAAGACCAGTGTAACAAATGAAGGAGACTTGGAGGATGACAGCGTCAGGATGAAGAAAACCGACATCTCTTAAGAGAGTCTCTATGTACCCAGGGGTATCCAATCGCTCGCCCAGGCTGTGCAAGCAGACTATAAACAAAGCAGTATGCGCCGCGCTATGCAATTCGTGGCTTCGTAACTAAGACCTGTGTAGGTGTGATATCCTGTAAGTAAACGCCCTCCTATGCCGTGATAGGCCAGTCCCTGATGAGCATGGAAGATCCAAAGGATGAGAGGGGGGTAAGCAACAAAGGAGATATGTAAATGAAGAAATGACGAGCCATCACCGCTCATGCAGATCGTCGCTGAAGCTGTCGAGAGCTTCAGAGATGGCGGACCAGAACCCTCTTCGAACGGGTCGGGCAGGCTTGCGAGCAGGCTTGCGGGAAACGACAAGTTTCCTGCACTCGTCGGTCTGCGTGCTGGACTCGACCATGGCCGACTGGGGTGCAATAGTCTTCAAATCGTTTTCGCCTTCAGCATCGCCCACCGCAGTTTCGATTGACTCCCAGCTACTGTCGACGTCTTCTCGACCAGAGTTGCTCACTCTCCTCTGTTGTCGAGGACTCGACTCGAGCGAATCTTGCATGTTCTGCTGCACTGCGCTCATGTCCCTCCGCAAGTCGTCAATGATGGCGAGCTGGATTTCGTTCAGTGCCTTGGCCTCATCAAATCGCCTTTTCAGATCGGCCGTGTAGATCTGTACGCCTTCGATATATTTCGCGACTTCGGCCATGTAGCTGCTGTCCTCTTCTTGGACGTTGGGCTTGGGGCTTGCAGGTCGCGGTGAGTCGGACCCAGAAAACAGATCGTCTGTGCCCTCCTTGGTTTGCGCATCTGGCGCGGTAAGGTATGAGGTCATGTTCTCAAACTGCCCGACGATGTATTCCATCTGGTCGTCGGTGAGTTCGCGCGTCGCCGTGAGGTGTTCAAAGTGTGCGATACATGATGACAGCGCAGATTGCACAGGTGACGCGGAGTAGTGCGAGTCGGCATCCCATGGTATAGGTGAAAGTGAGTCGACTATACTGGCGCGCAATATGCGGGAGCTCTCGGGCGTGTACGGGTAGCGCAACGCGGCGGGCGCATGGTGGTCGAGTAGGCTGGAGGTCTTGGTCGGGGTATATGGTGCAGGTTCGGTGACGGTGTGGTGTGGCTTTGGCCTGGATACGTTGAGCGGCTCGTGTGGTGTGTCGTAGCGTTTGCCTTTCCTCCCAGGGGTGCCTGGCCGGGGCTCCAAAAGCGGCCAGCGGTGCTCCATGTCTGATGCGCTGCTCGAGAGTCGCGTTCTGAACGGGTCTGAGAAGTAGGCGGATTCGGGGCTCCCCTGCGCCTCGGTCTCGGGCGGCGTCCAAGGGCGTGCGGAATGCGGTGGTGAGTCCATGGCGCGGCGGCTGTGAGGCGGTCGATCTTCGCTGTCCAGAAACGAGGATTGTGCGCGTTTATATGCGCCGGCGAACGTTGCGCATCAAAACGCTGTAGCGCGCGCAAAAGGGCACGGTGAAGGGCATGCGACAGACGCGAGCATCGTCTAGAGGTTGGTTGGCAGCGGTGACGTGCACGCTTGGGGAGCGAGTCCTAGTGGTTGGGCTAGTGATTTTGACTGGCTGGGGGAGGCTGCACGCGCTCAGCGGTGGTGGGGCAAGCCTTCTCAAAAATCACGTCGCAGGGCGGACATTCGAGCCCGCCGATTGGGCCGTCGATAAGCTGGAGATGATCGTTTTGGGTCTGAATAATAGATGAGCCCTTGACATTGTCTGACTCTGACCTTTGCTCTGAGCACCTTTGCCACACGATTAGCAGTCTTGCACAGCACCAATTGCTGCACCTCGAAGACATGGCCTCCCAGGTATGTTTTGTCGCGACCCCGCCACCATTAGCGGCACGCAGAGCTGAGCGCATGACCACAACAGCTAGGCGTTCAGCCATCGCTCGACACAGTGCGGGAGGTGTTGGCTGCAGCAGTAAACTCCCCGAATCCGCCCAACCTCGTCCCCGTCTTCTCCTCCATATCCGCCGAGTTCCTGACGCCGTCGAGCATATATCTCAAGGTTTCCGCGAAGTGAGTGCGTGACTCATTTGGGGGTGCTTCAGCAAGGGTTGACCCGTGGGCAGGTCCAAGTCGAAGCTCTCCTTCCTGTTTGAGAGCGCTGCCACCACAGAGACAATCGGACGATACAGCTTTGTCGGTGCAGACCCTCGCAAAGTGATCAAAACCGGCCCCGGCCATGGCGAAGAGGCAGACCCGCTCCCTAATCTCGAGAAGGAGCTTGCACAGAGCAGAGTTGCGACCGTACCTTCGATCCAGCTTCCTCCCATGACTGGTGGCGCTGTTGGCTATGTTGGATATGACTGCGTCAAGTACTTTGAGCCCAAGACACGGCGAGACGACGTGAAGGATGTTCTGGGTGTGCCAGAGAGCTTGTTTATGTTGTATGACACGATCGTAGCCCTCGATCACTTTGCACAGGTTGTCAAGGTCATCACATACGTCAAGGTCCCGGACAGTCTCGACAACTTGGAACAGGCGTACGAGGAGGCCAAGGCTACACTGAAAAAGTACGTGACAATACTCAAGGACAAGGAGGTGCCCATGCCCGAGCAGGGACCGATCAAGCTCGGAAACGAGTACAAGTCCAACATCGGCCGGGAAGGCTACGAGGGTCACGTCAAGGAGCTCAAAAAGCACATCGCGGTTGGCGACATCATCCAGGCTGTCCCTTCCCAGCGCTTCGCACGACCCACTTCACTGCACCCTTTCAATGTCTACAGGAATCTGCGAAACGTCAACCCCTCGCCATATCTGTTCTTCGTCGACTGCGAGGACTTCCAGATCGTAGGCGCCAGTCCCGAATTGCTGGTCAAGGAGGAACAGGGCAGGATCATCACACACCCTATTGCCGGAACCGTTAAGAGGGGTAAAACCCTGCAGGAAGATGCAGCCCTGGCCAAGGAGCTCTCCAATTCACTGAAGGACCGGGCCGAGCACGTGGGTCTGACACAGCCTCTACATCAAGCCCAACACTGACTGACTTCACAGGTAATGTTGGTGGACCTCGCGCGGAATGACGTAAACCGTGTTTGCGACCCGCTCTCCACTCGTGTGGATAAGCTGATGGTTGTGCAAAAGGTATGAACACCAACAATCGTCATCGCGTTCAAGCAAAATGCAATCTGATCGGAGCCAATTTGCTAATTGATCCAGTTTTCGCACGTCCAGCATCTGGTTTCTGAGGTGTCAGGCGTGCTGCGACCTGGCAAGACGCGATTCGATGCTTTCCGCTCCATTTTCCCTGCAGGTGCGTCAAGTGCTTCATGAGATGATCTGATGTTGAAACCGCGAAACAGGGACCGTAAGCGGCGCGCCCAAAGTGCGGGCGATGGAATTGATTGCTGAGCTGGAGAAAGAGAAGCGCGGTGTCTACGCTGGCGCTGTGGGGTACTTCGGCTACGGCAGTGTCGATGGTGATAAGCAAATCGAAGGTGCTATGGACGTGAGTTGGCCCCTGGTGCGCACGGTGTCACATGGCTGATCTCCCACAGACTTGCATCGCGCTACGGACCATGCTTGTCAAAGACGGCATCGCGTATCTCCAAGCAGGGGTAAGTTTGAGAAATTCTTGCTATCACACAGCTACTAACCATTGGCCAAGGGCGGAATTGTATTCGACTCAGATCCGTACGATGAGTGGATGGAGACGATCAATAAACTAGGTACGCTCTTTGTTCTCAATTTCCCCGTCAGACCGCCGTGCGCCGCTGACCGCTGTTTGACCACAGGTGCGAACACACACTGCATCACTTCAGCTGAAGAGAAGCATCTGGCCGAGCAGACGGAGGAGGAGGTCGACAGTGACAAATCGAAGCCGCTCGAGGGCGATGCAAAGCCGCGCATCAGTGTGGCTGCGTAGACTGTAAATCAGTGACTGCGCCACACGAGGCTGGCGACGTGCAGCAGTGGTTGGTGAAGTCAGCTCTGTCGGCAGGAGATCAGGGTCTCGACAATGGATCGAAGCCATCACAATCGAGGAATGGTTAAACGAAATGACCACCAAAGCCTCGCCGGCCACAGCAGGTCGAGACGCTATACAGACGTCACATCGATAGGCGGTCCTTGGATGAAACAAGGTTCGCTGGTAAATTTCACAATTTATCCTGCCGCCGACCTCTGTCAACGGGAAATTGTGCAAGGGCACAGGGGCTCTCCTGTGTGAGTGTAAACGACTCGTTCTCGTGGTGCCACTGTGACCTGGATCGACTGTGCAACAGCAAGTTGAGCACGCTGCTGGTGTGGCAGGTTACTTGGACAACAGCGCCTCTCCGTCTGCGTGAGTTGTACATGCAGATCAAGCTCCAGCAGCACAGGCACGCTCGGTAAGGCCGTCGTCGACATCATAAAACTGGAAAACTTGGTGCGGCTAGCCCCATCGCGCCTGGGTTCGGCAAACTCCACCCATTGGCAAATCAGCGCGCGACCCAGAATCCTGTTCCTTGCTGTGAGTGATCGTGCCTGCTCAAATCCCTGTCAGGATTTGAAAAAGCGCTAGCCAAGTGCGAGGCTAGCACGAGTCGGTGTCACTGCACCAGCCATTTGTTTGCGGAGCGACCAGCCGCCGTATGAGGTAACAGGGCAGGAGCTTCACTCACGTACCAGCCACGACCTGCGCGACCGTTTGCGTTCCTCAAGAGGATAAAGCCTGCACCTCCCTCTCACCTCAATTCCTCACCCACCTCATCTTCAACCAAGCATTCCACAGCTAGCATCACTTCTCCCTCTCAGCTCCTATCCCAGCCTAGCAACCTTTGCTCTACCACACCACACGTCCACCGTCAAGATGAAGCAGTCCATGGTCCTCCTCGCTGCCATTGCTGGCGCTGCCACCGCTCAGAACCTCGGTTCTTGCGCAGTACGTCCTTGCACCAGCTTCTACTCGAAGCAATGCTACGTTGTTTGAAAACAATGCTAACCCATTCCAGCAACTGTGCATCAACAACATGAACATGATTGCCAACACGCAGTTCTCCTGCCCTGCTGGTGACCAGGCCTGCTTCTGCTCCCAGTCCAACTGGGCCTACGGTGTTCGTGACTGCTCTCAGCAGGCTTGCGATGCTGAGCAGGCTGCTCAGGCCATCGGCTACGCCCAGAGCCAGTGCCAGAGTACGTTTCCTTTCACCACTGCCAAGTAACTCTTACTGACCCACCCCAGGTGTCGAGTCTTCCCTCGGTCCTAGCGCGACTGCCTCTCCCTCTGCGGCTCTCACCATCCTGAACCCGGCCCTCAGCGCTCTCTCGGGAGCTTCTGGTTCCGCTTCAGGTGAGAGTGCTTCTGCCACCGGCAGCGCCTCCCAGTCCGCTATTACTACCGTGCCCCTCGTCGGAACCGTCACCAACTCCGACGGCAGTGTCATGACCACTACCTCTGGTTTCAGCACTGTTTACTCTTCGGGAGCGCTGACTGGTTCTGCAGCAAGCGCGGCCTCAAGCGCAGCTTCCTCTGTCGAGTCCGAGTTGAGCTCTGCTCTGTCCTCGGCTGCTGAGTCTGCCTCGTCTGCTCTTGCATCTGTCACTGGCTCCCTTGCCTCTGCCGCTTCGTCGGCCACTGGCGCCGCTGGTTCTGCCGCCAGCTCTGCCGCCTCTGCTGCCGGCTCTGCTGCTTCCAGCGCTGTCCCGTCTGGCTCCGCTGCCAAGGTTACCGGCCTTCCTGTTGCCGCCGGTCTTGCCTTCGCTGCCTACTTCCTCTAAGCGCGTCTTCGCTGTCCAAGGTCCTACCTCGACGGGGTAATGTGCATAATGGATAATGAGGTGGAACGGTAATGCAAGGTGGACTTGGATATATCGCTGGCAATCGGCGATGGATTGAATACACACAGCAGTATTCGATTCGAGTCGCAGGACTCGATTTTTATGACCTTCACACGACGGCTTAATGGTTACGACTGATATGCCGGTGGCTCTTCATGTATACGCGCCTTAGCGCTTTGATACCCTCACTCTCGGCTTGTGGGAAAGCGTCCCGGTGTTCGGGCGCTGGTAGATAACAATGACTGAAATACGATAATTACTCACATCACATCATCACCTCCCTTGCACCCACCTCGTGAAGCATGCAACTCTCAATGCACTACTCGAACCCTGATGACGGTTGGCGCGGAGACCGTCGTGCGACGCGCATGTGAAGCGAGTGGTTACGATGACATGATGTGACGCTATCCTCGCAGCCACGTTGAGCGACAAGATGTGGTGCCACGGATCACAGGCGCTTCGAGAAAGACCTAAGGAACGGCGGAGAACGTGAAAATCTTGGCTCTTACATCGAATTGCGTATCTTGAGTTGGAAGAGTGCAAGAAGTGAAGTCGGCATAGAGTTCATCAGCCACAGTCCATCACGCAATATGAGCATCAGCTTGGCTCCACATGTTGCTGACATGTTGCAGATTGCGCTCCACACGCAGCACGACCCGGCCCGCTGCGGATGTTTGATCGTCCATACATTACTCCTGCGGAGAAGCTCTGTACCTCGTGTTTTCACATCTCTTGGTGATGTGCGCAGCAACGCTGTTGTGGCTGTTGCGCGGTGCGTAGTGGGAGAATACCAAGGCGCGATGCAAGGAGGCTGGGCTCGAGGGGTTGGGTGCTGTGGGGCCTCTGCGTGCAAGCACGTTGTTGAGGCGTGGCGAGTATGTAAGGTGGGAAACGGTGGGCGCGTGAGTGATGCATGATCTATTGAATTTGATTGTTCTTGGACTTGTGTTTCCAGAGAAACGTTTGGTGAGGTTTGTGGGTCGTTGATGCACTCGCAACTGGCAGCTTCGGTTGCCTACGCCGAACAGCATGGATGCCACGCGCGCAAACGAGTCAGCGAGGCGACTCAGCCGCAAGACTGAGTTGCTGCCTGGCGGTGCCTTGGACGTTGCCTGCGCTGCCTTGAGATGGCGATGCACAAAAGCGATTGAGTTGCGTGTACTTGTCTCTTCATCAGCCATATTTTCTCTTCTCTCTATTAAGGTCGTGCAGTAGACAAGTCCTTCAAGCTCGTGACGCAGCTTCTGGAGCGTGGCCCAGCAGACGCCTTTGCGCATCGACCGTATCGCTTTTCAACTGTCTCAACAGCGAGCTGTGCGGTCTTTGTGTCGTCGAGATCGAGACCGCTGCTACTAACAGTCTCTGTGGTCTTCGTCTTGCCTCTCTGGACATCGCCGCGACCAGCTGCGAGTTCCTGTCCCAGGCATCCGTGACTTTTGCACCTTCTCCTTCCCTCCATGCGCAAGAAGGTGACCCTAGGAGCCATGGCCGATGGAGATGTTTTCAATTCACCAGATGTTTCGCGACCTTCTGCGAGCTTAAAACCACAAAAAAATGAGTTCGCGCGATCTGTAAAGCGTCTTGGTCATACGGCCCGCGGCACTTCACAGAGACTTCATGCCATAGCCTATCTGCGGAGAAGTCCTTCCGTCGTGACCGAGCTGATAACAGAGGTCTATGCTTTAGCTGCCATCCTGTCCGGTCTAGAGGACGATCTTCTGCTCGAAAGTGTCTCGGAGACTACAGATCAGAGGCCGATTTGGACCAGCGAGCATCACAAGAACCTCGTGCGTTCGATAGAAGAATGCGACGACGTTCTGAGGACTGTCTCTCGTGCAGTGAGGATAGCTGACGAAGAGTTCCGTGTTTTGGCGAGTTCGAAGAAAGCAAACGACTACGTCGAGCATTTCAAGCTGGACGACGGACCTCAGGCGCTGGAGACCATCGTAAGGTGCTTCCACCTGGTCTCGAAGACGAGAGTCATGGTCCGACATACCGCGTTGTCTCGAATTGAAAGCCTGTAAGTTCTTTCCGCAGCCATACAAGAGAGTTTGAACTAACTGGCTCACAGTAATGACGAAGAGATTCAGGAATTGCTTCGTCTTTCTCAGGCACTCCAGCATCCTGATCTGGATGCAGTGTGGGCACGGAAAGAGGAGCCGTTTGTTTCCAAGCAAATGCAGCGATTTCCTATCACACTGCGCACATCTCTAACAACGCCCACGAAACTTTTAGAAGAAGAGGAAGCGGCAGCATCAACTGCACCAGACCAGTCTTTACGCCCGAACACTAAGTCAGTCCTTACGCCAGACTGTGTCTTGACGGTGCCACCAGGGAAGACGAAGCCAGGGGAGGTGACCTTCGGCAAGCCCAGCGTTATCAAACCCATTCCTAGCAGCTCTTCTTTTGCAGACTTGCAATCCGGTTCCCCGTTCGCAAAGTACAAGCACCCAGTAGCGAGCCTATCTGGTCCTAGGCCACCACACCTGGAGGCTTACATGCTCCGCCCAACTGTGCAGAGCACCCACTCTACAAGCACGTTATCGTACGGAGATGTGCCATTGCAGCTCAGCGAGGAAGCAATACAGGCTCAGTTGCGCAGTCTAGGACCCGACTATTCGGTCATGGATGAGCTTCTCAACCTCCATCCACAGCAACTGCAACTGGTGCTGCAACGTGCCGCACTGCGCCACGGAGAAATTGTCTCCATACAGCACGGCAGGCCTATGAACTTGGACACCATCATGGGCTGTATGCAGGTAAAGCCTGCGATATACATCATCTCTCCTACGACAGTCCTTCCCCTGGAGGGCTTTGGGTCTTCTCAAACCTCGCTTTTTACCAACGATGCTCGCTTCCCTGCCACTTCTGGTACTGCCATTGTTGGCAAAGGTCTATTTGATGGAGCAGAAAATGACAACCCTGCACCTAGACCCGACTCTACATGGCTTTTCCCGAATCTCCGACCAGGAACTAGCAGCACTGCACCTGCACCCAGCCTTGCCGCTTCACCAGCTGGGCCAGGTCTTTTTCAGAGCAGCCGGGGTCCACTCATGACGGTCTACAATGATTTCCCTGGTGGCGCAGGTTCGAGAGGCTACTACTCATCCCCAGAAGCATACTCGCGTCATCTTGAAGAGAAAGGCGAGGTATGTACGCACGTCGAGCCTACTGAATGCAAGGGCGAATTTCAGCACTATCAGACCATCACGGCGAATAAGGAGTTACACGGTCCTGATAAGTCCCTTGAGGAGATCCGGCTTGCTGACTACCGGGCTGGACGTAGATATGACGGCACAGGTAAATCACTCTTCGCAGGATTCGGTGGAAGCTCTGCTCGCCCAAACCCACTTTTTACCCCAGCGGGCACGTCGGAGGCGAAGTGGTACCCAAAACCTCCCAATGGCGATGATGTTACCTTTCCCCCTTATCGTGGGCGGTACGGCCCAACCTTCGCTGGCTTTGCAGTAGACAACTCTATGGAGGAGCCGTCGTTTACGAAGATTTCAGAGTCCTCTGGATTCAAGAACTTCGCCGGATCTGCAGTAAACAACTCTGGAAAGGCACCATTGTTTACGAAGTCGTGGCCAGCGACTTCTGCCTCAGGATCAGGTTCGAATCCGGTTTTTCGGTTGCCTTCATCCTATGGCAAACCGTTTGGAGGCCTAGGGACGAGCATGAGACCGTTCGAACCACCTAAAGCCCCTGAACAAGATATATCCAGGCCTGGGCCTTCCGCCACGACACCATCAATCCCCACGGGTAATGCCTCTGGTGATCACGGCGCACAGAAGGAAGTAACCCAGCCTTTGTTTCATGGGCTTGGAGGAGGCCAACACGCACGCTTCGGTCCTGCCGTCGGGGCTGCCGACCCAAGCGATCAATCAAAATGGATTACACATTCCCAGAGCTTTTGCAAGTTCAAACATCAACACGGAAAGTTTTGTCGAGTATCTCCAGAAGAAGCAGAGACGATCCGGAGAGGCCCATCGTCTTTTGCGAAGCCAGCAGTTTCTTCAGGCTTCAGTAAATTCGCTGACGCGTCATCCGAAAACCCATTTGCAGCTCTCAAAAACAAATCTCTCTTCGGATCTCTCGGCGCTGCGCCTGCCTCGGGTGTCGACAAAACTCCTTTCGAGCAGGCAGTGAAAGGCTCATCACCTACGTCGCCTGACACCAGGCAGTCACCCAAAGATGGGCATAGTGGGAGCATTGCTCAGACCACAGGGCATAAACCGTGTGTTTCCTTTGGATGCGAGATCTGTCGTCCCGTGATTCCACAGTCGGATTCTTCCGCAAAAATTACTACTACGCGATCAATGAGCGGTGGTCTCTTTGGAGGTTCTGCAAGCAGGTCGAATGACTCGCTCTTCGCATCAAACAGAAATACCCCCGTGTCTTCCCCTGGGCTTTTTGGGAGAGCGCCGCTATTTGGCGGAGTTCCTACGGAAACGAAACCTCAGCCTGTCGCGTCTACCTCAAATGGCGGATTCTTTGGACGTTCCGCACTCGATCCTGAACGAACACATTCCTCATGCCTTCCAAGCTGGAGCACTTCCGGACAAGCATCGATCCCCACAGCATCGTCTCCGTTCGTCGACAATCCCTACCGGGGCGATCAGACACAAAATGGATGCGCCCTCTTCGCTCAACAATTTAAACCTCCACCACCTCCTGGCGGTCTGTTTGGCAACACAGGGAAAAATGAATCTGCATTGACTTCCTGCAATTCAGATCGGCCAGCCCGTACTGCGCAATCGTCCCAGGCCCTCTCACAACCTCTTTGCGGACCATCTGGCATTTCGAACACCCCTGCATCAGCAACATCTTCAACCGTCTCGGGCCAAACGGCCCAGACTACGTCGCCCTCTACAGTCAAAAGTCTGTTCGACACTCTTGACACAACAGCATCAAAAATTTCTCTCGGTAACGTCGGCCAGCCAGTCCAAGCTACTGTCGTAGCCCCAGGCACAAGGTGGTCCGGAAGTGGCTTCAACGCTTCTGTTGTCGGCACATCAAGCACGCTGGAGGACCACCAGCGACAATCGGCAGAGCTTGAGGAGCGCAAAAAGGAAGCGATGCATGCTAAGACGGCCGCAATGAGGGGGCCCCATGATGATTCTGCACTTGCTGCACTAATTAGCTCCGCTAAATCAGCTCCAATCGACGATGTCATCAGCGCTCTGTTGAGTGACGATAAGTCTGAGAAGGAAAAGGAAGGGTGGTATAGAGCGGGACTCGCCACTGTGTCGGGCTTGGAAGATTCGACTACTGTAGCCAAGGAGGAGGATGCCTCATCGCCTAAAGGGAAGAAATCAGAGGATGCGCCAAACTCTTTATAGAATCTTGGGAGACACGAGGGACTCGAAGCGTTTTGAGAGCTTTGGTTCCTTCCGATAATGTAAACACGATAAAAACTTCTGGGGATTCGACCATGCTTGATCATTAGGCTATAGGAACATAAATCGACCAGGAAGTCATCTGTCCACCTTATTCTATGAAAGTTGCACACATTAATTGCCTAGAATCGTGATCTTTGTATCGTTACGCGCGGGCGACATCAAGCTCAAGTCCTCGCATCAGGCGACGGATGCCGGACTCCTAGCCCTTACAACGAGCCAGGTGAGGTGTACCGTGCATATTGCTTAGCTCAACAAAAAGTCTCCTCCGCCAGGCTCCATGTACCTGCGAAGTTTGTTGCGAGTCATGCACAATCGTGAACCTCGTGCGACAGATTGCGTTCAAACCATGAACTTCATTGGAGCTTTCATATGTGCACAAGTATTGGTACCTACTCCAAGAAATCTTGCGCGTCTTCATAGAGTTTATTTAGATTATACAAACATGAGGAAATTGGGCAGACGTCGTGAAAACATCAGGCCACCCCCTAAGGAAGGCTAGCTCCATCGTACCACAACTCTACCGCGAAGCTCCGACCTTGATAAAAAAAAGTGTGACCTCCTATATCATAGACATTCCAATCCACATACGAAATCTTGACGCTGAGGGAATCGGCATGCCCGCCTCCATAATGCGCACCGCGGTGCTCCACACAACCATACTGTACCTCGCCTCGGAAATCCTCGGTCTCTACCTTAACACCAACATGCTCGAGTACTTCCAGGAAGACCCGGCGGTACAGAACCTGATGGCGCTTGCAGCAGACAACAGCACGTATCCCGACCCTCCATCGATGGCCCTCACCTACAAATCAAATGAGGACCTCACGCTCTGGAGCTGGCACCTACCTCGCACAGCTGTAGTCGTTATTCTTATTTCTACGCTGCAGTACTACTGGATGGCCTGGCTTGAGAGGGTTCTGCCATCGCGACCTCGACGGAGAGGTGTGGTTGAGCCTGTTGACGGAGAAGGTGAGAGTGACATCCACGAAGAGAAGATAGTAAAGAGGTGGATAGCCCAAGGACGCGTCAAACGTGCATCGCTCAACTGGTTTAACACATTCCTGAAATGGGTGCTGGAGCTGATGATTGGACGGCTATGGTATCATGCCATTGAACACGCCTTGTACACGCTGCTGGAGCTGCAGCATCCAAGAAATATCATGCTGGAGATAAATGGCGTAAGTCGTAGCTCGGAGATCTTAGCATAATTTGCAATGGCAGATGGCTGACGAGAACACAGCACATTGCCATGAACTTCTTCGGGGCGTACACCTTCTCTATGGCACCCTTAGCCACGCTGATTGCATTTGCTGTCTTGCCAGCGCATCAGCAGATGGTGTTTATTGCTGGTGTAGACCTCATGGGGACAGTCTTCGTCACGATGTTGGTTCGTGTCTTCGCGGGCTGGGTTGTGAAGACGGGAATCGTGTAAGGAATCATAAGCGATATGACGAACCATGCTAAGGATATGATTGCCAAAGAAAGTCTTGATGATGACCCTGTTTTGCAAGATATTCTCAGTGGACTACGGCTTCGTACGGACGAGTTGTAGCTGATCGCTAGTCAATGCAGTTTATGTACGCCTCATAGTGGCGTATCGACTCCTTCAAGGCAAAGTGAGCCTCTACCGAGCAGGCAGAGCCTTGAGGCTGGACTTTCCGACCATATCAGCTGCCAATAAACCTGACAATGCCCACCTAGTTTATCCGCCAATTCTTTCACACAGGTCCGAGTATGCAGTCCATTTCGGCGGAACGTAGGTGTTCCTTAGTTTCTTCCTCTGTACCTAATATTCTCGGCTCTCCAGCAGAATGGGGTAGTCACTTCGGCCCTGCGCCCCATTTGTTGTGGCTTTGTGTCCAACATTCTGGGTTTTCACTGTGAAATATGCCGCCGTTGACGCCACTGCTAGTGATGTTGGTCTTCGTCAGCACACAGCTGGTGAGCTTGAACAAATCTGCTGTAAAATCGAGGAGACGGTCATGGTGCCGGATTTATGCGCGCAGGGTATCCCAAAATTTGTCACGGTGGATACCCAAATATAGAGAGTACGCCTCGACTTGGGTGAGCTCAACAGCCTTGAGACTTAGCGGAGGCACGCTCTTGGTCAGCTACTTGGAGAAATTGAGAGACAAATTACGGTAGGCCATTGCAAGGCCGATCATACCTCGAGCGTTTCGAAAAAGGTAGACCAGTGCAGAGATGTATGCTGTAGATTCACCTGTATATGCAGGTTGTTCACTGCGACTGGCATTTGTATGAGACGGTGTTCCGAATGACTCGCACGGCAATCAGCCAGCGCCAAGTCAGCTCTGCGGACTTATTTTCCTTGCAACCCTATTCAACAGTAACTAGATTGGCACCAAAATTGAACTCGGTAGGCCTGAGAGAGCTCGATCATGGAACTCTGCGCAAGAACTGTCTGTAATGTAGTTCATCACGTCAGCATTGAAACACCATCGCTCAGGTGTTTCTTCTGTGTTCTTCGAATACCATAACTCGACGCTGGCGTCCGTGGTCTCCGTATCCGAGGAGACTTCTTCGCATTCGACCATTGTGCCAGTTTTAATGTCAGAGATTGAACGTGAGCGCTCATGTGTCCTCGAGCGGCGATTGAACACGAGGTCATGCGTCCCTTCACAGCGTCACAACGAGCATATGGAGATACTTCACTGCAGCGCGACACACTAGCTTCGCGTTCATCTGCACACTGGTGAGTCGAACTCGCCCCAACCTGTAGGTACGACTCCACATGTGAAAGCTTGCGACAACCTTGAGAAGGAGCTCAGCAGGCAGATTCGGCAAGGAAGGCGTCATTTTAAAGAACCTCAGCAGACGACGTTCGCTTGTATCGATCAATGTCTAGTAAGGAATGTCTACACGGGCAGCACTGAGACGCCTAGTCAACGCGCGTCAGTAGTGGTGGTCAGATGGTCAAAAGGGAAGTGACGAAGGCAATAAATGTCGCGCTGGGAAGTCGCGCTAGCGGGTCGATGGCTGCGAGGGAAGGCGCGAACGAGCCAGGACGCGTACCAAAGTGTTCAGCTTCACCGTCGCTGATGGACCGGCCACGTCGACATGGTGCGGGGCACGCAGACGGCCTAGCAATCTCCCGGTGAATAGTGGCGTACAGCGAGTGAGTAAGTGAGGGAGTGCAGAAGCTGCAAGTGGTACAGAAGGTACGTTCATGAGCTTTCGTTAACTTTTAGCGGGCAATGACTTTTCCCTTTGCTTTTCTCACTTCCGCATCTGAGCCAACGTAGCTTTTCCAGCACTGCTCTCATTCGACTTTCCAAGCTCTGCGGAGATCCACTCGCCAATCTTCGACAGCTCTTCCATATTCACGCCTGTGGGCATGCCCAAGCTGTGGAACAGGTGGACTAAGTCCTCAGTTGCAACGTTTCCAGTCGCGCCTGGGCTGAAAGGACAGCCTCCCAACCCACCTACTGCAGCATCGAAGGTGCGGATGCCGTGTTCGAGAGCTACTACTGAGTTCACTAGAGCCATGCCGTACGTGTCGTGAAAGTGCAGCGCCAGATCGTGCTTATCGATACCAGCAGCATCCAACGTCTTCAGTAATTTCGCAGTCTTCGGTGCAGTGCCCATGCCTGTCGTGTCTGCCACCGAGATCTCGTCCGCACCCATCTCCAGCAGGTTGACCGCTAGCTCTGCAACCTTGTGTGGGTCCACATCTGGTCCCTCGTACGGGCATCCCAGAGCGACCGAGATGTATGCTCGAACCTTCAAGTCCATCTCCTTGGCCTTCGACATGATAGGCTCGAAGCGTTTCAGTGACTCTTCTATCGAGCAGTTGGTGTTCTTCTGTGTAAAAGATTCGGTCGCTGCGGTAAAGATGGAGATCTCATGGACTGGGTTGCCGGGTGAGGTCGATGCCCGCTGCTTGCCCATGGCTTCCGCGCCTGATGTCGCTGACGGCATGGCATTGGGGTCTTCCGAGGACGTATTCAGCGCCGGACCGCCGTCTGGTCCAGGTGAAGGTGGAGGAGTTGGGTATCCGTCTTGCCCTGTTGATGACCGCGCATTCCACAGCTTCAAAAAATTGTCGAATCCCTTCACGTTCGGGAGGAGCCATTGGTATGTGATCGGCACGGGCGACTGAGGTGTGTGATGGAGGACGTGTTCGAGGATCTCTGACGAGTTCGCCATCTGCAAGCACATTAGCATCACGACAAAATGTCCCAAGAGTCGTCTTCCTACCTGAGGAGTCCATTTTGGCGACACGAATGACCCCGCCTCGATGGTCTTCAATCCGGTACGTGCCAGCCTCTCGACCAGCTCTATCTTGGTTCCCAAAGGGATGGCCTTCTTCTCATTCTGCAATCCATCTCTTGGCCCAACTTCTACAATCCGTACAGCTTCACGGCTAGAGGCGGCCGAGGCAAATGCCCTTCGATGACACGGGTGCCGGGCAGCGAGGCGCGCGGAGTGCAGACAAATAAACTTCGAAGGCATAATCTGGGGTAATCACGGAGCAAGCAGGGCTATTGAGGCTCGGATGCGGGAACAGTATGGGGTAATAGCGTGGTGGTGAGAGCTGCCATCATGCTACCGATACTGGATGTGGGGAAGGGCGCCTTGAGCCGAGGGAGCTTGGACGCGGTTCCCAGGAACCCAGCACTTGGACCTTCCTTGAACCTTCGAGAGCCGAGCATCAACAATGCAACTCTCCACAAACTGTTACACAATGGAATCAGGATGATTGGAAGATCCAGGTGGATTTCCACAGTGCTCCCTTCCCCAGATTCCGGCAGTGCTGTGCGAGGGCACGTACTGGCAGTTGCATGCTAAGCATTCGGTACCGTGTACCAATGTAGTGGACGAAAGACAGTGCTTGGCATTTGCGACTTCACAGCAGGCTTGAGAGCGACGAAAGCTGCCAGCATAACCGACTGAGCAGAGCAAATTCTTCAGTTTCCTGGACAACTTGCAGTCCATTGAAGCTCAAGATCACATAAGCCACAAAGCCAGAATCTAGCCGAGAGGGGGCTGGTGCAAACTTTGCTGATGGGAGGGCTTTTGCATGTGCCTGAGGAATCACCCAATGAGTTATCCGCATGTCGACATCCCTAGTGCCCGTCATATGCGACAGCACAGACTTGAATCGACATTGTCAGGAACATGACGGCACTGGGCATTTTCACCGCTCTTTCACCGAGAGCAACTTCTCGAGCGATTGCTCTCGTGTCCAACCACCGGATACGCGCAACTCTGGTCCAGTATCGCGACGCTAACCGCAAGACTGTCCGCGGTGCGACTCTAAATCTTAGAGCGTTGTGGGGTGCTAAAATAACTTTAGCTCCCACCTCCCCTAGAGCCGGTCTCGAGATGACCCGGCACTTCGCACATTCAATTTCGACTCCAGTCGCGAGCCACTCAACAAATGCTTTCAATCGCGGAAGGAAGTCTTAATGGAGTCAGATCTCGGTGCAGCATGGCATTTTATGAATATCATGCCGGGTAATTGGCAGGATGAGAACGAGGCTCCGCGCAGCGACATTCGAAATGCTCCCGAGTAATACCGGGAGAATAGCCCTCGGTCAGATTTGGGACCCGTCCGCGGCGCGTTTTGTGTGCTCGCTACGAGATATCAGCGCCTGTCTCCACACAGCATGAATCTAGTAATTTGTCCAGAGCCTGCGATCGTCGTTGAAACAACATCTGATCGTCGGGGGTCTTTGTAATCTAACTGTACATTGTGGATCTTCGTCCAGACCACGATAAGGGATATCGGCAACGGCGAACACTCCATATCGTTGCCTACCATGTCATCGGCATCCCAGGTTCAGAGCGGCTGCCGACATGACCCCGTGAGGCTCATATCGAGTCAAGCTCTGCAAAGGCGAAGCAATGGGCTAGGCTCGGAATCTATGGGCGATTCCTTCCCGGCCGGGCAAGGCAAAGCACGCAAGGCACAGGTGGTCTAAATTTACGAAATGCTTCGAGAAGTCCACCGAGAGCTTCGCCGCCCGTCTGCAGGTATGGCTCTCGTTTCCCCAGACTTTGAGCTCTACCCCGCGCGCACTTGAAGGCGCCAATGCCGTTAGGTGTGACTTGTCCAGGTACACATGGCTAGCAACAGGAGGCCTAGGGAAGATACCTTGTCTAGCAGACATGATGTGCCTTCTGACGGGACGTGTTTGAGTGCTTGTTACCTACAAAAAACTGCTGAGTGGGTGGAGCAGGACTCGAGCATACACGAGCGCCAAAGTAGTACCTCTGGCCGATGCGCGTGTCTCTTGGCTTCATCGGCACGTGCACGACCACCAAAGCGGAAAGCCTGCGGTTCAATCATCGGTCAGAAGAGCGAGCCATCGAAAGAAACTTCTGAGATGGCGCATCTAAACACGCCGTCTTGAAGGAGATTGTTGTTAGGTTGTAGGTTAGGGCAGCCATGCGCCAGTCCTGCATGAAATCAGCTGTTCACTGGAGATGAGCGCCGACCAAGATACCCGCAGGCAGAGCAGTAGCGGCGGAATGGTACTCAGCCACCAGGCATTGGCTGCTTGATGAAAGATCGCCGAGCGGAGCACTTGTCATGGTAGTCGCAAACCGTTTAAGGGACTGACATGAGACAATTCAGGAGTACAAGCACTGCGACAAACGACAGGCAGTGAGCTCCATCAGCGGTGATGTCGCCGCTGCGCAGCCACTGCTGGCGCCAGATGCATGGGTGGGGGCGCGCATTGCTTGCACAAGTCGCCATGGTCATATCTTGTTCACATCAGGCCCGCATGGCTGTTATCAAAGTCAGCAAAGACCCGTGAGAGCGGTTCGCCAAGAGGTTTCTGCGGAGTCAAGAACAGCGCACGCAGGGCCGGACGACTGACATCGTTGGCAGACTGGCAGGCATCCCAGGCCTTGCGTGCATCGTCTGCATCATTCCTGCTTCTTCCCGCGGCCCCCTCGATGTCATCGCAATATCCTCATCTGGATCTTTGCTGCGTCGCTCAACGTCTGTTCGCGCGTGCTGCCGCTCGCGTGCATCCTGTCGCAGATTGCATCACGCTCACGAGAAGCGTCAGTTTTGCTGTAGAGATCCTCTCCTCTCGCAAGAATCGACGGCCGTGCTATGTTGCGGGGTGATGACGGTGAAGAGCAGCCGTCTCTTTAACCTTGCCTTGCCCGCCCGGAAGGCTTTCAGCTTGGCGGATGCTTTACAGCGGGCGGCTTTCGCTGCGCCCTCCAAGTGGTGAGCGCCTGGCGCTGCTATCTTCTACACAGCTTCGGTGCAGCTTCGAAACGGTGTCTCGGTCGGCTCCGTTTCTTACCTGCTTGTCGGTCATTCGCTGGCGGTCTTACGCTGCCCACGGCGGACCTGACGCTATCAGCGGTGGCTTTGCAGAAGCTTGCCAGCCGCAGGGCCCTTGAGCGCTTCCTTACCAGCGTACTCGGTACAAGCTCTCTGAATGGCTGAACTTGCATGTTGCTCCGAAGCTAGTAGCCGGTAGCAGATCGTACCCAGCGCGAGTACTGATTGGTGGACGTTCCGTGGCGTCCAGCCTTCTCCGTCCTGCAGGCGAACCACTGTCGCCATCCACAATCCAAGCTTCTGACCGGGGTGCAACACCTTTTCCACGATGTAACCCGACCAACAACCCACTCGGGACTGCAATTCGCCGTCCGTGTGTGGGGTGTGGTAGGGGTTGCCACAAACCAAAGCCTCGTAGCGGCTGCTTCGAACATGCGGGCACCTGGCCGACTCGCTGCAGGCTTCAACCTTCATGCACATCTCAAGATGACCTCCCTCCGCTCATAATATCCTAGCGTCCAGTCTGCCGCGGTATTTTGCATCCTACTTCTTGGCACGCCGACGACCCCTGCCAAACTAGAGCCCTGACCTTATCATGCTGGGGGACCAAGCTCCTACCCTTACCCGTCGAGAGCCAAATAATACTTACCCACCTTGATGCGCCTCTCTATGCTCCATTCAGAATTGCCCCTCGTCCATTTGTCTATCTTTCTTACATACACCTTGCACGACACTCGACTACAGATGCACCATTGTTAGCATTTGTAACGACCACTACTACCATCACTCAATTCCCCCAACATGGCTGTCGCTTCGCCTACCACCACTCAGCCCATTGAGGTCAAGAAGGTCGATGACAGCAATAATGCAGCTGCCGCACCTAAGAAGAGGAGAAGAAGAGCACCGGCCACTGGAGCCACTGAAGACTGCTTCTCTTGCAAAAAGCGCTCAGTCAAATGTGACCGGAGACGACCATACTGCGGACAGTGTGTCGAGATTGGCAAAGAGTGCACTGGGTATCGTACAACTCTAACATGGGGAGTGGGAGTTGCCAGCCGTGGAAAGCTTCGAGGCATGTCACTACCCATCGCCAAATCACCATCTACCACCACTGCCACCACTGCCACACGAAAAGATTCGAGTGCATCCGCCTCTACGACCAATGGCTCCACCAGCACCAGCCATCATTCGTCCAGCTTCAACAGCCGAGCAAGCGTAGATTTCGGTATCCACTCACCCACAAGTCCCATGAGCCCTGGCAGCATCTACTCGGCCCCGCAAGAATACCAGTATTTCGGCCCAACCAGCCCAATACCCATCCCCTCACCGTCCACCCCACTTGGATTCCCCATGCAGTCACATGGAGAGCACTTCGACATGATGCACCCACTTACATCAAAGATGAGGAGGCCATCACAACTCAGCAGGGGACCCCTTCAGAGGTTACACACTTCGATACATTTACCTTTCGATGAAGGTGGTCTGTCAGCCTCGACTGCATCGCTTGGCACATATAGTGACAGCGACTTCCCATCACCTGGAGAGTACCCACATACCCCAGCAGATGAGTTCCCTTTTGCGGATCCCTCCATCCCACGGTACTCGCCTATCCACTCCTACGACCAGGCACAGATCGGCTCAATGGACGGCTTCTTCCATGAGGCTCCTCGATCATTACCCATGGCTGACGACATGAGCTCCAGTGTCAGCTCAGATCAGAGCCTACAAGACTTCGTCGAGGTGAGCTCGGCACAGCAGAACATGGGCCCTGTTGTGTTTCACGATGTTTTTGCGGAAGGGGATGTAAGCTCGAGTTATACTGCGTTGTCTCAGCCAGCTTTCTCTTTTCTTCCATCGGAGGGTACGTCTATGTCTTCTTACGGTTCCGGTCCCCTGTCTCTCGACGTACTCTCGCTCACCACATCTATTCCTCAGAGCCTTGCCATCGCTTCGCCCCTTTCCCCTCGGATGCTATACCTCATGGACTACTACGACAAATTTATATGCCCGGTACTGGTGGCTTTTGATGGCCCGTCGAATCCATATCGCATGCATATCATCCACCTGGCCATGCAGAACGAAGAGCTCCAGAACGCCATCGCTGCGCTAGCAACAAATAATATGCGCATGCGCGGAGGTCTGGAGGGAAAGCGACTGAGTGCGTCTGGAGACTACCGCCTCATCCCGCAGCACGCATACTCACAAATGACCACTTCGGAACTACGGGAAATGCACGGTCAGCCGACCAGCGAGGAGAAGCATTACAAGGCGCAATCCATCGCCTTGTTGAATAGGAAGCTAGTGGACATCAACGGTTCGCAGGACGACTCTGTTCTAGCCACGCTTCTTATTCTCTGCTTGTTCCACGTTTGCGACTCAGGATTCACAAAGTTCAAGACTCAGCTAGCAGGCGTACAGAAGTTGCTTGCCATGCGCGACAGGACTGTACAGTCTGAGTTTGTAGGATGGATCGAACTTTTCTTCACATGGTTCGACGTCATGACAGCGGCTGTTAATGACCGTGAAATCGAAGTCCGTGGCGATTCACTGGACATGATGAATCTCACTGCCAATCTTGGCGCTTTGGAGCATCACTCTGGCTGCGAAGGTCGCCTGTTCAAGCTGATTGCTCGACTTGGAAGGCTCAATCTACTGAGCCAGAACCGACCTGTACGCGACAATGACGACACGCCCCAATCTTCTCCACGACCGAAGAAAATTAACGACTTCTATTCTTTCAACTTTGATCACGTAGATGGCAATGGCTGGGGTACCCCGATCATTGAGTTCCAGGACCCGTTTGCATCTGCACGCGACGATCCACGCTCTCCCTTTTGGGTCGAATGGAACGATGTACGAATCCGCCTACAAGAATGGGAATTTGGTGCACAGGGCGAGAACGCTGCAGACAACTGTGAAGCATCGTCATCTATGCTTGCCATGTCTCCCAATGAAGCTGCACTCCTTCACATCAGCGAGAGCTTCCGTTACGCAGCGCTGCTGTACACTGAACGCCTGGCGCATCCCACGCTGCCAGCTGGCTCGCTCAACTTCCAGAATCTCGTTGCGCAAGGCCTCTTCCACATCTCACAGATCGGCATCACAAGCTGCGTCAACAAGTTTCTGCTCTGGCCCCTGTTCATTATTGGCACTGAGTGTGCTGATCCTGAGCACCGCGCCGTTGTGCGACAGCGCTGCGTTGAAATCCAACGCGAGAGCGGCTTCTTCAACAACCTCAGTGGTCTTGAGGTACTGGAGCGAGTATGGCAAGATGACGACGAGGGTGCCGATGGCGACATGCAGGGACCACGACAGGGTTCCTTTGGTACATCTCAGCAGGCGTTCCGATGGAGAAAAGCGATGGATCGCGTCGATGGAGAATACATTGTCATCTGATTTTGGGTGGGGTGCAGCGGGATCTCACATCTATTGCATGAAGCCGGGGTTTGCATTGGTTCGGCCAAAAGTAATGATACGTCGAGCGATAACGTTGATTATTTGTATATATCGCCAGATGTTATGCGCATCGATACCCTGGCGACGATGAAGCAGCTCGATCTGCTATTGAATAACGAAATGTATGAAAGCGTCACTATTCCACTCTACAAACACCGTCCTCCAGCATATTCTCTCGTGATCTACCCTTCCTCTACGGCGTATTACGGCATGGCTTGACAAGCTGCAGACGCAATGTTGAAGGACGTCTCAGCCCCTCACACCCCAGGTTCGTAGCACGGGGCCCCCCTTCGGTGAACTGTCAGTCCCACAACAACGACCTCGTGCACCACACCACAGCATGACCGCTCATCTTGAGCCTCCTCGCTCATGTCCTTAACTCGTCAAGTCACAGCCTCACCAAATCTGCGGCGCTCTTCACTTCAGCCAGTCAGCACTCACGCCTCACCCGCACGACTCGACGCCTGCTGATCTTCTGCAAGTGCCCCTCAGCCACCTACTCACACATAACGGCCTTGCGACAACTTCCCAGTCGATGTTCCACCACGTTGCGGACGCTGCCAAGCAACGGTGTGCTGCGCGTGGTTGGTCCGGCGAGGGCGGGAATAAGATGTGTAAGCGGCAGTGTTCGGCCACGCCGTGATGAGCGTTCGCAGGAGACGCGCGCTCATCTTGCCCCCAGAACCTACGAAAGTAGAAACATTCAAACCCTGAAATCTGTGGCTGTGAAGAGTTTGCGTGATCGTGGCTTGGTTCTCCCTTCAGCATGACGCGTTTGCGCAAGACTCGGGTGTGGTGTGTTGGTGAAGGGTGCTCTTGGTGCCGGCGCCCTCCGGCTTGCCTTTCGAGGGATCGGCGCAGATCTCTGCCAGGTACTGTGGATCTTGTGTAGGACTTCAGGTTCCTGCAGTGCTCTACTTCCTGGTCGCACGTGTGAAGCTGCGCGATGAGCTGGGCAAGCAAGTAGCCGGCTTGTGCTTGCTGCCGGGACTTCGAATGCGACCGACCCGTATCGGTGTGTCACTCTTGCGCACAGCATCCGCGGATAGTGACAGAGTTGCTTCTGGAGGATGTTGCGGCACGGGACCGGAACGATAGCTTTCCCCGCGCTCTCGATGCGAAAAAGCCACCGTTTCGTCGATGCTTGGGATCTCAGGGGCAGTTTGTTTCCTTCCTCCATCATTGGCATGAATACGCACCATTAAGTCAATCTCCGTGGCTGCATGCTCTTCGGAGAGAAACAGTTGGATGGTAGCTGGCATGAACAGCATTTCCAAGCGCCCGGTGGATCAGTATAGTGCCCCGAAGTATGGTATTCACATCCAGACTAAGGACCCAATGACATGCCAGAACGTGAGCGCGGATCCAGTCATCCGTGCTTGGTCCGCTCCTAAAGTCGACTACGCAAAGGCTATCGAGGATCGACATACCCTGCCCAGCTGTTTCCCAAGCAAAAGATTTTCAGGAGTTGCGCACGCGATGTCCGCGTGCAGAAGTCGGACCGTGATGCAGGGTATGTTTCAAACGATGTAATTACTAACCGCACTCCTCGCCTGGTCTATATGTCGAGCAAGTTACCCGATGCGATAGTTTGTGTGAATGTAATCCTGAAATCAGGCATGTGATATTGTGGAGAATTGAATTGTACGTAAACAGCAAGAAATACGAAGTAGCGCAATGTGTTTCAGAGATGCGAACATGGAGGAGCGCCCGTGATTCAAGGGGCAGCGGGGTGGCTGTGGGGCCGCTGCTCGTCATCTCCGCTGTTACAAAGTGGCGCTGATAGCTCTTCGTATTGTCTTCTGCCTTTGTGGGCGCATTGTCACGAAAGGCAAGTGTTTCGGATGAGGTTGCTGCTTCGGGTCAAGTTGAAGGGCAGAGTTGCCGGTGTGGCCCGCTCGGCTTGCCTTCGAGTGATTGGTTGTACGTGGTTGTAATGACGTAGTAGACGAGAGCATAGCTGCTTGCGCAACGTCGCCATCAAGCAAAAGTAATTGAAGTAATTCATCTGACACATGCTTGAAACAGTACCACTGTGAACAGGTGGATAACGAAAAAGGCAGAGATATTCCTGACATGCTGTCCCCTCAGAGTCGCTTCAGTATCCTCCACTTACATCAGCTACTCCGTATCACCATTTCATTTTGGTCCACTTCAAACCCAATACTCCAATTGATCTGATTGAGTCCCTAGTTTTCTCAGCTTCGGCAGCAGAGGCAGTACCAGAAACGAATTTCCACCGCCACCTAGCCACTGCATTCACATGCTGTCCCCACTCATGCTGCAAGTCCAGCAAGCAAATTTATTATGCTTGACATCCTGTGACTAACGATGGGTTCGAGAATCATACTTCAATTGCTCAATGTATCTCCGTCTCTTGAACCTTCTCCAGTCGAGGTCGTCTAGCTATTGCGCGGCGAACTCTACGACGATGGGGAATGTATCCTCAAAAGGTACAGGATCGCTTTCGTATGCGTCGAGAGCGAGGAAGTAGTGGCCGCTCAGTTCCTCGGATAAGGAAAGTCTGTCCGCATGTGGCTCCGAGATATTGTCTTTATCTTACAATGATCTTGAATCAGGTGTAGTGGATGAGGTGATATCATATTTCAATGAGATCGTAGCTTCTGTTGGGTATGAGGATGTCACTGGCAAGTAACCACTGAGGAGGCTCAACTTCCGCTGTGTGCCGGGCAGTGGACGAAAGCACTCGCTATCTGTTATCAGTTGTGCAACAAAGATGTCACCGATATGTAGCTCAACAACATCGTCATCCAACGGATCGTCACTGATATCCCATCCGTTCGCAATGCGTTCTTGCATTTTGTCGTTCACCAAAAAACCCTCTGTCCAATCCACAGCTGGGCCTTCATGAGAGAGATACGAAGCACGTATGCTGTGAGCTGAGTACAGGTCGCGCTGTCGCTCGACATGTTCATCGATGACGGACGTGAGACTAGTACGGACTTGATATACAGTTTTTGTGCTCGTCAGTCGCTGAACGAGGCGACGTATGCTAAAAGCCCGCTCAAGTTCTGCCATGTTGGCGGTTCTTGCAAAGTTATGTAGCAGGGCTTCCCACACGTGATTTGACTGTTGTTACTTTGATGTTGCCGTCTGTGTCGATGCTTACGACGATGCTGCCTGCATTATATAGTATTGAGGTCGATATGCAGTTCACTACAACAAGTCACATCGACAGATGCGAGGTATCATGGACCTTGTAATACAACCTGGAGATGTGTGTCTCATCTGAAGCTGGTACGAAGCACTGTTCAGAAATGGCTGGTTTTTTCTGCCAGGAACTGAGACACTGGATGAGGACAGCAAGTGCGGTCAAAGAATCGACGAAGGAACTGAGAGCACGGCAGCACCTATCACAAAGACCTCATTGAAGAAAAGAGACAGGTTCTAGCAGTGCTCAATCGTTCAATATGGTGACCCAAGACCTGGCAGATGGTCCACGCTTCAGTGATGCACCATGACCGTACTGCTCAATCAGTCAAACAACCACTGCCATCAGCATGAGTATCCTTTGCCCAGGCGCTCACCGATTCTCACGGCACGCTCCCGTCCGTCTTGCGTCAACGTCTGCAATCCTTCACGGAGCATTGTACTTGCCTTGCGGATCTGCCCTTTCACACAACGACTTCACTCCGAGTCATCTCTCAATCCTAAGATTGTGATCACGATTCGAGCTGCATCCATCGAAACCATCAGCCCAGTTGCTTCCCAGCGCTTCTCGCGTCCCGCCGGCTTCCACAGCCTCCCAGCCTCCAGCGACCGCTCCCAAAGAAGCAAACCTCACGAACTCCACACAGACCGCCCATCCAACATTAACACATCCCACTATGCCTGCCTTACCGTGCCTTGCCCCGCCCACCTCTACTCCTTCTGCTGCACAGCTGGTCGCTAGCGCCTGATGAACACCCCTGCACTCCACTTGCGCCTCGCTTCTCGAACGCGTCGACCTGGAGGCCTAGCTTCGTCGCGCTAGTGCCCGCGCCTACATATCAGCGATCGCACGTGAAGCCTCGTACCTTATCGGTATGCCATGAACCTGTTTTCTCGAACGGACGAGGAATGTTCGATGCAGGAATGCGTGGTCTAGCTTCGGAGGTCGACACTGTTCCTGCTTTGCTGCAATAGTAGGCGTTGGCTGCAATAGCATGTGCAAGAATGTGTGGCTGGCAAGTCAGCCTTTGCTGACTTCCCGCTCTCGCAGCTCGCTTGCAGGCACATGCATACCGCGGTGATGTAGAATCTAGCTTTGCAAATGCTATGAAGTGGAGACCGTGTACCCACCGAACTAACATTGCTTTAAAAGCCGCCTAAAGCGAGGAGCTGGATGATTGCGTGCTCGGCTGCCTTATTGGTGGATATCCTCTCACGGACTGAAGACCGTTGAGGTAGATCGCAGCCTCGTATTTGAGCGGGTACCTCTGTACATCCTGTGGACCTGCTCGTATACTGCGGAACTTGCAGTACGATGAAGGATAGAGCCGTCCCTGGACCCCTCGTTCCAGCAACGGACGGGCATACGACTGAATCGGCAGAACCTCCGAAGACCCTCTGATGCCCAGAAATGATGTGACTGTCCAAGAAGAGCGGTGCCGCATAGCCTATCACGGGACACTGGGAAGCGTGAGCACTACAAGTGCCAGCGTACACTAACTGCGATCAGCAAGCTTCCAGAGCGCGCACGTAGAACTAGAACGGCGTCAATCTATCTCTCCACACATTGGCGGTGACCGGTCGTGCATGCTCGCATAAGGACTGTACTGTGACAGGTACACTTCGCTGCACCAATAGCTTATTCGAATGTCGTGCATGTTTCGATAGTGTGTTGCGCAGGGCACTTCATTGGATTACGGTCGTGGGATATGCGATGGAAGGTCGCAAAGAAGGACACGGAATACTTCGGTTGCCGTCGGACTCTGGGGTCGCGAGGCGAGCCGTGCTTCGATAACGTTCTGGAAGAGCAGGGCTGATGATCCCCGAAACGAGGGCGTTATCGAACCCCCAAGTTGTTTTGTGGCTTTGACTCGTGATCGTGATGGGCTTCGTGATCAGATGCCTGTGTATATTGCTCTGCGTCTTGTTGAGGAGGCACCCAATGCGCTGGCTGTTGATGTCTTGGAGTATCGTGCGAAGCTCGGAGCTATCTGTGTTAGGAAGGTAGATAATGTGTAAGATGCTACTAGCCGCGTGAAGCTTAGAAGCGGACAGCTGCGGAGCAGGCTGGGAAGCCCTGGCTAACAGCGGTACGGGAGACTAAGCGAAGGGAGCCGGGGTGGGATAGGAAAATAGGAGCATTTTTGTCTATGTCAGTGACATTCGATACAGTTTACGACGTTTGACGACTCGTGATAAGTGACGATGATGCATATGAAGGCCCGAGATTGAATTACCGGTACCAATCTCCTGCAAATGTCGGTTGTTGCTATCATGTGCCGCTACATGCTCATGTCGTCGGCGTCTTCTTCCTTGTAGCTCACCTTGGTCGCAGCTCTGCCTGACTTCTTCCGTGTAGGCGCGGGACGTGCAGCTCGCTTCTGCACGGCAGGAGCCTCGTCCTCCTCGCCCAAATCGCTGAGCGGTGGCGAGCTGAGGCCATCTTCGTCATCAGATGGAGAGGGTGTAGGAACGGCCTGCGGTATCTTCTTCTTCGTTGAGCTAGCAGCCCGTTTAGGCGCCGCTTTTTTAGCTGGAGTCTTGACTTCGTCAAGGCCTGCAGCTTCACTAGTGACGGAGGCATTGTCGGTGGCTGCAGTATTCTTCTTCTTGGCGGGGGTAGCGGCGCCCTCCTCTTTCTTCTTGATTATGCGCTTCTGCGGCCGAAGCCATTCCTCCATTGTAGGCGGCCAGTACACCCGGCCCTCAGGCCCGCCCATGCCCACCTCCTCGTCAGGAATGATGGGAGGTGGGAGGTCCTCCTCTTCTGCCTCCTCGAGCTTCATGTCGATATCCTCGAGATCGTCAGTCTTCTTCTTGCTCTTCTTCGGCTTCTTCTTTGGCTTTGGCTTCCAGGGCTTGTTCTCGTCAGGCCTTTGATGTGGAACTATGTCATTGATCTTCTCAAAGCCTGGCAGCTTGAATGTCCGCATGAGCTCGAAGACAGCCTGCTCCTTGTCCTTTGCCTCGATCATCAGATCCATTGTGTCTGGGCAGGGAGGGAAGGTCATTACACGCGGTGAATGCTTTCTTCGATCTCTTCCTGTGATGGCCCCCGGACACGGCTCAGAGTAGTGCATCTTTGGTGTGATGTTCTTCTTCGACCACGTCTCGAGAATGGCAGGATACATGTCCATCACATCCTTCGTGCCTTCCCGAAGCTTCGTGTTATCGAAGAGGATGTTGTGGTGATGGAAGTCAAGCACAAAAGGGATGTTGAGCTCCTGGCACATCGGCAACAGTTCGTGAGCGTTCCACACAACATCATCGTTCTCAAGGACAAGTCTTTTCTTGACTTCGTCCGAGAGTCTTGCGTAATTCTCACGGAATCTGTCCAGAGCAGCAGGCTTGTCGCCAAATGCACCGCCCAGATGCATGATCATGACAGCGTCACGATCTTGCTGTGGAGGCAGCTTCAGCAGAGACAGCATCTCAGCGTGGTACTCAAGATCGCGGATGGCATTGTCGATGACAGACTTTCGTGGCGAGCCCAGCTGAGTGAATTGGCCGGGATGGGTGGTCACCCTGTGGCCGAGCTCGCCAATGACTTTGCCAGCTTCGGCGAGTGCTTCTGAGGCGAAGGGCGCAAGTTTGTAGCCGTACTCCTCGTGGCTGGCAAACGGAAACATCTCGCTGCTCAAACGCATGAACTTGATGCCGTATCTGTCATTCCACCGAATCATTTTGATGATATCTCGGACATTGGCTAAGCCTAGCTCTTCCACGTACTTCTGTCCTCGTGCATGATCAGCTGGCTGATCCTTATCAGGGCGGTTCTTGGTTGCATGTTCGGGCTGAGAGGGGTCTTTCAGAGGGTGGCGATGTTCAATGATGCTCGCGATTCGGCACGTTCTGGAGCTGAACACGGGAGGATTGGCGTTTCGAAGGTAGGTGTTGAGACAAGCCTGACGTGCATGTTAGTTTGGTGAGATTGCATGGGGTCATGCAGGGGACGTACATATCCCAACCGCCCCTTCCACGGAAGAGGAAGGTATTCAGAATTCACAGGAGGCGGCCGTGCCAGAGCCTGCTTGAGCTCCACCTCGTCCCCCTCTTTGCCGTCTATCCCTTCGGCTTCAGGATCGCCAGTAACACTCGCATCCTCTGCAGGGGCAGCACTCCCCAGAACGCCATTTGCGGGCGCAGTATTGCTGTCTCCACCTTCTGTCTTCACATGCGCCGCGCCAGTCTTCTTTCTCTTGGCCCTGCCGGCTGCTGGCGCTGCAGAAGTAGCTCCAGCTTCGTCAATGCTCTCGGCACCGTTCGTTGGAACTGACTTGAGCTCCGTGGTTGCATTCTGCGAGGTTGAAGGCTTAGCTGGGTCCGCATTGACGCCGTTCAATGCAGTGCCGGCGTCGATGTCGTGCTGGTGCAAGTGGGCCTCTTGGTCGGCGCACTCATGCCCATCAGGAGAAGCCCGCAGAGCATTGGGCGCATCAAGCACCTCAGGATTTACATCTGGATTCGTAACTGCAGCACCCCCACGGGATGATTGTCGGCGTGGCAGTTGTTTGCCCTTCGCCGCAGGCTTGGGCGGCAGAGGCACTTCTGAGCGGCGCAATTTCGAACGGTCTACAGATGCTTCGCCCGCCACTGGCGACGCAGCTGCAGTCGAAGCCTTACGCTTTGGAGGCATGGCGGTAAGATAGGGGAATGCGCAAAAGCTATGCAAGACAAGGGGCGCTCGCTTGGCTGTTCGATATGCTAGAGAAGGGCCAAACTTTTGTGCAGAACGTATCATCAAAGAGGAAGGTCAATGTATGATGGAAGAAAGAGGAGGTACGCGCCCAAAAGGTAGGGGCCTTAGAGATGTGCAATTGCTTCTGCCAGCCATGATAGATGAGAAACGCGTCAAGCTCTGAGCGCTGCGCGACAGCCATGACGACGTCATGTCGATAATCGAATCTGGCTAGCGTGACGGGACCGATCGATCTTGCCCGATTAGCGAGTCGATCTTGCCTACTCACGTCAACACCATCACAATCCCAAATAACATTCGTGATACTAACTGCAATTCAGTATCGTAGTTTATCGGATAGTTGACCTCAGATCATCTGTTGATCTGCATCCTTTACCGCTTGTGACAGAGATCTAGCACACGCAGAATCTAAATACTCATATGTTCTGCACCAATAGGAATCTGCAGAGTAATAGACATCTGCTACGCTGAGCTGAGAAGTAAGACTCGGTGCTCATGATTCACAGCACTTCACGATCCGTTCAAGATACAACAGACTCTGCGAGAGTGATCTTCGCAAATCAAGGTTAAGTGATCCTCGAGCCATGCGGATGACCCCAATCCAGTGAGATTTATGCGGCTGTGACGGACTCCCCGAACGCCTGGCAACATATCATCACTGGCAGATCGACACGACCATACTAAGCTCTGCTCAACACCACAATCATCACCACGATTTCAACCGAACGAGCTCGGTTAGATTTGTTCACATCTTCCATTGTATAGAAACAACCAATAGCAGTCTTACACAACGCTTCTCGCATCCCAGCGTACAAGACGCTCAAATGCTGATGAAAAAGCTCTTCTCGCCCTCCCTCGGCTCCACCCACGCGCGCTTGAGAATCGGATCAGCACAGCTGATCCTGATCCTCTCCGGCGTTGCTGGGCTGACCAAGTGCAACACATCCGTCTCGCCGAACTCCTTCCTCGCGGCCTTGAGCGCGTCGCGGATAGCGAAGAAGACCGACGACCCCATGAAGAGGGGCGGTTCACCTAAGAGTGTTAGCAACACGTTGGACAAAAGTAATTTGAGGAGGAAAAAAGACTTACCGACACCCCTCGACCGCTGAATCGTTCGCAGGTTCTCCCAGTTCACATCCTTCAACAAGCTCACATTGAAGACCTGTGGGATGTCCCTGAACCCTGGAATCTTGTAGTTGCCGGGCCCCCTTGTTGCAATCTGTCCTGTACTCCTCTGCCACAAGCTCTCCTCAGTCGTGAACAGTCCCTGTCCCTGTACAAAGGCACCTTCAATTTGGCCGTAGTCGATAGCAGGGTTGATAGAGCGACCAACATCCATCTTAATATCTGCACGCCTCGTCGTCCAGTCGCCAGTCAGTGTGTCGATTTCCACCTCCGCGGCGGCAACGCCCTGCGTGAAGTAGAAAAACATCTGCCCCGTGTTGGCGCCCCAGACGTATCCGATGTCCGGCGTTTTGTAGAACCCTTGGGCGGAAAGGTTGCACCGGTCGAAGTATGCCATGTGAGCCAACTCCTTCATGCTCGCTCCCGGGCCTAGCTTCTCTCGGTACGGAGCGAGACGCTCGTTGAGTTGCTGACAGGCATTGTAGATCGCGTACCCGTTCAGATCTGAACTCGCGGACGCCGCCGTCGATGAGGAATTAGCCACCGTGTTGGTCGCCGTGTCGCTGATGAAGACGCTTTCGAGCGGCACCTGAAGCGCTTCGGCAGCGATTTGGGTCATCTTTGTGTGCAGTCCCTGCCCCATTTCTGTGCCGCCGTGTGCGACCAGGATCGACCCGTCGTGGTAGATGTGCACCAGTGCACCGGCTTGGTTGAGGAAGAGCGCAGTGAAGGAGATGCCGAACTTGGTGGGGATGATTGCGAGACCGCGCTTGTTCCACTTGTGTGTTTTGTTGAACTCTTCGATTTCGGCGCGTCGGCGAGAGTATTCCGATTCCTCTTGGACTTGTTGGTACATGAGCGGGACGTACCAGTCTTTGATTTCCTGGTTGAAGTGTGTGATCATGTTGGTTTCAGGTGAGTACATGTTGATCTCGCGCAACTTCTCGGCGGGGATGTTCAGATGGTCCGCGATTTCGTCCATGAAGGTCTCGCAGATAAACATACCCTGTGGTCCACCGAAACCGCGGAAGGCAGTGTTCGAAACGGTGTTTGTCTTCGCTACCCGACCACGGACGTGAACGTTCGGGATGGAGTAGCATCCATCGATGTGAGAGAGGGCACGCTCAACGACAGCACCGGACAGATCCTGACTCCAGCCGCCGTTGTTGAAGACGTCTGCATCAAGCGCCTGCAGCTTGCCGTCCTTATTTACCGCGACCTTCCAGCGGGCGAGGAATGGGTGGCGTTGTCCGGATGTCAGGATGTCTTCATCTCGGTTGAGCATGCAACGAACTGGCTTCCGAACCTTGTTCGCTGCGACCGCGACTATACCAGCGAGCTGGATGGATCTTGTCTCCTTACCACCAAAGCCACCACCCATGCGCTTGACACGAGCGTTGATCTTGTTGGCAGACACACCAAGCACCTTCGACACGTAAGCCTGTGTCTCCGCCGGATTTTGGGTGCTGCTGAAGATCTCCATCTCGCCAAATTCAGGCTTCGGGACCGCCAGGCACGCCTGTGTCTCCAGGTAGAAGTGCTCCTGACCGCCCATACGTGCTGTGCCGGTGAAGACATGATCTGCCTCGTCGAACGCCTTCTCTACATCTCCCTTCTTGATGTGGCGGAAATGCTGGAAGAAGCTCTCTTGTTGGATAGCCTCTTCGATGGTGAAGATGGCTGGCAGCTCCTCGTACTCGATCTTGACGGCTCGAGCAGCCTGCTCGGCGTGCTTCGCTGTGTCAGCAAGGATCATACCGATCGGCTGACCCGCAGTGAAGACCTCGTCGACCGCGAAGAAAGTCTCGTCGCAGGAAGGCGCGCCCCACCAGTTCGACTCGGGGGTCGCGAGGTCCTTGTGGTCGACGTAAGCTGCAACACCTGGAAGATCGAGAGCTGGTTCCGCATCGACGCTGATTAGCTTGGCGTGGGCCTTTGTTGACAAGACCAGACAACCGTATAGCTCGTTCCGCTGCAGGGGAATGTCATCTGTATACTGGGCTTCACCAGTGGTCTGCTGTAGGGCAGCGGCGTGGTTCTTCGACTGTCCAACCTCGCTCTGCTTGTACGCCTCGGCAGCCTTGCCGTCCTTCCAACCCGAGCTGATGTCTCGCTCGATCTCGCCAATCGCCTGTGTGTCGACTTCGGTCTCCTTCGCGTTCAGACCAGCGAGCACTTCGTGGTAGAACTTGTAAAAGAAACCTAGAGCAAGAGTCTTCCTGTATGTCGCCATGCCACCAGGCACGCCGAATCGCAGGTCGAAGTCCTCCTCGAGCTTGGCCATGACGCCTTCCAGCGTCTGAAGATCGGTGAACTTCCTTCCTTGGAGAAAGTCTGTTGCCTTCTTCGCAACGATTGTGGTCGGTGCCATGCCACCATAGACAAGGCAAACGTCTTTGACAATATCTTCATCATCCAGCTTGACCCGCAGCGCAGCGTTGACAATGGCGATGTCGTCATCCTTGCGCTTCGACTGTTTGTATGCGCGGATGTATTCGCGCTTTTGCTGTGCTACAGGGATCCTGAGGCTGGCGATGATAGCGTCCGGAGGCAGTGCAGTCTGCCTATAACCCTTAAAGAACGTCGACATTGGGATCTCTGTCGTCTCCTTCAGGCTCTTGGCCACCAGCGTCGCGTTGGTAGCAACAAACACAGGATTCAGATCCGAGATGGGACTGGCCGTTGCAAGGTTACCAGCAGGTGTGCCGACGTTCCTGATCTGTCGTCCAGCAAAATAGCGGATCTGCTTCAGAATAGTAGCAAACGGCTGTCCCCTTTCTGTGCCGTAGTACTCGACAGCATCTTCGCATATCCGCTCGAGATCCGTCAATACCACGTTTCCGCCAATCTCGAGGTGGTCGTCATTGAAGCTGAACTGGCGCAGCTCAGGGATATCGCCGACGAAGACCGATGCGCTGTAGTTCATGCCCTTGAATTTGATCTCGATCTGTGTCTCTGTGGATCCGCCGATGAGCTTCGCCGAAGGGTGTGCATTCTTGATCTCGAGCAGTTGCTGTAGTGTTGTGGGTCGGTACCATCGCTTCCTCTTGTTGCCGAATGCGAGCGGCCTGAACTCGTGTTTGTGGAGTTGTGGGGGGAAAATCAGCTCGGTGTCGGGCTTGTACTCGATGAAGCCAGGAGGCGTGAAACGCTTGATAGGCTGGTCGTCGCCGTTGCCGCCATTGCTCTTGCAGCACCCTCCACCGTTTGCCCCTGCGCCGTTCTTCTCCATGCAACATCCGCCCCCACCATTTGCCTTTGCCTTGCCACACCCTGTCTTTACGCTGAAGCTTTGCGCGGCGTCGAGAATTGGCCTGTATCCTGTGCATCTGCACAAGTTGCCGTCAAAGGCCTCCTCAACATCGTGCTCGGTGGGTGCGTCGGTGTTGCGGAGGAGAGCATACAAGCTCATGACGATTCCTGGAGTGCAGAAACCACACTGGCTGCCGTTGCCTTTTGCTATCCTCTCTTGTGCCGGGTGTGGCCTCTTCACGTTGCCTATTCCTTCGACTGTTATAACGTGCTTGCCATCGACACTGACCAGCGGTGCCAGACATGCATTCACAGAGGCGTGGTAGATCTTCTTCGTTGTGGGATTGAGCTGCGAGACGACCTGACCGAGTCGTCAGTATATTGACTGGAAGCCTGAGCCTTCGGCAGCTTTGCCATAACATACCACAGTGCAAGCTCCACACCCACCCTCCGCACATCCCAGCTTCGTACCAGTAAGTCCAATCCCCCTCAGGTACTCCAACACTGTGACTTCTGGATCCGCATTGTCCAGTGTGACCTTCGTCCCGTTCAGGTAGAACCTCAGCGTATCATCGAAGCTCTGTGTGACCTCGTTGAGCCTGCGCAGCGAATCCTCTGGCGCTGCGGGCCGCGATTCTGTCTCAATAAGTCCCGGCGCCATGGTTGCCACTCATACGCTGCAGGCAGATTTGTACACGAGCAATGGGACAGCAAAGAGGCAACGAAGATAAAGGATATCACAACAGAACCTTCCGAGCTGAGAGAAGGCAAAAGTCAGTATTCATCTCAAGATTACCGAAGTAGATACAGCTCCAAGGTATGTGGAGAACGCCGCGGTCCAAACCCAGAGCGCTCAGCCGCGGTGTCAACCGTGCTGTTACTGGACCCTTCAAAGGCGATCTCTTAGTCTTGCGAAAGAGAGCAGCGAATGAAACGATCTGGATTTCGTCGTTATCGGGGTGCTAGGCCGCGGCGCGTTCTGGTCGCGTGCAGGAGCTCGCCGATGGCCGCTAGCGTTGGTGGGAGGAGGGGCAAAGGCCCCACTTGCTTTTTGCGGCTGTCAGCGGTGGCAGACTGCACGTGAGCGGTGAAGGTTGACGGACTGACTGGAGGGCTTTGTGCCGTTCACGGTGGCAGTAGAGAGACGAGGGAAGCGTTACAAACAAGAGAGTTGTCAATGTGTCTCTTCTGTCTTCATCCCTCCCAGCTCAATTGCGAGCGATGCCAGCTCACGGGTATCATATCAATTTGAACGCCCAAAACACCGTGCCCTCAAGATCTCAAGTAACGCTCATGCTCTACCCTTTCCTCTGCCGCCTGCAGGAGGCCTTCCTCGCTTCTTGCCAGTTGTGACGGCCTGCTGCTGCTCTGCTCTACCCTCCGCAGCCTTTAGCCGATCCAGCTCCTGGCGCAGAATATCTTCAAGGGCTTCGTTGCGGCGCGTGAGGAGCATGACATCGTCGGTGTTGATTACTTTGCGGCCGGCGTGGCGAGAGAAGGTCTCGAGGTCGCGGGACGTGTTAGCTGTAAGATGTTAGACGGGTGGATTTTAGAGCCGCGAAATCGCAGGCCGAGACATATGTTGAGGCGTTGTTCCTGCGAGAGGCGATCGCATACCAATTTGCGTGTAGACCAGCTCGGTCAGGGCTCCAATGAATTGTGGTGTCGCGTTCAGATCGTCTGCGAGGAGCGCATCGTCGACGAATTGGCCGATCGAGTACCAGAGCGCGGACTTGAGGCGCTGTGGAGGATTTGTTTAGCCTTGGTTGCAGCCGCCTCGTCATCAGTGTCTTACCTCTTCTCTTTCGGCGGCCTCGCCATCAACGGATGCCATGGTGCTGTGCTGTGGCGGTCCAGGAGTGTTGGAGCACGCTGAGCAATGACGCGACGCGTCGCAAGCAGCCAATAGCGGAGGAGAGCGGAGTGCTGAATCAGCGAGAGCTCACTTCCTATGGCTTCAGGAGGTAGCGAACTCGATTTTCAAATGCAGTCCCAGAATTAGGAGTGCGCATGGCCCCTTCCAAAGAACTGCAGACTCCAAAACCCGTTGTGTGGTACTGTAAGTGCGGGCTTGGACTTTGCAAGGTTGCGGCGCTCACAGTCTCAACCATGGATTGCCCGGCCCTTTGCCGAGTGAGTTATTTACCAGTAGCACAACTTTACTTTCTTTTCCTCCACCGCATCGCCCTTGCTTCGTGTCGTCCGCATACAAACACTCTCGCATACGCCTTCTGCAAGTGTACGCCGTGACATCACCCTCATCGTCCAACCACACATAACGAGTACTCTACGCTTCCACGACAACCGCTCAATCCTCAACATCGCAGCCATGGCCGAAGAAATCTCCTTCAATGCGCTCATCGCCAATGTCGTCGAGTGGAAGGACCGCCTCGTCAATAACTCGGTCAAGTCCTGGGAGGAGATGACCGCGCAACGATGGATCCGCATCATCGTCATCGTGGGCGCATATCTACTCGTCCGCCCGTACCTGCTCGCGCACGCCGAGCGCAGTCGCAAGAAGCGCGCCGACAAAGAGGCCGCCGACCTGGGCCTCGATGCTGGCACTACGGCCAACGACTTCCGTGGCGGGAAAAAGACCAAGGGCGACGAGGGCCCAGTACAGCGGTCGACGCTGAGATGAGGGGGGCAGCGACGTGCATTGCATTCCGCGGCGTTACTGGGTTTGCTACAAGCTTTGCGAAGCTTTTGGGGATACACAAATATCTAATGGAATGCGACAAGGGAGCTGGCAGCTGCAGCATTTGCACGAGCACACTCGATCCATTCTCCACTGCAGGCTGCTGTTTACTGACTTGAGAAACACCAGTCTCGCTGAAGACAGCCCTTGGGTCGACTGAGACAGACCGTCACGGTCCGACCATAACCGTGCTGATGTTTGCGCCTTCACGTTGAACAACTTCCCACTGCGTCCCCTTGTGTCCGCTCCCTTGTCACAGTTCTACCATCCTTCTTCCACATTCGATCTGGATCCTGGCTAGGCCTGACCAGATCCACGCGACAACCAGGAATTCGACGCGCAACTGGCTCGCCTGCCATCGCCATCCCTTGCTTGTGACCGTATATCCATAATGACAGTTCAACACGCCCTCTGCCACTTCAGCGCATCTTTGCACTCCACTGTATGCTGGCCATACTCACAATGGCTCCTCTTTCTATCATCGGTGCGCTGTGCGCCCTCCCTCTTGCGTTCGCACACATGCAAATGTCAGATCCGTCGCCCATCAACGATCCTCACCAAAGCCCTCAGCGGCCAGGGGAAAGGTTGGACTACAATTATCTGAGTCCGCTGAACGCAGATGGAAGCAACTTCGCCTGCAAGGGCTACCACCTAAACACGCCACTCAACACAGTAGCGACATATGAAGCTGGTAGCAAACAGACCTTGAGGTTGCGAGGCAGCGCAACACACGGCGGAGGTAGTTGCCAGATCAGTCTCAGCTGTGACGGCGGGAACGACTTCCGCGTCATGAAGAGTATCATCGGCGGCTGTCCACTCAGTGACAGTTACGACTACACGATCCCCAGCGACATCCCAGCGGCGAAGAAGTGTTTACTAGCGTGGACATGGTAAGCTGCCCCCTTCCGCCGTTCCTCATGTCGTGTTCCAAAATATGAGCAGCGACTAACAGCATCAAGGTTCAACAGGATCGGCAATCGCGAGATGTACATGAATTGCGCGGTCGTAGACATCACCAACAAAAACAAGGACAAGCGTGACACTCAGGCCTCCGCTGCTAAGGCGCTGGCGAGGTATCCTGAACTGTTTGTTGCAAACTTAGCCAACATTAATAGCTGCAAGGTGCAGGAGACTACAGATGTCATTTTTGATACCCCGGGGAAACAAGTGTCATACGGCAATGGCGACAATGCTTCTATGAAACCCAGTTTTGGTAAGGGCCAATGCACTGGCAAGCCGTCTAAGAACGCTGGGAGTAAGGTCCCCCCGTCGAACAACTCTGGAGGCGGCAGTAGCGGTGGCGGTAACAATGGTGCATGGTCCCCGTCCAGCAACTCTGGCAGCAATGGTGGTAACAATGGTCAATGGACCCCGGACAAGCAAAGTACGTCAAGCTCAGACGATTGCACAAGCGCGATGAGAAATAGCGGGATGTGGTACGCTGCGTGCTTTGCTAAGCATCGTACAGTCCCACAGCAGCAACAGCCAGCGCAGCAACAGGAGCAACAGCAAGTCCAGCAATCAAAGCAGGATGCACCAAAGCCAAGTGCACAAAAATCCACCAAGAAGAAGCTGAACACAAAGGTCCAGCAGGAGCTTGATGCGTACCTGGCGTCGCTGCCGCCCAGTCGCCTTGTGCGTAGAAACATAGCAGCAGCAGCCGACCACTCAGAGAAGTACGAGGGCCAGGAAAAGTACTCTACACAGTCACAAGAGCACGTCCATACGGAAGACTGCAAGCACAAGAGCACTGGCTATCCCGCAGGCTCGCACTATCACAACACCGAGGATCTGGATCCGTATCCCGAGGACGGTGTCGACTACTCGAACAAAAACGTCTACAAGACCCAAGACTCGCAGTATCATGAGGATCCAGAATCAGCCTACAAGCGTACTTCCCGCCAGAAGCGATGGTCAGCATACAATAAGCGACAGACCGTGACGAACAAGGCCGTTAAATATTACCGTCCGAGCAGCGAAGAGAGTGCGTACTACCAACAGCAGGCCGCTGCTCAGGCACAGGCTCAGGCACAGGCTCAGGCTCAGGCACAAGCCGCCGTCCAAGCGTCCGCGAAGTCAACCGCACAAACGTCGAGCGTTGACCTACTACAGAAGCAACCATCCAACGATGCTTCTAGTCCATCGACTACACAAGCCTCGTCCCAGGCTATCAGTGAAACTCCTACACAGAAGAGCTACTGGGATATGACCGATCAAGAGAAGTTCGACGCGTTTCTTCGCCGCATGGTCGAGCTTAGCACCAACATGGCATCGCTGATCAAGTATGCCACCACCTCTAGCTTGACCCCAAGCATTTCGTACTACTCTTCTGCATCTACGTATGATCGCACCGAGTCATCTACCGCTGAGTCTGCGCAGAAAGAAGCTGCAGTACGCAGACACGCAAGACGGGGCGTAGTCTATCCCGGACCCGCCGTTGGATCCATCAGCGCCTCGGGCGAGGCCACCGACGCCGAAGAGGGCTTCAAAGAATGGTTCCCCAACCTCGTCCAAGGCCTGATGACCAAGCGCCAACTCGTCGATCCCGTGACAAGCCCAGCAAGTGCCGAGTCGGGCGACGGCATCAACTTCTTCGACGCGCTCCTGGCAGGTCTCTGGAAGGCGTTTGGCGACCCGTTCAACCTCTACGGCGACGATCCAACCACTGACCCTGTGCCTGCGCCAGACTCTACTGATGCTGACTCGAGCGATATCCCGCTTGTCCTGGGCGAACCGGACTTTTACAGCAACGACGACTTCCCGGACTTCGAAATTCCAGATCTCGACGGGCACTACACGTTCCCGCCACAGATCCTGGCGCCCGAGCCACCGGTCCCTGAACTGCTCCCTGGCTACGAATTCGGCCCTGATGGCCTTCCTATCTGGGTCGGCGAGGGCCCTGATCCTTATGCCTCCGACGAGCCGAGCATAGTCATCACCATCAATCCCCTTCCCGCCTCAGATACAGACTCAGATATTTTTCCCGGCGAGACTGTCCCAACACTGTCGCCCTGCGTCGCGCCCATACCGCAGGTGGGCTTCAACTCTTGCCTCGGGGGGTGCAACCACACCGCATCCGAGATCGCCGCGCACGACGTTTACCTGCAGAACTTCGCCGCTGAACAAGCTGCATACGAGGAGTGTCTGCAGAACCAGGCACTAGATGGAGTCGTGCCTCCAGCCAAGATCCTGCCGGGAGACGGAAGTAGCGAGAACGAGACGGCGACAGTGGAAGCTGAGGATGCGAGCCACAGACGCCCAAGGCCGGGCATGAGCCATCCGCTCATTCCCTACCCGCTGCCAGACAACTTCACGGGCCCGTGGCCGCAGAATGCGTCGACTGACGGCCCGGCTGATGCGCCGTATCCGCTGCTCAACGCAACGACACTGCCCAACGCCACGGCGCCCGTAGACGCGCCCGCCGAACTGCAGCCCTACGCGAACAAGACGCTCGGCGAGCTGGTCAGCGAGATCGTGAAGGATCCAGACGTGCTTGGCCCCGTGGTTCCGATCGAATTCACCGACGACGTGCCTGCGGAGGAAGTGCCGTCGCAAGAAGCAGACCCAGCTCTGACGCCCGCTGCCTCGAATTCCTCCGTAGCCCAGCCCGACACTTCGAACCCGCTCCAAGACGCAGCCGATCAAGCGGAAGAGGGCATCACCGTTCCCACCGACCCGGTGACTGTCGATCCGAATGCGCTAGAGAGCATTGCGGATGCGCTGCCGTGGTTCATGGGGCCGGGGCCTGTGGTTGTGGATCCGGATCTCGAGACTCCTGTGCCGACTGGTGCGTGAGGGTATCGTCGCATTGAGGTGATGGGTAGACCGGTGGGAGGAAGATGGATGGAATCCAGAGCCCCCTCTAGAGGGAGTACAAAGTTTGCGGTACGAAGGCACGATGTCATGATGTTTGGGAAAAGGGTTGCATTTTGATTGAAAGGCTGTGATGCTGATGCCCGCGGCTGACGTTTGTGTTTAGATAGTTTGCATAGTAAAGTTTGCAATGGATCGTTCTTGTGTCTTAGTAGGAATGTGCGATAGTGAGAAAAGCGTGGTCCGATGACTTGACTTACCACGAAGCTACGATGGTGCATTCTGTGAAGCTATTCCTCGCTGAGTAAAAGCTATTCCGTGGTCAAGAGACAGCTTGATATACGTAGTCTGCATGGTAAGAGCCTGCATTTCGGCGTCTGAATAATCGCTGTCGCCGGTCTTCGTTGTTTGCTGGTGTGTTGGCAGTCTGTTGGCACATTCTCGCTCTTCGACGACTTCACATGTCACTGTGTTTGCCTCCCTTTCAACCGTCCATTTCACGCGCCTCTTCACACACAATTCTTCACCCAGCGCACACAGAACCGCAGTATGAAAGCAGCATGGCTCATTCTGGTACTTGCGCTGGGATCTACGGCCAGTGGCAGCATGCACTCAAACCCAGATCCCTCCCTTTCATGTCGTCAGATCCCAGACCCCGGTGCTCCTTCTGACGAATACCGCCAGCAAGTCGCGAACAGCGTTCAAGACCTCGCCTCTGGGCGCCGACGTTGCGACCCACGGATGAGTGGTGCGAGCACTGGCCGCCTGATTCTGGAAGGGATCGTGGAGAACGTCAGGCTCTACCGTCTGTACAAGGAGGGGAAAGCTCGCGAAGCGAAAGAGATGGAAAGCGAGGAACGGAGGAGAGGAAGACGACCTTCTCACCGGTCACACAGAGATGACGGGGACGGTGAAAGGCGACGTCGCCGTATAAGACATGGATCTGCTGGTGGCCGTGGCGAGAATCGCCGCAGACGGCACCGCTCGGTGGGTGGAACAGGATATGAGTGCACACGAAGACATCGCTTCCCGTCAAGAGAAGGCCGTGGTGGAAGGGAGATCCGTGACGGCCGAGATCGCGGAGACCATGGTCAGCAGCAGAGTAGTCGCTCCGGATCAGGCGATGAGCCACAGCAAGCCCGTGGTCAGCATGTGAAGTCCGGCGCGTTGCCGGGCGGAGCGACAATTGCAGCCAGATTTGCAGAGAGAAACGAAGAGCGGCTATTCGGTCCAGACGGTACGCCGTTCGGATACCTCCCAACAAGGGCCAAGGGCGTTAGTCTGCTTTCGCATGCGAAGACTACCTACCAACATATCAAGGCTGAGCGAGACGCTGGTCATCGAAGTAGAGGACCTGCTGAGAAGCTGATCCATGGCTTGCTGGAGAAGAGAAGGAAGAGTGCTGCCAATGGGACAATCGAGGAAGAGGAAATATTGATCGAGAAGAACGTATCGAGCCGCGGTGATCCAAGTGGAAGGCATGGAGGTCGAAAGAGACGCCACAGAACCGTGAGTCGGGGTGGTGATGCGGGAGGATACAATGGCTATCGTGTCTTCGTGCCGGTTATCGAGCGAGAAACATCTAGGACAGGAATAGCAAGTCCAGCAGTGCCACTCCAGTAGCCGCCAATGTCGAGACCTCCCTCGAGGCCGAACAGCTTCTATGACAATGGCAGAGAGTTCGCGTCAGACTTCATCGAGCCACTGGAATGCCAGAGCAGCAGAGGACCTGAGAGAACACCATCAGTACTTTTGCAGTCACCAGCACCGCCTGCAGCTCATACACCGCAAGTGCCCGTTCGAAATCAAGACGTGCGCAGTGTACGAAGTACTCGAAGTGGTAGCCGCCCTCCTACTATACGCGATCAATCGCCGACACCACCAGAGCGGGCGAACTCGGTACGATCTCCTGCTCAAGAAATTTCGACGCCAGTCTGGAGTCCAGCGCCTTCTCGACATGCTGCGCCGACGCCCACTCCACCGCCAGCGGTTGCGACACCATATCTTGCTGCACCATCAGTTCTCGATATGCACCCACGGCCGAGACTGCCGACGAACTTCCAGGACGAGCTCGCTGCAACGCTGGGGAAGTTGGAATTAGTCAGGCGGAAGGACGAGGGCACGTCGGAAGCAGCACCGAGCGAGGCGTGGAGCGTCGTCAGATCTCGTCGGTCCGACGAGACGTGGACGACGCTGTGTTCAGATCATGAACCGCACAGTGAGCCTGACCAGGTCTTAGGAGGGCGGTTGGGGAGTGTCTTGTCTGCCCAGGACGGATAGGTCGTAATGACGTGGGTCGATGGAGGTGTGAGGAGAGGGTCAGCAGTTTTGTTGACTAGATGTTAGATGGAGGTCGGCTGCTCCTCCCACGACTGTACGTTGCTGCCGCAGCCTTCTCCTCGTCTACTATGCCGTGAGCAGATTCCAGGATGTGGAACTGAAGAGTCGATACAAACCCAGTGTGAACGCGCAACTGTTGGCGTATGCAATTCCTACAGATATGATACAGCTCTGTCAAGATTCTCAAGTGTTCGACCCTCCCTACGAGGCGACCGTCTCGCCACGCGCCAACCTGAGCAACTCGGCCTCCCTCCTCTCCTTCAACAGCTTCTCCCTGACAAGCACCCGGTCCGCCTCACTCCTCTCCTTGAACTCGGCCATGTCAGCCATCTGCTGCTCCTCCTCAGCCGTCGGGCGGATGACCTGGCTCTCGGGCAACTTGGCCAGCAGGGCGTCCAAAATCTCGCTGGGCGCCTGGTCGCGGATGTTGATCGTGTGGCTGGGCGGCGTGGCGTCGGGGACGAGCGTGTTCCGCGCGTTGGGCGTGTCCGAGGGCGGCGTGGCGGCGGTGCCGCTTTGCGTGTGCAGGCTGGGGACGGAGGTGTTGGAGCTGCCGTCGGGGGTGTTGGGCTCGGCTTTTGTGTAGATGTGCAGCAGCGCCGGGCCGTCGGGGGAGGTGTGGCGGCTGATCTGGATGGGGATGCTGGGGTTGCGGTATTTTATCCGGGGGAGCATCTCGCGCCAGAACTTCCTGCGAGAGCATCAGCGTTGTTGTCCATGGGTGGTGGTCTGGGTGGATCCGCCGACCGATCTCGTGCGGCCGCAGTGGGAGTTGGAGCTCCTCCTGCTGGCGCGGATTCGAGTGCGGTCAAGATGTAAGAAGAGAAGGCTTTGCATACCTCGCGCCTCTGTGTCCGCCGTAGATCTTGGTGTTGAACTCCATGCTAATCTTCGACACCTCCTTGGGCAGCACCAACGCGCCGGGCCCGCACCGTATCCATAGCAGCTACTCTCCATATCAGCGGTCATTCGGGAACCATGTGCGACGGTGGATCGGCTCGACGTGAGTGCGATTGGCGTTCGAGGGTGGTGTTGGAGGCGCAACCGTACCTTCTGCGTGCATGTCAGTAGCGTTCAAGACGTCTCGTGTGTTGGGTCTGCGCTTTTGGGTTGCGCATTTCGACCAGTCCCCGCACTCTCGGCGCAGGGACTCGTTCGGCTCTCGTACCTCCTGCAGTTTCCGCGCGCGCGCTATTATGTTGACCATGTTGTGCTGTGGGGATATCGAGTCGTCGACGCGGCGTCAAGAAATGTCCTCGCTGGTCGCGCTCCATCTCCGCATTGCCGAAGATTTCGCGGCTAGCGCCAACGCACATGTCACCAAACCTCTCGAAGACATTCAGCGCCCACGTCAGTCTTCTCACCTGTTTCACAGTCACAGAGTTTGAGTCGTTCAGATTTACATTATCCTAACTAGGTCCAAACGCTATTACCCCCATTTTGTACGTCCTGATAGCATACGTCCTGTAACGAAGAAGCCGAAGCCAATGCAGACGCAAAAGCACAGAGTGATATCTAACAATAAGGTCGTGGTCATTTACAGTAGTGGCAGCACTGCGTTCGTACTGCTACTGTGTTTGCAGAGTTGCCGCAGCTTAGCGAGCGGCCGCTGGTGCAGCACCACCCTGGGCGGCGGCACCGGGGTTCATGCGCTTGCTCCTGGTCTAGTGTTAGCACCGTTCCTAACATGTTGCATGTCACGGTTCTTACATGAAGGTCCTGCTGAAGAACGAGATGAGGATCATGGGCAACCAAGAGGGCATCTTGGCGAAGCCCCAGGTGACGTATCCGTAAGGAATGGCGAGGTTGTACTGCTGCATGACGCCGTTGAAAGGGTGGAAGGGACCCTCGTAAGGGGTGATCTCATCAATCTTGTTCTGGAGGACAAGCTCCTTGAAAGTCTCGGTGGTGGTCGAGGTGCGGTTCAGGGGCTTGTAGCGGTACTCGGGAACGGGTGCGGACTGGTCAGCCAGCGGCTTGGGGATGCGGAACTTGATCAAAGAGGGCGCGCCGATGGACCACGAGTTGCAGAGAATATTCTCCTTCTCGCAGTCAAGGTAGCCAAGCTTGGGCGACGAGGGCGCGGCGGCGATGACGGCGGTAGATGCCTGGTTTTTCTTAGCATACAGTCTGATGGGGGTTCCCCACGAATACTTACGTTCCATGCCTTCTCAGCAGGCCCGCAGAAACCGTAGCATGTGCTGTTGCCGCCAGTGACAAAGATGAGCCACTCCTGGGTCGCGGGCGCGCTGACGGTGGGGTCAACGGTCAGGACCTCCTTCCAGTTCTCGAGCGTGAGAGGGTGCTGGACTGCGGCGGCGGCCTTGGCGGCAGCAGCCTCGACAGGCGCAGAGGGCACTGATGGCGCCGAGGGGATCACCGAGGCCACGGACGCGGTCGCTTGGTTGAAGAAGCCCTTCACCTTGTCCAGGAGAGGAATCTGCTGCTCAGCGAGCGCGAGCGCCGGCAGGGCGAGGACAGCTGTTGTCGAGAAACGCATTGTGATGTGGAGCGTGGTGGTGAAGGGTGCGCGATGAAGCAGGGAAAGTTGATGCGTGCGTCGGTGCCTGCGGTTCAGGGTCCAAGATGACGTTTGCGGGGCAGAGCGGCAAAGGAGCGATGAAAGAAGCAACAATCTGCAATGGAGCAATTGGATGGAATTGAAGCAGCACGGTGACGACCTGGCAGACTTGAATTGAGGCAGTACAGAGAAGGAGATGGAAACGTCAGCCACAACACGGTTGACACCACGCGTTCGTGGTCTAGCGGGCTAGAAGCCGCGAAATTGCTGGAGCTTGGGCCTGTCTGGAGCTCCATCTCAACCCACAACAGCCTTGTCCCGTCCGCTCCGATTCGCCGCTGCACTGACAGCAACGTTTGATCGACCTTCACCGTCTTTCAGGGTACAACGGCATTGCGAGGGCGGACAGGTGGCGTTAAAACATATGGGTGGCCTTTTTTTTCTTCTGGAAGAACGGAAGACGCCCCAGACTGCAGCTCGAGATGCAGGACTGTATATTTCAAAGTCCAACATCAATGCTCTATCCGAGAGGTCAGCATGTCGCAATTGACAGTTTCGGCCTCAATTCTCGACCTGTTGAGCGTCGCTCAGACATCAATCAACCTTCATGATTAGCTTCGAGATGGGAATGTAGCGTATGCAGCGCAATTGAGTGCAAACATACTACGGTAGCTGGTAGTTGCGGCCTGTCTTGTTGCCAGTCACACATCCAAGAGGAAGCAATCCATCCACTGCTGAGACGCCGAAGTCGGTAGTGAAATATCAGCCATGACGGTGTGCTTGGCGAGATGGTCGCAGAAGTTTCCTACGGAGTTGAGCGCTGGATCCAGCACTTGTCCTACTTGTGAATCGCACAATGGCAGACATGTTTACGCAATGGTGTAGCAATTTTTCGCGCGCGAGTGCTGCAATTCAATCAGGCGGGCCCGTGGAGCATCGTAGCACAGCCTTAACCCGTACAGATACGCGTCCGACTGGAGCACGGCAGCTGTGGCGCATCCACTCCAGGTCTATGCTTGGTGCGACATTCGCTAGAACAGGACATCTGTCACGGGTCTTGAAACTGATTGATCAGGAGTGCGTGGCTAGGTGATGGCTTATGAGACGTGAGGACTGTGCGACTGAGTGGGACCATTGGATACGAGGAGATGTTCTGATGTGCAGGAACGACGGGCGTCCTTTGCCATGATGCGCCCAAATGCGAGCATGCTCACGTCGGCGCGCTTGGATCTAGCTGACTTTCCTATTACATGAGCTTGAGAACGAGCCCAAGAATATCGACGTAAACAATGTGTGTGAGAAGAACAGATCATCGAGTTTCAGGTCTGCGAGCCTGCTTTGCATCTGCCCTGGATGGAGATACGCTGGATTGGAGTGGGAGCGAAAATCTGTCCCAGAGAATGGCTGCGTTGAGTCCGTTGAAAGTGGAAGATCACTGTGGTTAGCTCAGTCCGTTATTACGTTTACTGATCAGTTTACAGTGACCGCGTTTATGTCGCCCGCCACGTGTGTGACTGCAATCATTGTTGGTGCAGGACAGGCTATCCTAGTTGTCGTGTGGCGTGCATGTCGCCAAGAATGAAGGCTGACAGACTAGCTTTGGCAATTACACAAGTCCCTGCACCGCGATCGACCGTGCTAGCAAATGCTGCGATTGTAGCGATTGTCTTGTAGTAGTCGCGGAGAGTGGTGGGCTGTTGGCTGCGCTGTGCTCTCTGCTGTGTACGGCCGGAAACGTCTCCAAGCCAGTGCGGATCTGAGGTAGCTTCCAGCAGTTCGCAGGTAGCTAAGATTGTGGAACAATTGACGCTCACGTGCTATCTTGAGAAAAAATGCAGTGAAGTGGAACCAGGTGTCTGGGTCGCGAGCACAACAGCAACTGCCAGAACGGTGTCTAAAACGACGAAGAAATACCCGGTTCGAGCTATGTGTATGGAGTCGCGTGATTGGCTGACGTCGTACCATTAGTTTACCATAGTACATATCTTGCATGCGAAAGGGTGCATGCTCATGCAACACCAGCGCCTCTCCACCAGACGGTGGCGCCCAGAACGAAAACAACAACCATGGCGTCGCTGACAACTGTGGTGTAAATCACGCCGTAACGGCCAATAGTCCTGACGTAGCCACCATATGGCGGTGGTAGGAAGCCTGCCACAGTGCTCAAAATTCCACTTCCTTGCAACTGACCCTTCTCGATAAAATAACGTGATGACTGCATGACACATTCGAAAGTAGCGAAGAGATAGAAGAAATGCGCGAAGTCCTGCCTGTGCGTGCTTTCGACCGTCCAATCTTCGTCGACAGTGGCCAGAGCCGTGTTACGTGACAGCTTTGAACCAGTAAAGGGGGTCTGCAGGACAATGTAGATCGCAAGTCCCAGCGAGAAAAGAGAATGTATCAAGCGCCAGATCCAGGCCGACGATTTCTCTGGAGAGGGTTCGGGGGCCGCAGCGCCTCCACCCATGGCCGAGAACATATTGGCGAGACCTGGAGGAAGATCACCCGTATCGCCTTGCTGCCCCGGAGCACCTCTCATGCCCGGGAATCCGCCTGCGCCAGAACCCATCATTTGCTGAAGCATGGCCATCATAGGGTCCTGTGACGGGTCGCCCTGTTCAGGTGGGAACTGCGGGAAGGCACCCGTGGCGTTGCCATCGAAAGCAAATGGGGAGGGCAGACGTGGTTGAGATGCGGGCGTGTAGTGATGCTGCGAGATGTCTACCTCATCTGGGTCTGGCGTTGCTGTTCCAGACAAAGCTCGAGGCGTTGGGACTGGGGAAGGTTGGACTAAGAAGCAGTTAGCCGTTGTGCGTGTGCTAATAAAGTTGTGCATGCCACAAAGAGGGAAATGCAGGCGCGCATCTACGCGCCAGCAGAGATTGGCCGGAAAGAGTGGCCGGACGTACCGGGAACGTCTTTCTGAATTTCACTTAGATCCTTGGGCGGGCCACCTTGCAGCGCTGAGATCTGTTGCAGTCGAGACGCACCGCTCTTCGCTGCGAGACGTTCTCTGCGAAGACGTGCCTTCTGCTGTGCGGGCGACTCGTCTGCAGGGGCAGGGGAGGTAGCGGATGAGTCAGCCATGTGTGCGTGATTTTGTGGCGCAGTGTGTCCAGCGGCAGTTGGGCGAAGAGGAATGGTTGAGGTGGAAATGTTTATTTGGAGGTGAGCTGTGAGCTGGAGGGGCCAAGCGATGTCATCGCGGAAACGACGAGAGCTAGCGCGGAAGGGACGCAGGGATCAGCACCCAATCGACAACCGAGCCCGGACCCACTTTCACTCCGCTTGCCTCGACTGCACCCCTGTGTAACTTACACAACCTGGGAATCGGCCCTCTGTCATTCTCCTTCTCGAGTTGTGTTGCATCGGCCTTGTCACACATTGTCTGGGACGATCCGCAGCCGCTCCTCCCGCTCTGCCGTTGTATCCTTCAGCAAATTGCACACGAGAATTGCAATCCTTCCAGGACTGAGCCAGGTCAACGGCTTCACCGCATGTCCCGGATGCCCAAGGTTCCTACCCATGCAAGCCTTTGCTTTTCCCGCAACCTTGTAAAGGCGCGATTCGCTCCCATATTGGACCTACTGTATCACAGCCCACATGGCACATTGACCGCCCCCCCTGCGGTGGATGGGAAAAGACAGTTTGCTGGGACTCCATTGACCATGGACCTGGGTCCGAGGCGTCGAAATGGACGAACTAGCACCAGCGGATTTGGCCCCGTGCCGTGACATTCGCAGGAATGCAGCGTCGACGACGATAGTATCGTCTGTCAAAATGCTCCTTCCGTACGAGACCGATGCAGGGCCCCTACTTCGGTCTGTCGCTGCGAGCTCGCTACGAGAGCAACGACGCACCGAATCAGTCTAATCAATCACCCGGAGAGCTGCCGGGGACATTCCTATCGGAGCCAACCTCAGAACTAGCTAGCTTTGTCGTCGTTCGACCAGAACAAGTACCACCTCGTCATTCCTTGCTCCGCAGGTTCACTGGCTTTACAGGCCAATGTTAACAGGTCCGTTATTCCTCGATACCTAGTCTAGCTTTCTAGCATGATGTCCCATAGTGCTAGTGCCCGTCACTTGCCAGTCAGAATTAGGTTAGGGCAAACTCAGGGGAGTTCGAATTAGGCTCTTTGCCCAGCACCGCGAGCCAAATGAATGTGCAATGTTACTCAAAATCAAGCCCCTTCATATCCGTACCGGGCCTGAGAACTTTCATCTTTCACTACTGCAGCATATGGTGGGTCTCGTCTGTTGTGCCACATGACTCTCGAGATGGGTCCTCAGCTCTCTACTCCGCTTTACTCGAGCTCTCAGCAGCATATATGGTGGCTTGCCCACTGCTTCTGCATGTAGTATCTTTACTTCGTCCGTTTCTTGTACTCGAATCGACATTTCATAATCACCTGGGTTACCTCGATCATGTTCGTATCGACTATTAGATCACAAGGCCTGGCTTCACGACCTAAATCTCAGGCTCTTTCCCAATTCATTGCACAATACCGGTCAGCATCAACATTGACGGAGCAGGAGCCATACTGGCAGAAGATCAAACCGTGGAAAGATGTCCCAGCGGAGGAATTCAAGTCCTATCGATGGCAGGTGCGTTCAGATTTACCAACGGAGACCAAGGAGCAACTGGCTGACATTCACGGCGCAGCTCGCAAATACTGTACCGGACACACGAAGGCTGAATCGATTCCTATCAGATGTTCTTCCACCGATCCTTGGTGCCTCGAAGAACCCCCTGCTCGGCAACATCAAGACAAGAGAACAATTCATCAACGACGCGACTGCTGCGTTGAAGTTGGCGCCAATGGCGATCAGATTGACCCCGCATCTACTATCAGCTATCGACTGGAACAATCCGCTAGACGACCCGATTCGTCGACAGTTTCTCCCTTTGGCTAGTGGGATTGTTCCAGATCACCAGAAGTTGACTCTCGATTCGCTCAATGAGCAAGACGACTCACGTACAAGCCCATCTGCTTCATTGAAAAGCAATTGCTGACCTCAATCAGCTGTGCCTGGACTAGTCCACCGCTACCCTGGAAGGGCCTTGTTTCTTGGTGAGTTCTTGCAGGTCCCTGTTATGCAATTTGCTCTGGATGTGCTTTTTCCTTCCAACACGATACTGACCTTCACAGCTACCTCGATATGCCCTGTGTACTGCCGGTTTTGTACCCGCTCGTATGCTGTGGGTGCCAACACAGAGACTGTTTCAAAGTCACCGCAGAAACCTAGTCGACGACGATGGGAGGTTGTCTTTCAGCACATCGAGAACGACCCAAGTCTTCATGACATCGTCGTCTCTGGTGGTGATGCCTACTATCTTCAACCTGAAGACCTCCGAGAAATAGGAGAACGGTCTGTGAACCACAATCAATCCATTATCACAACTGACACATAGCAGACTTCTAAGTATTCCTCACATTCAGCGCATTCGTTTTGCCTCGAAAGGCTTGGCTGTGGCCCCGTGTCGTATTGCTGATGAGACGGACGCATGGACCAATACACTCATCGAGCTTTCAAACAAAGGCCGAGAGATGGCCAAACAGGTGTGCTTGCACACGCACATCAATCATGTCAATGAGATCACGTGGGTCACACGTGAAGCTGCGAATCGCCTTTTCAAGCATGGCGTGATCGTACGCAATCAGTCAGTGCTGCTGAAGGGCGTCAACGATAATGAAGAAGCTCTATCCAATCTCATCAAGACGCTTGCCAGCATGAACATCCAGCCTGTAAGTGTCCCTACTGCCTGTTCGTGACATCTCAACACTTGCATGGCATGCTCTTTCGTAGCAAGCGGCTGACATTTACAGTATTACATCTACCAATGCGACATGGTTCGTGGTGTTGAGGACCTACGCACACCCCTACAAACAATCCTAGATCTCGACCAGAAGTTGCGTGGCACGTTGTCTGGATTCATGATGCCAGCGTTTGTTATCGATCTGCCCGGCGGCGGCGGCAAGCGTCTCGTCAGTACTTGTGAGTCTTACAAGGACGGCGTCGCCACATACAGAGCACCGGGTCTGCCTGGCAGCAAAGGCACTCGTGAATACACGTATCACGATCCCAAACCAGCCCCGGAGCTCGCTATCGAAGAGCTGCGCCAGGAGCAAAACCAAGCCCTTGTGCAGAATGTGACCCTGCAAGAGCTTGTCACTCCTCATATCCCTCGGCGGGGGCCATCCATGCCGCTTCAACGACTACCGTTCGACTTTGACACTACCGTTCCGCGGAAGCATACCCCTGTCAACGTTCGCCATGCGGGCGTCAAGCCGGAGGATTTAGCGTTGAAACTCAGCACCAGCAACTACTATCCTTCATCATCTTCCGCAACCACGGCCTAGCTAGCTGCCGGTCTACACTAGACGACACAACCGCGCCCCTAGGTTGCATGACGTCCGCTTTCCTTTCGGATACACAATATCGGGTTATTACACCGAGCCCATCTCGAATTGTATTGATCGGGACGAGGGCCCGAGGTTGCATTGTCATAACATAAAAGTTTTTACTTGGGAGGGGCATCAGCGTCGCAGCGTTTTCGATACCCACCTCGTTTTTCAGCAGCACATCCAAGCAACAACGAGCTGGTATGGCAAAGACCAAATTGATCATTTTCATACGTTTCCTTGGCGTGGCGGATATCTACAAGCGATGAATTTCTAATCTCTGTCATCAAAGCAGTGCTCGTGGTATCCACAAAGTGATAACACTGTCATCATATGATCTACGTCTTGATCTATCTCCATATAACAAGTTCGATCTACCGTCACGCACTTCGGAGAAAACTGATCCCAGTCTACACAAACATTCCCCAAAGTCCAGCCTTCCGCGGCCCCTCCCCCTTCTCTGACTCTGCGACCGCTCAACCTCATGGCGCCTCACCCTGCAAATCCTTGACCATATGCACGACTCTGATTCCCTCTCCATTCGGACACTCCACCACATCCTCCCTTCCGCTCCTCACATACCCACACCGCTCATACAACGCGACGCCCGACAATGTGGCACCCATCTCGAGCCTATCAAACCCAGCCGTTTCTTCGTTCCCCTCGGCGGCCCGCGCTTCGCAGTGCCGCATCATCATCGTCCCGAGACCTTGACGTGCGAATGACGGCGAAGTAAATATTGCACGGATAGATGCCCGGTCGGTCAGGGGGTTGCGCTTTGCTGGTAGACGAAGAGATGAGGGGGCGTTGTTGCCGCCGTACAGGGTCTGGCGAAAAGACCAGCCGCCGCAAGCGGCGATTGTGTTGGGCTCGTGGACGGGGTGGAGAATGTAGTATGTCCTGGGCATGGGTATTAGTCCAGGTGTAGCGGCGTGGTTGGCAACGAGTATGACTGCTGCGGCTGCACTTGGTGTTCCATGTCTATTTTGTGGTACGTTCAACGAGAAAAGATGATAGTCTCTTCAACGTGGCTTTCTTTTTGCACGGCATATGCTCTTGGTGAGGCATGTTTATGTCCCCAATCTTGTGCTTTTACTCATGCTCCGGTTCACTTTTGTAATGTTTGACCTTGAGATTCTCTCGGCCTCATTTCTGCCTCCAAGGTAAAGCCTCCCAATACACCGGATGTTCCCATCCATACCAGCGTATGTTTTTGATAATGTGTAGGAAAGCAATGGCAAAATGGTGTGGCACTTACTGATCACGTATCAATACTGTATCTGGACCAAACAGGAATCCGATGGACCCATCCAGTTCAGCATCTGTGTAGTACCCTTTTCCTAATGCTCGTAGCGACTCTCCGATCATTTGCTGCAACGCCGGTATGTCGTCCATTGTTGCTGGACGGAAGGTGTATTTGTGGGTCGCTTCCTGCGCCTTGGCGTCGGCGATGGGGTCGTGGTGGGCCATGGTGTGAGAGATACGGTTTGCAACTTTGTGTTATTTCTTGGAGGTTGTGGTACCAACGGAGCACTGTTCGGACCGGATTTGTTGATCTTCGAACCGCCAAGAAAGTTCAGTGTATCTTGCAACGTTTATCGCAAGCTTGGGTCTTGGTGTTGAAGGCACGATACCGGGTGAGTCGGCCCTTTCCGTCCGTTGCTTCCCGACGGAAAGAGCGGGTCTACCAGAATCCTCGCACGCTCTTATCTTGACAATAAAATGGTTTATGAGACTTTGAGTGTGTGTCGCGATGATGCTCCCTGTCCAGTTGCTGCACAAAGATCGCATTATGATGTGGCCCAAAGCCAGTGGACCACGGTCCGTTGGTAGTTGAGCATTATTCTTTTAGTTCCTTGAGTTCCAGGCATAGGTCTCGTTAGACATCGCTATGTTTTCTGCCTTCTTCTTGCCATTTTGCCAACGCAGTGATATTCTCTGGGTTCGGTGAATCTCACACACTGATGTTTTGAGGCTGCTCGCCTGAGCCAAGGTCTCTAGCGCACCGCGGACATCCGAACTGATATCCCAAGTAGCGACTGAAGTGAAGTTCCATTCGTTCGCCTCTTCAAATGCAGCCAATAAGAGTGCGGTCATGACTTCTGGCCCTTCGCCGCGCTCTCCACTGGCGTTATGGACACGCTGAATGTACAGACATCGGCCCCGAAAATCGTGCTGCCAGTACAACCAAGCTTGGTCCTTGTAGGCGGCACCGCGTTTCTCAGGGGCTTCATTGTGCCAAAGGTCACCCATGTAATCGGACAATGCGTGTTGATATGTCACTAGATCAGCTGTGGGCAGGACAGCCAACCGAGCTTCATCGACTCCAGCAACGACCTGCCGAAAATTGGCTCTAAATTCGACAATGTCTCGAGCGCACAGGTCCTGGACATCTTTGTCGCTCAAAGACCGTACCTGCCGATCGACGTAAGGATCCATGATGCCTTGGAGCCACGGTGTACTGCTCAAGATAGTCTCAGTATTCGGCAACATAGTCCAACCCACCTCCTCATAGAACTTCGGTATTCCGCTGTACAACACACTGACGGCGGCCTTACCGGGGCCGTCGAGCCATTGCAACACATGCTTGAGCAGGTGCGAGGCCAGACCGTGACCGCGATAGAGCAGAGGCGTATATACTGAAGTAATACAGTAACCTTCGACTTCACGAACGCCTCCTAGATCTTGCAAGATGAAGTCCCTGCGTACGGTCTTGCAGGTCGAGAGTATTTGATCGTGGTCGTCCTGTCGGTAGAGGCACCAGGTGCGACTGCCGCCATTGCGAGCGAGAGACTGCTCACTCAAGTGCACTTCTCTTGCAATGACCTCATCTTCGTCAAGGTACGACCCCCAGGCGCTTGCTGCAAGTGTGTAGCATTCGTGCTGTTGTCGAGCTGTTGCCTCTCCAAACAGCACTGCCAGCTTGTTGCCATTCATCATGGTGATAGTATATACGTCGTTTACCATTGCAGTGAGTCTCGTCGACTGCCGACGCGCTGTTCGTGTGACGAGGTTGCGGCCCCAAAAAGGCTGGAAAGTTTGATTGCGGTCTGTGTGGCGCAGATTCGGACGGTACGGGGCCCGGTAGCTTGCCGAAAGAGGAATGGGGATGTTTTTGACTGTGGAGAACGCGGGGCAAAGATGTGGGGAGCGCTTCCCGCAATCCCACGAAGTACAGCACATTCCCACCAACTTTATTTTTCGACCGGTCGTGAGCATTGACAAACTTACTAGCGATTGCGCTTGAAAGTCTGGCTGGTAAAACCTTGCTCGAGGCAGTCGAAAAACTGCGCTGTTGGCAGACCGTGCAGTGAGGAGCCGATAAAGACTTGCAGTGACTTTATAAATAAACCTAGCAAGTCGGAGTCGCAATGGGTTATCCTCCAATCCCTTGGGGCTGTATGAGGCTCTCTTTCGATAGTTGATACCCAATGGGGGCTGCAGTATTGCACAAGCTGTATCAAACTCGTACAAAGCTGTAAGAAGCTCTCGAGAGTGACTCAGGCGGCGGTCCGTGGCATGACACTCTAGCTTCCCTCCACATACCGAGCCCGCAACGCTCGGAGGTACATGTTGGATATCGTTCCTGCACTTCGTGTCTCAAGTTGAAGTTGCCCTCGTCCTATCCTCTTCCTCCTGGTCGAAGTCAACATGCCGTCTCTTTACCTTGTCGCGGCGATTGCATTCGTTGTGGTTGGCTACTTGGCCAAGGTTCGTGGTGCCGAACAACTTCATGCTGTGTGCGCAGCTGACCTCGATCGAAGACCTTACTGGCAGGACATAGATCGCCTCTTGCCAAGTTGCCAGGGACATGGCACTCCAAGTACACCAATCTCGCCCTCCGCTTCCACATTTTGTCAGGGCGACGGATCTTCTACGTGGACGCGCTTCACCAAAAGTATGGCGACGTTGTTCGCATCGCACCGAATGAAGTCGCCGTAGCAGACATCGCGGGCGTCTCTCAGATCCACAAAATTGGCTCTGGCTTCTTGAAGTCTGAATTCTACGCAAAGCTCACGCCTAGCCGAGAGCCAGGAATTTTCGCGATGCAGAACCCTTACGATCATGCAGCCCGGCGAAAGTTGTTCGCACGTGCTTTCAGCAACTCGAGCATCAAGGGGAGCTGGGAAGCTGAGATCAGACGAAAGACCACACTCGCGGTTAGCCAGATCAAGAATGCTGCGTCGATGCCAGGGCAAGGAGCTGACATCCTGAAATGGTGGACTCTCATGACGACGGATGTGATTACACATCTTAGCTTCGGTGAAAGCTTTGGGATGCTTGAGCAGGGCAAAGTGAGTCCTCTATCCAATCTAATATATAGACCATGAAACTGATTTGATGCTCTAGCAAACACCCTACATCGATGCGCTCCAGGCAGCGCTGCTCGGCGGTGTACTCCGCGCCGAGTTCCCATTCGTGCATACACTACTACGATACCTTCCACTCGAAAACGTGCAAAAGATGGTCACGGCCGACGAAGTTGTGAACGATCATGGCGCTCTTGCCATCCAAAATATGCGCAGCAGCCAAGGTAACAATTTGAATCTTTTTGGCCAGATGGTGGCGGCCTGCGACGATTACGAGAAAGCAGCACTTACCGACAAGTCGGTCCGCGAAGAGGCCGGGAATCTAATCGTTGCCGGATCTGATACCACTGCCGTGACTCTGACCTACTTGGTCTGGGCTGTTCTGAAAGACAGTGCCCTGCAAGCCCGCTTGGAGGAAGAGGTAGCTAGGCTGAGTGATCAGCTGGATTTGGCAGAGCTGGAGAATGCACCCTTGCTCAACAGCGTGATAGAAGAGACCCTGAGGCTGTATGGAGCTGCACCAGGAGCCCTGCCGCGCATCGTACCAAGTCAAGGAATGATTGTCGCTGGCCATCAGCTCCCTGCTGGCACTGAAGTTAGCACCCAGGCCTACACACTCCACCGGGACGCTAGAATCTTCCAGGAGCCGCTCCGGTAGGTATTCTCGGTCTCGTACTCGGTTAATCGTATCTAATGTGCTTCCCAGTTTCGACAGTAACCGCTTCATGGACAAGACGAAGCTCTCGGCTCAGCAGAAAGCTGCGTACATGCCGTTCGGAGGCGGTTCTCGGGTGTGTCTTGGTATTCATCTCGCATACATGGAGCTCCGTCTTGCCACTGCTCTGTTCTTCAGGCAGTGTCGGGGAGCGAAATTGAGCGATGAGATGCGAGACGACATGATGGAGTTCGACAACCGCTTTTTGATCGCGCCAAAGGGCCACTGCTGTTACGTGCAGCTGCCATGAGCCCGGTCATATCCGAGTTGAAGAATGCAAAGCTCACATGATGAAGACCTGTTCCGTTGTGTGTTTTCCTGATGTTTGTCATGGCGGGTGGAAATGGTGTTCAAGCAGGAAAGCTCTCCGAAAGCCTCCACATCGGTACTTCCAACTACAGCTAGCGCACAAAACTCATGACCGTCATACGAGCCCCAGACCACCCATGCTTTTCACATCTCCATCAGCACCCCGGTCGTCCCCATCTTATCCCCAGGCTGCTCTCCCACCCGCCCGTTTTCATGTCTCCGAGCGTTGTTGTGCCTGGGCAATCCCCGCGTGTCTAGCTTCGTCGGGAATTCCTTCCACCCTGTCACTCGCGCTAAACTCCGCACCGGACTCTCGGTTGACGCTCGCCCATGGAGATTCACAATTCCACCAACATGAGGCTCTCATGGCGCCGAGAGCCCCGCGAACCGAGATGCTCGACATCATTGCGCTCACGTTAGTGCGTGCTGTGCAATTTACGCATGCCGTCTCCACGAGGCTTTCGCGAGGTACAAAGGCAACACCATGGCCGATCATATAACGGCATCGCTCTAAGCCTCGAGTTTGAACGTTTCAACCACCGGCAAAGATGCGGTCCATCAACAGCCTCTCATGGCTGTCCGTCCTGGCGTCTCTGACCACCTCTATCCCTGCCATCAATGCTCAAAACAACTCTGTAGGGCAATGGCCGCTTCACGACAACGGCTTGAATGACGTTGTTCAATGGGACCACTACAGCTTCAAGGTCAACGGAAAGAGGCTGTTCGTCTTCTCTGGAGAGATTCACTACTGGCGTATTCCTGTGCCCGAGATCTGGGAGGACTTGCTGGAGAAGATCAAGGCTGCTGGTTTCACCGCATTTGCTTTCTACGGCAACTGGGGCTACCACAGCGCAAACAACGGGACCGTCGACTTCGACAGCCCCGCACACGACTTCACCAAGCTCTACGAAATCGCAGAACGTGTCGGTCTTTACGTCATCACCCGCCCTGGTCCCTACGTCAATGCAGAGGTGTGTAAAGATATGATCAAAGAATGTTTGCTTGATGCTGATGCTAATGATTACAGGCGAATGCTGGAGGGTTCCCTCTGTGGCTTACCACTGGTGCTTACGGCAAGCTTCGTGATGATGACCCGCGCTACCTCAAGGCATTGGAGCCGTACTTTTCGGAGTTCTCGAAGCGTGCTGCTGAGCACGGTGTGACCAAGGGTGGTAACAACCTCGTTTACCAGATTGAAAACGAGTACGGCCAGCAATGGAAGGACACGGTCAAGAAGATTCCGGACCTGCCCTCCGGTCGCTACATGGATGCTCTCGAGAAGTTGGCTCGCGCCAATGGCATCGACATTCCTCTGATTCATAACGACCCCAACATGAACACTAAGAGTTGGTCGAAGGACTTTGGCCCTGGTGCCCTTGGGAACGTCGATGTTGCAGGTCTCGACAGCTATCCGTCTTGCTGGTCTTGCAACCTGGACGAGTGCACGGGTACCAACGGCGAGTACGTTGCGTACCAAACCATCAACTACTACGACCACTTCGTTGAGGTCTCAAACACACAGCCTAGATTCTTTCCTGAATTCCAAGGTGGTAGCTACAACCCCTGGGGCGGACCTGAGGGCGGCTGCCCTGGGGATATTGGCGCAGACTTCGCCAATTTGTTCTATCGCAACCTGATTTCGCAGCGCTCAACTGCTCTATCACTGTATATGATGTTCGGAGGCACCAACTGGGGTGCCTTGGCCTGCCCTGTTGTCGCTACTTCCTACGACTACAGCTCGCCCATCAGTGAGAACCGCAAGATCGACAGCAAGTTCTACGAGACCAAGAACCTGGCTTTGTTTACACGTGTTGCTGAGGACCTGACGGTGACTGACCGTGTTGGCAACTCCACCAGCTACACTACCAACTCCGCTGTGAAGGCCAGCGAGCTCCGCAACCCCGAGACCAATGGTGCTTTCTACGTAACCATCCACGACTACTCGCCCTCTGGGACCAGGGAGGAATTCAAACTTAAGGTCAGCACCTCCATTGGCAATTTGACGATTCCCCAGACCGGGTCCATCGTCTTGAACGGCCACCAGTCGAAGATCCTCGTAACAGACTTCGCGCTCGGCAACAACACTCTTACCTACTCGACTGCTGAGGTTCTCACTTACTCCATCGTGGATGGCAAACCCGTTGTTGTCCTCTGGACTGGTGCTGGCGAATCCGCTGAATTCCACATCAAGGGTGCGAAGAAGGGCTCAGTTGCTCAGAATGGCAAGGCTGCTAATGCCACCGTCAAGGCCGACAGCTTTGGTGTCTCTGTCAACGTCCCTGCTGTCAACGGACAGAGCGTATACGAGTTCAACAACGGCGTCAAGGTCGTTGTCGTTGACAAGCCTACGGGGTACCTCTTCTGGGCTCCCAACCTGTCCAAGGATCCCTTCGCTCCTGTTGATCAGTCCATCATTGTCGGAGGTCCTTACCTTGTCCGTCATGTCGCCAATGAGAATGGTGTCCTGGCGCTCAAGGGTGACGTCCTGAAGTCCACCGACATTGAGGTCTTCGCTGCTAAGAGCTTCAAGAAGCTCTCTTGGAATGGCCAGGAGCTCAAGACCCACCGCACTGCCCACGGCAGCTTGAAGGCCAGCGTCAAGGCCTTCAGCGGCTCCATCAAGCTTCCTGAGTTGACCAGCTGGAAGATCGCCGACGGACTGCCCGAGAAGCTGCCCAGCTACGACGACTCCGGCGCTGCTTGGGTCGAGGCCAACCACGTCACCACTCCCAACCCGACAAAGCCTGCTACTCTCCCTGTTCTGTACGTCGACGAGTACGGCTTTCATAACAGCTTTCACCTCTTCCGAGGATACTTTGATGGCGCCGCTACCGGCGTCGAGCTTGCTCTCCAGGGTGGTCTCGCCTTTGGCTGGACTGCCTGGCTCAACGGCGAGTTCATTGGCTCCTGGTACGGCAACTCGACCGTTGGCCAGGGCAACCAGACGCTCTCCTTCAACAACGCCACCCTGAATGCTAATGGTACCAATGTACTACTCGTTGCGCAGGACAACTCTGGTCACGACCTGCGTGGCGGTGCTACAGACCCCCGCGGTATCCTCGGGGCCAGCCTCGTTGGCGGCGGCAACTTCACCAAGTGGAAGATCGCTGGCGAGGCCGGTGGTGAATTCAAGCAGCTCGACAAGGTCAGGGGACCGCTGGCCGAAGGCGGTCTGACAGCCGAACGTCTCGGCTGGCACCTTCCTGGCTTCGACGACTCGAATTGGAACACGTCTTCGCCCTCGACCGGCTTCAGCGGCGCAACCATTAAATTCTACCGCACCGTTGTCCCGCTCGACGTACCCGCCAACGTCGACGCCTCGTTTGCTTTCGCCCTCAATGCGCCCGCCAGCAAGCAGGTGCGCGTCCAGCTCTTCGTCAATGGCTACCAGTACGGTCGCTTCAACCCGTGGGTCGGCAACGAGGTCAAGTTCCCGGTGCCGGCTGGAGTGCTCAACTACGCTGGCGACAACGTGATTGGTCTGTCTGTTTGGAGCCAGTCCGAGGAGGGCGCGAAGGTCGATGTTGAGATTGTGCAGGAGTATGCCGTCGAGAGTAGCTGGGAGTCGAGATTCGATTCCGAGTACCTCAGGCCCGGATGGACCGAGGAGAGGCTGGCGTATGCTTAGACGGCGAGGTAGATGCTGCTACGAATAATGTATAAGGTGCAAAAGCCCGCTGTATCCTGCAGTCATCAAGCTAATCGGTGCAGTGTTTGACTACATAAATATCAGTGAATGCATGATCGACGAGTGACTTCAGTGCAAGCTGCCCTGCAACCCAACATGTTTCTACAGATGATGTTGAGAAGCTGCGGAATGCACAATGGAGCTGACAACGCATGGCTGACAGGGTATCAAGGAAGGCGCAGCGTGTAAGCGACCCGAATACGCACCTTCTCCCCACCGCGAGATGCAGCGCCATCGATGCCGAAGACACACATCGAACTACCGAACGCGCCCAAGACTGGCTCCAAGCTTCGGGAGTCGCACAAGGCAAATGTGGAGACCCCAAACCCTGACGCTAACCTGGTGGGTCGTAGCGGCGGCAGCGATGCTCCCCTCGGTCGTCGGCAATCAGTCACGTTGGCCGGCCGTTGCAGATGGATTAAGAGCAGCGGAACGCTCGAAGCTGATTCCGGAGGACGTTGTCGTTTCTTGTATACTTTTTGTGCTTCGCTTCGCCCGCTGCTCGAGTTTCTACTATCGCCTGCACGCACGCAAGCTCGCCCGGCTACTGCACTCGGCTGCAATGGCTCTCGGTCCGTACTCCCCAGCTCCAGCCCGCGTGGTTGCAGCAACCGCAGAGAGCTTCTTCCTCTCCCGCCCACCACTCGTTCCCACCACCCACTGACGCGACAATGCAGTCCCCGTCGCAGGCGCCGTCGCCGGCGCAACCGCCGCGGCCGCGTACATCGATGCGAAGTTCCACCTCAGCAAAGACGTCAAGGCGATGCTCGGCGCGCGCGCGAACCAAAAGGCCCTCGACCGCAACGCCGCCGGGCGCGGCCAGTCGCTCTGGTACCAGTTCGAGGCGCAGGTGCACCGGCTGCCGTCGGACGCCGAGGCCATCTGGAGCCGCACGGGATGCTACACGTGGGCCGAGACGTACGCGAATGCGTGCCGGTACGGGCAGTTTCTGCTGCAGCAGGGCGTCCAGCCGGGAAAGCTGGTGGCGCAGTACATGATGAACCGCCCGGAGTTTCTGTTCGTGCATCTGGGCAGCTGGAGCATTGGGAGTGCGCCGGCGTGGATCAATTACAACCTGGCTGGCGATGCGCTGGTGCATTGCCTGAAGGTCGCCGAGGCCAAGGTCATCGTCGTCGACGAAGATGAGGGCTGTCGGAAGCGGATAGAGGAGGTCAGAGACCGGCTGGAGGGCGAGCTGGGCATGAGGATCGTCGTGCTGGATCAGGCGCAGAAGGGCGAGATCTCGAGGCTCGAGCCCAAGAGGCCGGGCGATGAGCTGAGGGTCGGCGCGAAGGGCAAGTTCCCGCTGTTCCTGTTCTACACGAGGTGAGTCTCTTAACGACACGACTTGCACACACAGGAAGACGAACTGACGCATGCAGCGGCACCACCGGCCACCCCAAGGCATGTCCCTTCGAGACGCAAAGAGCAGCAGGCCTCACTGGCAGAGTCGGTGCCATGGGCCTCAAGCCTGGCCCCAACGGCGACAGGTGGTACGTCTGCATGCCGCTCTACCACGGAACCGGCGGCACCACAGGCCTGGTCTGCATGGTCACAGGCATCACATGCTGCATCGGGACCAAGTTCAGCACCTCGCGCTTCTGGACCGACGTCCGCGACAGCCGCTCGACCGCCATCGTCTACGTTGGCGAAACCGCCCGCTACCTGATCAACACACCTCCAAGCCCGCTCGACAAGCAACACAACGTCCGCGCCATGTTCGGCAACGGCCTGAGGCCAGACGTGTGGCAGCGCTTTGTTGACCGCTTCGGCATCGAGATCGTCGGCGAGTTCTTCAACAGCACCGAGGGCGTCATGGCCCTCTTCAACGGCAGCCGCGGGCCCTTCACAGCGACTTCAGTCGGCCACCAAGGCCTGATCGACCGCTGGCGCTTCCACAACACCTACGTGCCTGTTGCCGTGGACATTGTGACCGGGGAGCTGATCCGCGACCCCAAGACCGGGTTCTGCAAACGCAAGCCCTATGAGGAAGGTAGCGAGATCTTCGTCGCCATGCCGCACGAGAGCGCCTTCGTGGGGTACTACAACAACCCTGAAGCGACCGCGAAGCGCTTCGAGCGCAACGTCTTCAAGAAAGGCGACCTGTACTACCGCACCGGCGACGCTCTGCGGCGCGACGCCGACGGCCGCTGGTTCTTCATGGACCGGCTGGGCGACACATTCCGCTGGAAGTCGGAGAACGTATCCACGGCCGAGGTCGCCGAAGCCCTCGGTTCGTTCCCCGGCGTCAGCGAGGCGAATGTCTACGGCGTCGAGGTCCCTGGTCACGACGGGCGCGCCGGGTGCGCGGCCATCAACATCACGGAGCCCTTCGACTTCAACGGCCTGCTGGCCCATGCGCGCAAGAAGCTGCCCAAGTACGCGGTCCCGGTGTTCCTCCGCGTGCTCAAGAAGCAGACGAGCATGCACAACAACAAGCAAAACAAGGTCCCGCTCAGAAACGACGGCATCGATCTCAGGAAACTGCAGGAGCGTGCTGACAAAGAGGCCAAGGAGCAAGGCGAGGACCACGTCGAGTACGACACCCTCTACTGGCATCCTGCGGCGCTGGCGGCGCATTCGGGCCTGGTCAAGGAGGACAGGGGGTATGTTGTGTTTACCATGGAGGACTGGGACCGGTTAAGGGTGAGCGCGGGCGCGGGCGCGGGCGCGACCGAGGCGAGATTGTAAGCGCTCTCTTCGCGCTCTTGTCGAGTTTTGGTAGCGCTTTCGTCTTGTCGAGTTTTTTTGCAGCGCTTTCGTCACTTTGAAATACGCATCGTGCCAACCCCCCATCTCGTGTGCAGCGCCTTTCGTACCCGCCGATTTGAACGTCCGTACGCATTTGTCCAACCGTGCTCATTGTGGAGTCGCGCCTGATCAATCAGGTTCTTTAGTATTTGCCGATTCCATCCTCGGCGCACAGCCTCGATGCGTCTGAGACTGGGTTTGGCCGTCGGCAGTGGTAGATGGGAATTGCGTTGAGTGTTGTGAGACGGAGAATCATGTGTGTGGGTAACGAGTCGCAGGACTCGGAAGCAGAGGACGTCTGACTCGATCGGGAGCTATGCGAGTAGGATGGAACCGCACTGGTATCACGGAATGAGTGTGTGTTAGGCAGTGACAGTTTGGATTAGCGAGCGGGAGGCAGGTTGTCAGAAATGTTTGGGCGTGGCATTCACAGAGGTGTGGTGCAAAGCAGAGGGTCGAAAGGCTACATGTGCACATCGACCATGATATCCAGGTGAATGCTTAGCGTAGATCAGATTACGCGCCCGATGTGCCCTGAATACATCCCCATCGCAAGGCACGCTTGATACACGGATCAAAAAATACGTTTCGCGAAACCCTAGAACGAACCGGTACATCAGATTACTAGAATGCATACGTCATGGTCGTCCAAAGCATCGCAAACGCCCTCCGAATAGGAACTAGAAAGAACGAGAGCCACGTCTGCATCCGAAGTTGACTCTGAATCCATGATGCAATCGAAATACCCCCGAGAACTGCAAGACAGAACAATAATCCTTCCCTCTCACCATACCTTCGCCCTCGCGCCGCCCAACCGCCGCCGGATCAACGCAGTCGTAGTCGCCACGTTCGAGCCGTGGGTCGACTTGACCGCGATGCCCGAGGGCTGTCGATTGATGCCCTTAGCGGAGAAGGTGTACGTGCCATGGTTGACCGTGTCGGCCGTCATCGATTGAAGGGCTCTGCCCGAGAGTGAGATCTGCAGGTTGGCGCCGTCGGCGCCAGTCAGGACGTTGTTGGACTTTGCCGTCACGGAGACGACGCCGCCGTTCTTGGGGTTGTACTGGTAGCTTGTGATGACGACCGTGTCGGCGGTCTTGTCGGTTGTCACGTCGACGCTGGCGCTGCTGCAGATGGTCGCGTCGGATGCAAGACAGATCTTGAGCGTGAAGGTTCGCTTCGTCGGCGCTGTTGTCGTTTGCCATGGGTTGACGAAGTTCATTGCTGGCTTATTCGCGTTGTTGATGGTAATGCCCGCGGGGCCTGTCCAGGCAAAGGTGAGTTGGGCGTCGGTCAATTTCGTGTTGGTGTTGCTACCGGTGATGGTGATTAGTGTTCCAGCGACTTGCCCCGTCAGTGCAGTGCCCGCGTTGGCGACCGGAGCTGCTCCAGCAGGAGGAGCTGTACCGGTCGAAGGAGCTGGGGCTGGGGGAGCTTGGGCTGGAGGAGCGATCACTTCGGTGCCTGTGCATGTCTTTGCGGGAGTAGAGACAGGCGATCCGGGCCATGGCTTGAGTTGGCCAAATTGATCAGTGCCGACAACAAACCCATCCTTGAGCTGACCGAGTAGGTTGAAGGCCAGTTGGGTGATAGGACTTCCAGGCACATTGTTCTCGGGCCAGATCATTTCACTGATTGGCGCCTGGAACTGCCCAGCTTGGATTCCCTTTGCGACTGGCTTGGAGCCTTTGCTGGCTTTGATCCGATATTCCCGCGCAGCTTTCGATATGGTTGTATCGGAGAATCGAATGTCGAACTTATTTCGCACGTCGCCCGCTTTTGTCGAACCCGCTCCAACCTGCACTGCGGACTCCGCGCCGGTACAGGGATCAACATCTATCCGAAAGATCGAAAGTGAAGCAGTGCCATCGGAGAGATAGCCGGTGAATCGGTTGTTAGCGATTTCGACGTTGGGCGTGCCATCGTTGATTGCAATGATAACCTGCAGAGTGATTAGGGGCAGGATCCCGTCAGCTTGCAAAGGAGACTCACATCTTCGACACGGACATATACCGGGTCGCCGTTGTCCCCGCTAGTTTTCTGCTGAACGTTCTCAGCAGTCAACGTGTACACCTGAATCTCTCCACCAGTGGCGACTCCAGCCCAGGTAACATAGTCGCCTGGGATGAATGGTGCCATAGCCGTGACGTTCTTTGGAGTACTTTCGGTCACCTGTTAGCTAGAAGTTTTGGAGACAAAGCATCGCAAACCTCTCTCGGAAGCTTTGATGGTACAACTTACTAGACGCGATTTCCGCCGGGATCACGATTATCGCTTGGACAATCTGAATCAGTTGCGCTGCGTGGTACGCACATTGGGTAGCCCGAAAAGGAAGAAATGCTCGGGTTCTGTTCATCAGACGTGAAGAAAGGGTTCTTGTCAAACACAGCAGCATACACCCCGCCCGGTGTATTGACACGCAACAACGGACCGCCAACAATCTGAATTGTCCCATCGTTATTGACTGAGCCTATCACGCCTGCACCAACGCCGCCAAGCATTTGTGATATGGCGACGCGGCCTGCGATGGGTTTGCCATCAACCTGGGTCTTGTCAGCAGAAGTATATCTCGCTACAGAGATGCAGGCTGTACATAGTTGCCTTCTACGTTGATCTCGTAGCCAGCGAGTGAGCCTGCGCTAGCCGCAAAGTCTTTGAAGGGTACAAATGTTGCGGGAAATTGAACCAGCAAATTCTCGGGTATCGTGATGGAGATGCCTGCAACTGTGATAGATCCACCTGTGTTGAACTGAGTTGCCGATGTCGCCGCAGCGCTGGTCAGTGTCAGTGTGATCTGTGCTCCGTTCAGTGCGTGCTCACCTTCCGAGAGGTCCATCGATAATGAAAGGGGTGACGGTCTGGGCCAGGCCCTGTTGGATAGTGAGAAGGATTGCAATGAGCACTTGAAATAACTCCATGTTGTGTAGCAAGGGGATCTGCACAACGCAATGGAAAGAGACGACTGTGATTGAACTGATGTATGGGAACTTGGCTAAATATATATGTGCATTTTCGACGCATACGGCATGAAGCTCGACTGTGTGCTCTGAACGGAGGAGAGACCTAGAACCGTTGTTACCGCCCTAATAATCGCAGCTGAGCATTAGCTTAAGGCTGCGCAATGCCAGGCTGTACTGCGAGTTCTGCATGCCTTGACGACTTATGCGCAAGCGCACTGGACTGGCCTTGTCTGGCAGGTGTACTCCACGTGGTAATCATGCAATGGCTACGCCTAATGCGGGGCAGGCTGACTAGTGGCTGGTAGCGAAGACTCTACCAAGAGGGATGCCAAGATAGCTAAGACCGCGTGACCGTGATGATGGGTCGAGAAGTACATGATAATGAGCGGCTCGCTAAGCTAAGCGAACGTCGCCGACAAACACCAAGGCTGTACCGTTTCTTGACAGCGGAAAGCTTGACGAGGAAGCTCAGCCCCAAATAGTCTCGATGTTGACTACCTCGCTAGCACCTAGCGAAAAGTCATATCTTGGCTGCGCTTCAGATGAACAAGCATCGGAGGCGATAACTTTTATTGCTTCGCTGAGCTAGCTTTGTAGCACGGTTTAGTAAATCGCGACAACGTCTCATAATGTGTGGACGAATCTCTCCCTGGTTGTGACGAAAATTGTAGGATTTAGGTTTCAGCATCGCTATCATGGCATATAATCGTTAAGTCGAGATTCGCATCGCTGGTGCATTTCCTCAGAGCATCGGTGTCAAGCGATTGCTTCGAAGTCAGCGATCACACTGATTGCGAAATCTCAAGCTTGAGATCTGAGAGTCTCCCCTCGATTGCCACCCTCACGATAGAATCATATACCTTGAGTGCTCGAGCGACGGAACATTGCACAAATGCTCCTTCAAATTCGAACACTTGATAGTGCTCTTCCACTATGGACAAAATACTATCCCTTGTTTTTGCTGGACTTCTGATACAGCCTGCGTTGTACTGCCCCCTAATAAAGCAGGAGCCGACCATTCCCTTGTATTTCAACGTGACGGTGGCTTATGGAATGTCAACGGACTGGTTTGGTCGGAAGGCGTCGACGCCAGAGTCCAAGCAGAGCCCGAACGAGGATCCATTGAAGTATGGGAGTTGATCAACAAGGCTGGTGGTTGGAGCCATCCGACCCACATCCACCTGATTGATTTCTAGATCATCTCAAGAATCGGTGGTTCTCGCGGAATACAGCCTTACGAATAATTTGCTCTCAAGGATGTGATATAGCTCGGTCAAAATGAGAGGGTTCTTCTGATTCCACGATACTCCTCGCGGGACGGCGTCTACATATTTCACGGTTATAACCTTATTCACAAGGTAAGCAAGTCTATTCTCGTTGCGACTTAAGTCTAACTGCACCCTCAGGACCATGAAATGCTCGCCATGATCAACATAAAGACACTGTTGGACTTTCAACTACACACAAACGACGCACTTCATTGACTCTATGGAACATCGTTATCGCGCTAAGCCTTGCAAACCGGGCGAGTTCCACAATGTACTGGAATGGGGAACTGGCGAATTCTCCCAGCAAGGCGTTACTGACAAGACCCAGTGGTTTGTCAATCTCGATGCTTACAATGACATCGACAAAATTGAATTGGCACTCGAAGAGTATTGAGGCCGAACGAGTCTAGTACATGCCGCCCCGAGCACTTCAAAGGCCGTGCCATTGGTGCCTACACCGACAGCTTTGATCACCTCCAAGGTCAGTCCTGCAAATCCGCCGAATCCAGTCTCTACGACACGTAGGAAGTCCGGCCAGAAATATTGAGCACCAGCAACTGGTCTACGTCCGTCAAACAAAAGTGCCAAAAACGTTGTTAGCATATCTCACTGCACGGCGCAAGCGCTTCGTAGTCATTTTTTCCATTTCAAAAATAGACGATCTTAGATCTTTGCTTTGATTTCCAAAGGATGTTACCTGGTATTCAAGTGACATGCAATCAAATCAATGGAGGGTAAAGCCGGCCACCCAAGACCCTGTGTGCTTGACAGTTGCTTGCAGCTGCCCAACTCTGCGTGTGCAAAAGAGATGATGGCATCTCTTGGCTGACGCCTGGAACAGGTCGAGCGCGGTTGGAGATCTTGTCTATATTCACCAATGATATCACTGGATGTGAATGTGCAAACATACAATGTGCCATTTGCTATTATAGCCATGGCGCAAAGTTTCTCTCCATTGACACACCATAATTGTGTGATATCAGTAGCCCAGCTGCTAAGGCGAGGCCTCGTGCAAGCCACCGAGGCTTGGTTCCTGGGAATCCGGAGCAACACTATCGCTAGTGTCGCCATCAGCCGCACATTGACTAGAAGCTTTTAAGCGAGAAACTCGGCGAGGACAAGCTCTAGCCAGTGCCCTGGCGCCCTGGCGAGGGCCGGAAGTGTGGCTCAGGGTTGACACCAGCTGCGGGGTATGGTACGATCTTGTACCACACAGCCTTGCCCAGTCGCAGAAAGTAGCACACCAGCTGCGGGGTAAAGGGTACCGTCTTGTACCACTAGCCTCACCAAGTCATAGGTAGCGAGCTGTCGGAAGAGACTGCTGAGGTGCTCAGACAATCGTTCGTTGGCAGTCTTCGTTGGCTAGAGTTGTGAAAGGAAAGTTATCAAAGCCCATGACAAGGAACCATACCGCTATTCTACACTGTGTTGTGTACCGCATAGAATTCTAGATTCGATCTCGCCGGTGAAAGCAGTTTACCACATCTGCAACATTCGTTTAGTTTCATCGATAATAGCCATGCTACTTGCGTTCGCCTACCACGAACAGCATAGTACGTGTGAGGCGAGTAGTGCCGTCGTCAGTAAGCGCGTTGGGCTCGTTTGACCCCCGCCACCAATAGTGGTTATGCACATTTTGGCGAACAAATTATGCCACTGACAACTGCCAGAGAACTATCGTAACAAAGCAGCACTGGGGCTGAAGGCCAATACATTCCAGTCCGGTCTTAGCAGGCTCTCGAACGAAATGGTAGACAGCTATCCGCGAGGCGCGACTCAGCCTTACGGTGCATTGCTCTTTGTCTGACGAAGTACTGGCCCCAAATCTACATATCCATCATGGATAAGATGGCAAGGGCCGCCAATTTGTCTCGAATTCATGTTCTCGACTCTCAAGTTTCCGTGAAGTCACCATCAACAGCGAACCTCCGACCATGAGATCTTCAATTATTTTTCTGGTGTCAATTTCCGTTGCAACGGCATATCCAAGTACGGGTGGATCAACCAACGGCCTTCTGTCAAAGCTCTCAGAGCGCGCAAATCCCGATCCTCTGGAGCCTGACTCTATACAAATGATCGGCGATCTTCGCCCTGAATTCAACGGGTCGACTGGGGGGCCCAAAACAGATGTCGGATGGGCAGTCTGGGGTATTCTCACTGCTTCAGCGCCAGCGCAATCGACTACGGAGTGGCAGGGCGGTCTAGCTAGTCTCGACAATGACAAGTGCAAGGCTGATAAGTGCTGTGTTTGGAGGCACATAGCACTGGAGATGGAGAGACTCTTTCGAGGAGAAAGCGGGCGATGCACAGCGGCAGCTCGTGCCGCCGTACGCTTAGGATTCCATGACGCGGGAACTTGGAGCAAATTTACCGAAGACTATGGTGGCGCCGACGGTAGCATCCTCCTCAGTGGAATGAGCGGACGCGAACCTGAGCTTTCCCGTCCTGAGAACAGGGGTCTTCAGCAAATCGCAAGCACGACAATCGCCTGGTATAATAAGTACAAGCGATACGGAATCCATATGGCTGATCTGATCCAGATGGGTGCCAACGTCGCAACTGTCGTTTGCCCTCTAGGTCCTCGTACTCGAACCTTCGTCGGCCGCACCGATTCTAGCCGCCCCGCAGTCAATGGATTACTGCCCAACGTGTTTGCTGAGGCCGATGCGCTGATACATTTATTCGATAACAAAACTATCAAGGTCCACGGTCTGACAGCATTGGTGGGTGCACATACCGTCAGTCAGCAACATTTCGTCGACCCCGGTCGTAGCGGAGATCCTCAGGACAGTACACCAGGAATATGGGACGTAGCGTTCTACAATGAGACGCTATCTGCAAACGTGCCAAAAAGGGTGTTCAAGTTCCCGAGCGATGTCAAGTTGTCCCAGAACTCCCGCGCGAGTGGGGAGTGGAACCAGTTTGTAGTCGGTCAAGAACACTGGAACGAGGTAAGACCCCATGATTTTCACCGTCTCCTTCATGGATATCCCTTCCGGCTGGCGTTGACGCATGCCTATAGGATTACGCCAGAGAATACGTCAGACTTTCACTTCTCGGTGTCAACAACATCAACTACTTGACTGAATGTTCGCATGTGCTACCCCGTCGGACAGACACGGTCAAGATTGCAGACAATCCTGCCAACTTAAAGAACTGGCTCAACAGCGTTGGCAAAACAGGTACTAGTGACAAAATTGAGTCTGGTACAGGAGTGAAGAACTAGCATGTAAATATCTGCTTATTGAATTTCATGTTTACTTTTGCACTGTAACGCGGGTGCCTACTACTGTACAATACAAATGGTTGTAGCCATGGCTTCCCACCTTGAAACTGCGACAACAAGACAAACAGCGAATGATCGTTCTAGATTCCAGATCTATTGCTGGCGACGATGCTGACCATTATTTTGATATCTTCGGAGTTTGCGGTCTCCAGTACGAGCGTGTATCAGCAGAGTGCGACTTGCAGGTATGTGTGTGTTCAGATCAGTGTATCGTATACGAGCATGTGTCGAATTCGACATCTTTGCGACAGCCTTGTAGTATTTTACCCTAAATGTGTACGCATCACACAGAATCAGGACGATAAGCATTGAGTAAGCAGACACTGCATTTGGCCTTGTGTCCCTGAACCGTGTCACGGCGACTATAGCTAGAGCACATTTTTCAAGCTTAGCTCAAGCAAAGGTTAGTAACCAAGTCAATTCTCATAGCAAATCTGGGTGCTGGCGGTGATGTTGTTTCATTCAAATAATCATCCGAGACGATGGTTCATATCACATTCTCACCCACCCATATGTATCATATGCGCCACGTCATAGATCCGGTACTCAGTGTGAACGTGGTATGTAGCCCAGCGAGGGACTTGGGCACTGATCTGCGCGCGAACACATCACTCTAAGGTACTCAACGATACTTCGATAGCCACCATCGCTATTATGACGTACTATGTCTTCTGGGTATTCGAACGCTGAGCTGACACACCAATAATTACCCTGCCATTTCGCGCCAACAACAATCAATCGTCTGTCAAACAAGTTCAGCCTTGGCTAAGGCCCGCCTTACCAAAGTCCTTCACCGGCGTCCATTTCTTCTCTTTCTTCCACTCATCCCCCCTCATCGTACTCTGTGCCAACTGACTGATCAAATAATCCCGTCCCTTGATCATCCACACCATTTGACTTGGCACCTTGTACCCGTTGAACGCACCAACACCCTTCTGCGTGCCAATCGGACAGATTTGCTGCTCCTTGAGGTTCGGATTGTAGTGGCGGTCTCCTGCGAATACGGTGCCAGAGAGGTGCTTGAGCAGATCTTGCTTGAGGTTTGTCAATGCCACGGGGACGGCGAGCGAGAGGTCCATCACCCCGCCGCGCGTGTAGCTGCCCACGTCGCCAAGGGCGTAGACGCGCGGACCTGCCGACTCATGCTCGACGCGCAGCGTCTTCGGATTGCAGGCGACTTTGTTGCGGTTGTCGAGCCACTCCTTGGGCAGGAAGGATGTGTTTGGCCGGCTGCCGGTGGCGTCGATGTAGATGTCGACGTCCATTGATTCGCCGTTGGACAGCTCGACGCGTGTCTTTGCGCCGGGCTCGTCAGTGATCTTGGAAGCGGATACAACGCGGGTGTTGTATGTCACGCTGCAGCCGAGTTTCTTCAGGAAGCCCTCCGCGGTCGCGCCGATGCTCTCGCGTAGCACAGGGAGCAGCTTCTTGTCTGCGCATATCAGTGTGACGGCTGCAGTCGGGTTCTTCAGCCCTGCGCCCATGAAGCCAGGCCGTCCATTCAGGATCTCAGCGACTTCGCCGGCCGTCTCGACGCCCACGGGACCACCGCCACCAATGACAACGGTCTTCGCGGTTTTGAGCTGCTTCTGGAAGGCGTCGTATACGCCCTCGAGTGCTGTGCGATCTGTGGCTTGTGTGAACAGCGGACTTGGTGTGCTGAAGCCTGTTGCGATGATGAGCGCTGCGTATGGTATAGTCTGCTGTTCACCGTCGACAGTCTGCACGCTCACGCTCTGTCCCGCGGCATCGACGTGCGTTGCTGTGCCTTGGATAAACTTAAATTTCGGGAACGCGTATGTGAAGGCTGTTTCGATAGGGTAGAATATCTGGTCGTAGGGCATCATCTTCTTGGAGACAAGAGCTCGCGGTGCGGCGAACCGCCAGTACAGATCTTTCGAAGGATTGACGAGGGTCACATTGTACGTGATGTTGTCTTTCTTTGGGAGCTGTGGTATCGTGTGCTTTAGCGCATAGTGAGCGGCGCTGATGCCTGCGTAGGATCCGCCTAGGATGAGGATTGTTTCTGTGCTCATGGCGAAAAGGGTTGGAAGGACAATTGGGATATCGCAGAACGAGGATTGAAGACAGGAGAAGACGGGAGAGACATCAACAGCACACGCGACGCGACAAAAGCAAATTCAAGACAGCGGCGCGCCTAAAATAAAGTTGAGCTTGCTCTAAGCTTCAGGGTGCGGCGTGCCTTAGGACTAAGTATGGGGAGCCGAGATCTCGGGAGTCGCAACAGATGTACTCAGGTTAGCGGTGGAGCGTTGATGGTGTGACTATGTGATCATTGACCAGCTTTGTACCCTGCAGCTACTGCATCAAGAGGCTTTTCCAGGCATCGGGAGACGCATTGATATTGCGAAGATGCAGTAGGTAGATGTGTGCTCCGTGAGAGATGGAGAGTTGGTGGATGCTCACATCGGAAACAATGGTTGAAACCGGAGGTGCTAAACTTATTGCAGTTTAGTCCCGGTAGCTCCCTCCACGGCTCATGCAGCTGCCGACGAGGCTGATCATCACGTTCGCCTTGATTTCGTTAGGAGTCGCGAAGAGCCACTCGGAAGCAATTCGCTATTGCAGGTGGTTGATGGTCAGAGAGATCTTGTAAACGATCCAGCGGCAAATTTCACTCGCAATACATAGCCTCCTTTCTTCGACAGCTTGCAATGATGTAGAGTATGTTTGCTAGACACGAGGCTTGCTTTGATGGACTGTTATGATTGTCTCCGTCCTCGATGGCTAGTTGCTTTGAAGTCCCTCTAAGTCCTTTTAAATGGAGATTTCCGAACTTCGCCTTGAGTTCTCAAAATACACGGATGTCTCGAAGCAGACATGATTGCTGCGCTCACTTCGACATGAAGCACGTAGTCGTTGATAATCACCGATCCTGCGTGAGGAGCCGCTGTTGCGTGCTGGGATATTTTTCATTTCATATCTTTCATGATACGCCAGTTTGGTGTCCGCATCATCGGTCCACCGCGACTGCCCAACTCAAACGAAGCTGATGACTGCATGGGCTTAGTCGTGCCACCCATAGCAAGACGCCCGTAGACCTCCGCTGCATCTCTGCGCCGCGTTGTTTCTACACTTCGCTACCTCGGCGGCTTCCCAAAAAGCCAGCTTACTCGACGTCGGGCTTGTTGTCGGCCTTCTCGGCCGACTCGAAGTTGTCGCCAGCAACGAGGTCGGGGATGTCGTCATCATCCTCATCGTCGTCCTTCTCGCCAGCCTCACCCTTCTCCTTCTGCATGCTCTGGTAGCTCTCGGCGAGTTTGCGCAGCGATGCGAGCGAGTCGGGGCCGAGCTGGTTGAGGATACCGGGGACGAGCTCGGTCAGCTCCTTGTCCTCACCGGCGCCGTAAATGGCGAAGGTGTTGGCGGGTACCGAGGCGTGAACTGTATACCCGTGTTAGCAGCTGTACTCCATCGCCCCTGTGGCAGAGATCGACTAGCAGGTTCCAGCGTGCTGAGCGCTTGTGACGCGTTGCACGTGAGGCCTGACATAGCTCCTCCCCCCAGCCACTTCATGGAATTGGATATGTGGACCCACCCTTTGGTGCGGCGAAGTGAATGACGTTGCCGTCGCTCTTGAACATGTTGACCTCCTCAATAGCCTGGATGGGCTGGACGTTCAGCTTCTTAAGCGCGGCCTGGAGCTTCTTGTCGTCGGTGCCAGCGGCCCTGTGGACCTTCTTGACCTTCCTGCGGGGTGTGCCCTTTCCACTATCGCCCAATTAGCCTCATGTTCCATGTCCAATGTCCTCCAAAGTCTCGGGTGTCGCGTATGCAGTATCCGCCTGGCGGTTTCGAGGGTTTGAGATGGTGCATAGGCGGGGTTGCCAAAATTCGAGGAAGAGGTCTGCTTACCCTATTCACTCGTGTTAGCTGATCCATTGTCCTCCAAGCTTCGAAAGCCCGTCTTTTCCACAGCCAAGGGCTCCGGAGCGGCGGGAGACAACGTACCAATGCGCACCGACGCCTGCATGCGTGCCAGCTTGGCCTGATCCATATTTGCGGTTGTGGGGGGAGAGTGACTGTGGGAGGGTCTGCGGTCGCGGGATCGTCAGCAAAAGGTCGAGCAAAATTCGATCGGGGCGGCTTCGAGCGTTCGGGTACGGGCGCGGTTCGGACTCACCTAGATTCGGCGTTGTAGGGCAAGACTCAGTGGTGATGTTCTGCGGTGTTGCGAGAGTGCGGACGCCGCACGGACTTCTCGCTTGCTGTCGTCAGTTGCGGGGCAGCTCTTCTGCAGTCATGGATTACTGCACCCGCATGATCATAGTCAGATATGCATTGATTGCTAGCAATGTTGATATCACTCGAATGGGCTGAGGCATTGCATTCGTATCATTGCGCTTTCTTTCTATGATGGGCGTTGCCAATGCGGTGGAGTCGGGCTGGCCGTGCTAGCGATGGACGCAGCTATCGCAGAATTCCGAACACACCAAGTCCACAGCTCCAAGGATTTTAATACAGCACTTTGGGTGCATCGACGCATTCACATGTCGAAGCAATAAGATAATTGGTATCATTGATGCAGAAACGTAGGTATCATCGCTATAGCTCGCTCCAGGCAAGTCAACTCGATCGTTCACATCGTCTACAACATCGCCAGACCAACCAGCCCAACAGCGCCCACGATCCAGGAAGCGGCCTTGGCTTGTGCGGCGCCACTGTGGCTACTTGCTGTAGGAGAAGCAGCCGCACCGCTTCCGCTTGCACTCCCGCTTACAGTGCTCGTGCCACTTGTGCCGTTGGGGTTGCCAGAGATGTTCATCTGGCTTACAGAGACGCCGGTGCCGTTCTGGCAGTTCGAGCTGTAGTCTGATTGGGACAGAGGTGTGTTAACCATGTTGACGTCGGAGCACTTTGGTCAAATTAGCATTGTCAGGTGATTGATCCAATGTGGTGGTCGCCTACCTGGTACAGTGCTGTGTCTTCCCCCTGGGCCTTGATAATGACCTGAATGGTAGCCTTTGTGCCCTCGGTGACGTTCAAGCTCGAAGGAATGCTGACATCGCCCAAGCAGAAGCTGCCGAGGCCAGATACCTGGAACTGAGGGTACAGGACAGTACTGAAGCCATCGCCCGGGTTGTCGCCAACCGCTAGGTAAACGCCCACGTTGCTCTGCTGGTGGCCCATGGTGAGTTGAATGGGTCCGCCGCTAATAGGAAAGTCGGTGCGCTGCGATGATACAGTGTCGAAGCCTCCGCAGGGGAAGCTGGGCTCCTTGTCCTCATCGAAACCACGAGTCGAAGGATACTTGAGCCTGAAGTGCGCGAACGCGACAGGAGTGAGTGCGAGCGCAAGAAGCGACTTGAATAGCATCTTGTGGGGTTTAAGAGTTAATTGATTGATGAATGGAGAGGTACTGTATGTAAAAAGCTCTTAAGAGCGTGCAAGGTAGACGAGAGGTAAGCGCGAGGTAAGGCAAAGCTTTGTATAGCAACAGAAATCAGTTCTGGGCATCCTACCGTACTTATTACTGCATCGAAGCTACAGTAACGCTCCCCGCGTGCCGTACATTCCGTCCCAGGAATTCGCGTGGCTCGCGCGTCGAGCCATTGAGCCTCTTGACTCCAGCCCAGACGCGCCCCTTACACTTTTCCAGCAGGTGAGCAAGATCTTGCATCACCGGCGGCTTTCGCTAAACACCAATTCACGGGGCGCTAGGGTGAATGTGCAGGAGACATGAGCAAGTTTCTTACCAAAGCAGCGGTTAGAGTCCAGCCACTAAGACGAAAGCAGGGGCACATTCACCCTAGCGTAATCCGGACCCTCACAAATCAGTTGTGTTTCGCGATAGCGGTTCAGCTTCACCGGATGGCAGGCGACAATATCGCGGAAATAATGTCAGTAATTCACTGTGGACCGTTGCACTGGACAGTCAAGCTTTTGCTAGCGGTTATGGCTGCATTGGCAAACGTGAACCGCTGGCCCAGCGGTATACCCTTGATTCAATAGATATACGAATTATAATGCGGGGGTCGTAAGCTTCAAGACGAGCTCCGGGCTCTTAGTCTCGGTAAGATGATCGTGAAGAAGTGGTATAATATTGCCTTCAGTCGCCGGATAGCACTCTGGATGCATGGATGCTGAAACGCTATTACATCGCCATGTTCGCCTGGTTGAAACGACCCAGTGCCAGTTCTCCAATGAAAGTCCCCGCAAGAATGGACAAAAAATAGCCCACGTTAAAGGTCATGACAGCCAGCATGCTGCATCAGTGTTAGTGACGGCTCGTTTCTGCGACAGTGACGGCGCAACTTACAGAAGATAACCAACACCCGTCGCGACCATCATCAAAGCAGCCCGCGGAAGGTCGACACTGAATCTCCAAGGCTGGATGATCTTTGCTGGCGCTGACACTATCCGTACATTCTCTTCCATGCCGTTCGAAGTCAAGATACCGGTCATCGAGTTCGCGTCATTGACTTGCTCTGCGACTGTCTTCTCGCCTGCAACAACGACGTAGCGGCGTTTCATCGCCGCCTCCAGTGCTTTCATCTCGAGGAAGCTTTTCGCCGTAAAAATGCCTCGGAGTGTGATGGCCAGGATGATGAGGAAGATGCATGTTCCAGCATATTGTCCTGCATTCTGCGGTGTCCATGCTTCCGAGTACAAAGGTGTATTCGTTGCTGTGAAGAAGGCCATAGCCATTCCAGTGTGGCTCGAGGTCGCGCCTCCCATGTCCATTCCGCTCATGTCCATGCCTGCCATTTCATCACCGTGAGCAACCATTTTGACGTATTGACGGTGTTAAGGGTCTGATTTGAAGATTTGAAGATTTTTGAGCGCCTTAAGAAGACTTTGGAAAGGATGTGGGGTAATTAGATAGTGAGTTCCAGACTGACCTTCTATATGGTGCTGGGTGACGATCGTTTAAAGTATCAAGATACAGCGCTGTAAGTTCCACTTGGCTGGTTACGACAGAACTCTTAGCATTGACGCATAAGATAACAAAGTCAAGTTGTGCGATGTTTTGCGGGTAGAAGCGCTTGAATGCGAAGGTTGTTGCGACAGTCAAGGGATGACAAGCCTAAGCTGATGCGTGAAGTGTGTAGGATCTAAACGTGCGTTGACGGCGGTGCCACATGCCGCAGAACTCATGGCGAGAGCTCGGCTTTGTAAAGTGCGCAACCGGGGGTGGCCTGCGGTCACCTTGTCTGGCTGCGGAGACAGCGGGCGATGTTCAAAGAGCCGTGGAAGGAAGGAGCGACTTTGAGCAGATTTAGCCGCATGCGGCTAGTGTTTGATGCTTGATTCAAGCCACGCCCGCTGCGGTGCTCCAGGCCTTGATCCGCACTCTGCCATGCTTGCATCGATAGAGCGAGTTTTGGCTCGGAGTGCAGTAGCATGTCGCTTATTACCAGGGCCGTGACTGACAGCAAGAGTGAGCGCTCATTACCGGTAGATAGACGCCACTTCCTGTGTGCAATCATCCCGGCGAGCCTGTACCATCAGACGAACACCAACTCGACGTCCAAAGTGTATCACCACTGCGTCTTCGGAACCGGCCCCGGCAATACAATTTGACATGGCAAAAATTGCGAATCCGGACATGCGATAGCCAAGACAATAACCCAACAGTCCCACCAGCTCAGAACTTCGCTGCGATCTGGAATCAGCATACCGTGTTGGCGATTGGAGAAAGAAACGCAAACGAAACAGCACGTCGCAGCATTGCTCGGTGCTCAGACACCATGAGCCACAATCATGGCGGCATGTCGATGGGCTCGATGGCCTTGCCACCTCTTCCCGAATTTCCTAAGTTCTACTATGCCGTTGTAGGGAGCGCAGTCGCCGTCGCAGCATTAGCCAACATCTACAACCGAATCTTGTACAGACAAAGACTATCTGCAGCAAGAGCTGGAGCATTAGCGCCTGCCAAGCCGAAGTCCTGGTTCCCGTTATGGAACGCGACACTGTACGCATTGACTCGAGAAGCCTCAAACTTCTCAGCACGAATACCACTGAAAGGGAGATTCCTACGACTACCAACAGTTGGCCGGACCAGCTTGATTTTGGCAAATGTGGTAGTCCTGCTCGTGCTCTGCTTCTATGGACTCAACCTCACCGATCAATTTCAGAAAGAGAACGTCGGCTTTAGATGTGGCGTTGTCACTATTGGCCAGTTGCCGCTCATCTTCTTGTTATCTGGCAAGAACAACGTGATCGGCTGCCTCACTGGTGTCAGTTACGAGCGTCTGAACTGGCTGCATCGATGGACTGCCAGGTGCATGCTCTTGACAGCAACCATTCACATGGGCTACTTTCTTAGTGGTATGTTGCCGAATCTTGTATTGTGATCATTGCTGACGTTTTCTCAGTTTGGGCACCGTACGACTACTTCCCTATTCAGCTCAAACAGAACAAGCTCGTCTGGCGCGGACTAGCAGCATGGTGCGTTCTTATATGGATCAACTTTAGCTCTTCCACACCCATTCGTGGGTGGAATTACGAGCTTTTTGTTGTCCAACATGTGGCATCATTTGCAGTATTCCTCGGCTTTGTATACGTCCACGCGCCTCCGGAGCTGCAGGGCTACGTGTGGGCCGCAGTCGCCATCTTCTTCTTCGATCGAGTGTTCAGGGCTCTGCGATTCCTATACGCTAACATCTCCCTTTTCCATCCATCAGCAAAGAGGGAAGGGTTTCTTGCATGCAAGGCCGACTTCACGCCACTGCCTCATGACACTACCCGAATCACAATCCGAAACCCACCCATCAGCTGGACCCCGGGTCAGCACGTATTCCTGTCATGCCAAGGCGTTGCTCCCCTACAGAACCATCCATTCACGATAGCGTCGATTCCCGAAGATGGAAAGATGGAGTTCTTGGTCAAAGCGCAATCTGGGGGAACAAGGCGTTTTTCAAAACATGCCCAGAAGTTGCAGGGCTTAGCTGAGACATCACAGAGGTATGAACTCACTGCTCCCCGTACGCTGCTATCATTGACAGTCATTAGACGAAAGACCGTCACTATCGAAGGGCCTTACGGCTGCCATAGACCGCTTCGACAGTTTGACAGTATAGTATTACTTGCTGGAAGCACCGGCGCAACATTCACAGTGCCGCTAATTCGAGATGTCCTTAAAGGGTGGAGGGAAAACAACGGGCCATCACCCACGAAAGGGTCGCTATTCGCATCGCCGAAAGGTGCAGTCACGCGCCATGTTCGCTTTGTCTGGGTCGTCAAGAGCCGAGGCCAACTCGAGATGTTTGCGGAGCAGCTGTCGTCCGTATACACTGAGTTCCAGACTCTGCAAGAGCAGTTAAAGGATATCAAGTTGGAGGTGACGGTGTACGTCACATGTGATGAGTCCTTTACAGAAGAGCACAGATCACTGCTCTCTACCATGACAGCACCCAAGAGCACAGCGCCACCGCTCAAAGCAGTCGAGCACGGCACAGTGGAACTCCGCAGCCGTTCAATAGAGTCCAAAGTCGAACCCAAAGACTCCAAAAACGAAGTCAAGGAGATCGCAACCTCGTCATCAACGGAAGAAGCGGACGCGTGCGGACCAGACGGCAAATGCTGCTGCCGCACCACCGTCGACGAAGCCTCCACCTCCACACCAGCACAATGCTGCTGCTGCACGCCCGCCAACCCCTCCTCGCGCACCAGCACATCCTCCGCACAACAGAGAGTCAAACGTACTCTGCTCGTGCACCCGTCGATCCAGATCTTCAGCGGCCGTCCACAGACAAAGGACATCATTCGCCGCTCTCTAGAGCAGGCGCTGGGCGAGTCTGCGGTGGTTGTTTGCGGGCCCCAGGGCTTGGTGGCGGATGTCAAGCAGGGCGTTGTCGAGTTGAGTGACGAGAGGGCGGTGCACAAAGGGACTGGGGCACAGGGGGTGTATTTGCATACTGAGAGTTTTGGGTATTGAGGGTTTGTAGCGTAGTTGAATGTGTTGATTCTTCTGATAGCAAATGATGCTATCCATGCGGCGCTACTCACGACTGGCGTTGTTGCATATCTATTTGAAGCTCGAACAGAAGTCTCTGTCACGAGAGGCATTGCTTCACACTGCGTAGAGTTTGCGACCTTCGTGGTCATCGCGGCCGCATCGGCAACGGCTCTCATGTCTTTTCGCCGTCCCGTCTGGCTGACCTTCTCGCGAAGGGACTGTGCGCAGAACCTCCTTTGCGCTTTTCTTCTTTCTCTTGCGATTCTCCATATCGTAGACCTCCTCATGCTCGCCCATGCGTCGCCTTCTCAACAACTCCCAACCTCTCAACCGCCCGTTTGACCAATGTCTTCATCGTCTCCCTCCCAACCACGCCCCCGCCACTCTTCTCAACCCTGCGTATGGTCCCCTGGTCAACAGTGATTGTGACAATCTCTCTGCACACACCCTCCTCAAACGCATCAGGATCGCTCAGCACCCAATCGCTCCCCTTCTCGCCCTCTCCCTCGCCTCTCCCTTCAAACACGGCAAACGAGCTCGGCACCGGCAGGCCCCGCAAGTTCAAAGACGCGGCCTCCGCGGGATCGTCGCTGCACAGGATGCCCTCGTACTCGTCGTCGAAGTATGCTCGCGGCAGGCGTGTGTGCTTCAGCGCAGCGAGGATGGAGAGCCACGCGGCGTCGAACGCGCAGCCGTCCAGACTCAGGAAGAAGACGTCGAGATACAGCACCCAGTAGCCTTTGAGCTCGGACTCCGGCGCGGCGTCCGGGTCCGAGGCGTTCGTCGGCGGGGTGTGTGTGATTCTCAGATCGCGCGCGCGCAGCAGCTGCGTGCTGTGGAGGAGCGTGCGGATGCGGGTTATCAGGCTTTGCTGCGCGGTCGAGGGTGCGTTGCCGGGGATGTGCGCGGGGGTGCTGCCGGTGCTGAGTTCGATGTTTGGCACCAGTAATCGGAGATCTGCTATCTCGTCCTCTCCTTCTTCGTTGATTTCATCGTCGTCGACCTCGCCCGATGCGTCCACGGCTGCTGGCGCTGAGGTCCCCGGTGTGTCTTCTTCGCGCAGGATCTCGGCGCGCACGCCGCACACCACGCTGGTGTTGCCTAGCCGCACCACAGCCGAGCCGTTGCAGTGTGTCAGGCTCCCTGTGTTTACGCCTGGAGTGCGAAATTCATGTGCGGCGCGGCCGTTGGCGCGGATTGCGGACTTGTCGGCGGAGAGATGGGCTTGGAGGAACGGGTGGGGCGAGACGGCGGCGAAGATGGGTCGCGGGAAGGTGAGAGCCGGGGGAGGCGCGGAGGCAGCGGTCGCCATTGTATTAGATATGTTCGAGAGGTGTGAATCGAAGGTTGATGACGCTGTGTCGGAAATTTTGGAGCTTGAGCTTCTGCAAGGCGCTAGGGTTGAGCTTAAAGTTGTGGGGCGTGGAGATCATCACATACCACCACAACTCCACCGCGCAGAACGATTTGTGGAAGTATAGGTCATGGTAACATTTCTAGAAAGAGACAGCGTATAATAACAAGCCTCTCAACGAAGCGAATCCGCCCAAGATGCCATTTCCAACGCCTGCCCATCGTAAATGTCGCCGAAAGATGCTAATATGCTGGCTGAAATGAAGTCTCAAAAATGCTGTCAAAAACGCCCTCGGGCCCGGAGAACAAATGGAAGAGACAGAGAGACGGGACGGACAGATCGTGGTCGGATCCAGCTGCGCTCCCTCGCTCCATGATCTGGCCCATGAATCCAGAATGCCGCCAACTTCATGTGCCTGTGGTATCCAAACATGGCAAAATTGCCCATCGTCAATCGTCACTACTGGGTCGCTGCTTCACCTCATGACTTTTCTTGTCCTTACAATAAACGGACTGGGCATCTCAGCCTCCACTTCTGGGTCCCAGACTGCTGGCTCTTTGCTCTTCAGCTTGATGGGACTTCTATACCCGAACCCGCGCTTCTTGATGCCCTCGTCGTCACTCATAGTTTGAACGGGGATGCCTCTTGCTTGCTGAAGCTCCACCAATGTACGGCCCTGTACGCCGCCGTTGTTGCGCATTGCCTGAATGCGGATGGCCTCGTTGCCCTTCTTCGATCTGAGACCGCCTGTGGCAGGTTCTGAGCGTGCTGCAGAGGAAGCGGTGGGCTGAAGGTGCGTCTTGCGTGGGGATGGGGAAAGTGCCTCGACGGACTTCGACTTCGGTCGACTAGGTGATGTGGCGATGATGGGAACTGCAGAGACAGGACGGGGCTTCCTTGTGGGCTCCAGGTTTGGTGTGGTGCCGAGACGGTGGTGAGTTTTGACGAGCGGGCGCGCGGCGGCGGCGAGGGTCTTGAATGGATCGTCATTTGCGGAGCGGTTGCCATTGGCACTGCGAGCGCGAGTAGGAGACGGAAGAACTGGTAGGTCGTCGTCATCGTCGAAGTCACCGTTCCACTCCTCCTCTGTAGGCGAAGGGGGAACCTCTGCCTCCCACCTCTTGGCTCCGTCCTTAGCAGCAGCAAAGATGTTTGGCCGAGAGACCATCTTGCGAGGCGAGAGTGACAGACCTGCAAGATGAGCAGGCGCCGGAGAGGGTTCGCCCATTTGCACGTCGACAGGTGATGCAGGAGCATTGGGGTTGAACATAGTGCGCGCACGCGACAGAGGAGCGCGGCTTGGACGCTTCAACTTGGCTGTGATTTTGACGTTCTCGGGGTGTTCTGGTGAATCCTCCAGCGACAGGGCAGAGATGTCAGTGCCGCTGCCGAAGCCAGAGTTGGTACCAAGTGTGCTTGTCGAGCCGCTGACAACAGCCGCGTCGGTGTCAGCTGGGAAGAGCAGCTCTTGCTCAACTGGCTGCATGACTGGCGTGTTGGATCGCGGGGCGAGCTTGGGTGATGTGCTGGGGCGCTTGGGGTGCTTCTTCAAGGCTTCCTTGACGCGTTTCTGAACCTCCTTCTCAAACTCGGCTTGCAGATGAGCCAACTCTTTCTGCACGCGCTCCTCGGTCTGGAGCTTGACCTGGCGCTCGATCTCGAGGCGAGCCTTCACCTCCCATTCTCGCCGTAATTGGTCGTCGATCTCTTTGCGCATTCGCTCGATGGTACTGGCTGCCTCCTGTTCTCTGTGCGCCGCCAGCCTCCTTTGCTCCTTCAAGTCTTGTCCGAGCTTAACGACTTCCTGTTCTTTCCGCATCAACTTGACAATTGGCAAATTGAGCAGCGCAGCGGTGTCTGGTCGGTGGTCTGGTGTGACTTGCAAGCAGCTGGCGATGACTTTTCGCAGTTCAGCCGAGTAGCATGCGGGTATGTCTGGGTAGCGACCAGACTTGATCTTCTGGATGAGGTCGAAGTGGGTCTTCGCGTTGAACGGCGGCTGTTTTGCGCACATCTCGTATATTATGCAGCCCAACGCCCAGATATCCGAGTGAGGACCATACTGCTCCGCCTTGCAGATCTCGGGCGACATGTAGAAGGGGGTGCCGACATAGGTGGAGGCAAAGTCGTGGGATTGGAGGATCTTGGAGAGGCCAAAGTCACCGAGCTTGACTGAGTTGTCGTCGCCGAGGAAGACTGTTTGCTGTGAGTATACACCATCGACCGTTCGTAGTTGGGACGTCATCAGGGTCCTACTCACTGTTCTCAGGCTTCAGGTCGCGGTGCAGAATCATGGGCTTCGAGCGCGCATCGCGTGAGGGCTTCGCGTTCGCAGCCAGCCCCATGACATTGCGGCCAGCGGCGGGCGGGTCCTCGCCGTAATGGCAGCGGTACAGGGCGCTGATGATCTGGCTGAAGATACTCCAGACAAACTCCTCCTCGCACACCTGGTTCTTGTTCTTCAGGTCGCGGATGACGCGTCCCAGGTCGCCGTTGCCGCAGTACTCCATGTACAGGTGCAGGTCCTGGCTCGCCTTGATGTGGTCGCGCTCGAAGTAGGCGACGATGTTGGGGTGCCGCAGCTCTTTGAGGATGGACAGCTCGGCCTGCAGCTGCTCACGCTCCTTCTGCGACATCTTGCAGTAGCTGATCTCTTTGCGGCAGAGGATGTAGCCATCGGACTTGCGCTTGACCTTGCGGATGATGCCAAACGAGCCATGTCCTGCGCGCCCATCAGTATGCCATTCCAGCCTGAGACGCGTTGTCTGCACACACCAATCTTTTCCAGGACGTCGTACTTGTCGTCCTCGGGCATGCTGGCGGAGTATTGCTATTGCGCGGAATACATGCAACAGAAGCTATATTGGGCGGGTGGTGCTGCGGCGTTAGTAGTGCTTCGAGGTGCGCGATGTTGCGGGCTGGCGTGCAGGGCATGGTTCTTTGATGTTTAGCCGTGTTTGGTTGGAGTCGTCGTCCGAGCAACCCCCGTGGACGCACGCACGAGGCCGCTCAAGGCTGGGGTCCACTTCGCCGCCCTACCACCGAGGCTCTGACGCCACCGCTCCAAAGATGTGACAGCATTTGGCGCCGCGAGCACACTCTCGCACTCGCCACGATGGACGTCAAGAAGAAGCACGAGCTCGAGGCTGCGCTTGCCACAGAGGCGCAGGCCATCTCGGCTGGGCAGCTGAAGGAGGAGAATCCGCTGGACCTGAGCGACGACTTCAGGTTGTTCTGCGAGGCGTGTCGGCGGGGTGACGAGAAGGTCTGCCAGGAGATGATCTCCAAGGGCGTGAACATCAACGCACGCGACAAATATGACTACACGCCCTTGATTCTTGTAAGCTTTGCAGTTTGTGCAATTCGCGGCATGCGCTGATTGTCAAAGGCCAGTCTGTGCGGCCATTACGAAGTTATACGATTGCTGCTTGAGAATGGTGCGCTCTGCGAGCGAGACACCTTTCAGGGCGAGCGCTGCCTGTACAATGCGCTGAACGACCGCATACGCAATCTGCTTCTGTCTTATGACTACGCCAAGTCAACGAACCCGCTGCAGCCCCTCGCCGCGCACATCACCTCGCTCCTCACACGACCGTCGCCCAAGACCGCAGACATCGCAATCACTGCGTTCGACCAGACCTTCCACCTGCACAAGTTCTTGCTTGCTGCGCGATCACCGTACTTTGCAAAGAAGCTTGCAGCAGCTCCATCGACAGCATCATGGAAGCTGCCGGACAAGATACCCGCCGAGTCGCTGGGCATGGCACTGCAGTACCTCTACTTCCAGGAGGTGTCCATACGGCGGGCGCTTATGGGATTGAGCGATGAGCAAGAGCTGGTTGTTCTCAATGGCATCGACAAGATCGGCAAGCAGTTGGAGATCGAGAGGTTGTTCGAAGACATCACGGAGATCGACGACCGACGACGACTACGGCAGCGCAGGGCGGACGAGTTGTCAAGGGGCAGAAATCAGCTGGACGACTGGTTCCAAAACAACATTGTAAGACATAAGAGGGTCATCGACACAGACAAGGTCGACAACATCAAGTGGGATCGAGACAACTCCATCTTTGCCGACATCCTGCTGCGCGCAGATGACGATGAGGAGCCTGAACAGTCCGGGACCTCGACGCCTGCTACGAGGACCACGAATGGTGCGCTTAATGGCCTACCTGTTGGCCCGACACGTTCGAGATCCCCATCGCGTCAGCGCAAACCTCGTAAATCGACCGTATATCCTGCACACCGCGCGATGCTGTTACGATCAGAGTACTTCTTGACCATGTTCAGCTCCGAGTTCAAGGAAGCACAAGAGACACAGCACCTGCAAATCGTCACCGTAGATTGCTCACCAGCCGTCCTTGAAACAATTCTGACGTTCATGTACACCGAGCGCGCAGATTTCGGTCTCGATATCGCCATCGACGTACTATTTGCTGCGGACATGCTGTTCATCGACAAACTGAAGCAGCGGGCGGCTATCATCATCTCTGCCCTCGGCGCTGGCCAGTCAGCCGTGGAGTCTGACAATCCTCGTGGCGAGACAGATGCTGATGAGGTGGTCGATATCTACGAAGTTCTTCAAGCCGGATGGGAGACAAAGGTGCAGCGTCTCGAAGAGTTCGCAGCACGTTACATTGCCTACCGACTGGAGCACTACATTGACGAGCCCGAGTTTGCCCAAATCGTACAAGAGTCTGCCAACAGGGTTAAGGCACGTCAAGAGACAGACACAGTCGAGTTGGTCGACGATATCCGTTACTACCTCTCAGAAAGATTCAGGCTTCGGTTTGAGGACAGTGGACTCGATGAGATGATGGACGAACAAGCTGCCATCAAGGCGGCTGAGGAAGATCTCGGACTGCCCGTGGACGATCTTTCGCTGGACGACAAGAAGCAAGAGCAAGCCATGCCCGTCGAGCAGCAGATTGCCGCAGGTGCTATTCGCACGTTAGACGGGGAGCCAGTTGGCGACGAATTCTTGCAGGATGCCCAGAACTACCAGATCTTGCTGGGTAAAATAGACAGCTTGCTAGAGAAGCTCAACTTAGACGCTTAGAGTAGATAGAATTAGAGTATCCCCCAGCGTCCAATTCTCTGCGCCAAAGTCGACACCAGATCGCCATTATGCAGCTACAATCGCCGAGAACAGCCAGTCTAGACCCGCAATCGCCCGCAAATCGTTTTCGGTGCTCCAGAGTGCTCCCAACTCCCGTTCGTCGATTGCGTGCATTGACATCATAGGTTTACACAGCGGGGTAGCCCGGATATAGCTCCACAATACATCAGAGTACCTTGACAAATACCTCCCCACAATATAATGCGTGCAGTTGCTCGTGCTGCATCAGCTTCTCGTTCCTCACTTTCAAGATCAGCTTCTCGAACAGCAATTTCGAAGCTTACACACACCTCAATCGTACACCCAAGCTTGCCAGTGGCTACGCCTACAGCCCCACGCACAACATTGGTACAAACTGCAAATATGTCGACGGAAAGCACACAGTCGCAGGCTTGCTGCAACACACCCGCTGTTACCAGTGGCACCTACAAGGAGAAGGGCGAATGGATCCAAGCTGATGGATTGAAGACCTGTACGTCAACTACGCAAAATATGCTCGAAACTTAAATTGACCGTCCGGTCAGATGCAACCGGTTCCAAGGATGCAAAGACCGGAATCTTGGTCGTCTACGACATCTTCGGCTTCTTCCCACAAACACTCCAAGGTGCCGATATCCTCGCCTACACGGACAAGGAGCAGCAGTACCAGGTCTTCATGCCCGACTTCTTCGAGGGTTCGCCAGCAGACATCTCCTGGTACCCGCCAGACAACAAGGAGAAGGAGAAGAAGCTCGGAGAATTCTTCCAGACCGCAGCTGCTCCTCCCAAGACGTTACCGCGCATCCCCAAGATCGTCGACGAGCTTAGCAAGAGCAGGGGTATCGAGAAGTGGGCCATCATTGGCTTCTGCTGGGGCGGGAAGATTGTCAACCTTTCCTCGCAGGAGAACACCAAGTTCAAGGCTGCGGCTGCCTGTCACCCGGCTATGGTTGCGAAGGACGATGCACCTGGCATCACCATTCCCTACATTATGCTGCCATCTGGTGATGTGAGTCTCATGTCTCTGGCTCAAAAGATTCGACTAATTTCATCTGTAGGAGCCAAAGGACGATGTCGAGGCGTGGCAGAAGGGCGTCAAGGTTCCCAACGTTGTCGAGTGGTTCCCGGACCAGGTGCATGGCTGGATGGCTGCGCGTGGAGACTTGTCGCAGGATAAGGTCAAGAAGGAGTACGAGCGTGGATACAAGCTGGTCTTGGACTTCTTCCACAAGCACTTGTAAGTGGATGGACTATGCTCGAGACGCACCTACTGAGACGCTCTCAGGGGTGCAAGCTCGAAGCTGTAGGCCACTGCGATGCCAGGCTGCTCATAGGACATAATCTTAATGAATGAAATACAATACCAATAACCTACACACTAAGTCACGTGAACAGGCGTCTTTTTCGCAACACCTAGGATGCTTGCAGGATTTGGGCTGACAGACCAAGCTCTCTCTGACAGCCGTAACAAAACCCACTACCCAGACTGCTTCGCTTCCGTGCCTTGCGCAAGCTCCCACCCTGGCCAATCGCTTCGCCATCGTTGACATGCGATACGAGTAATGGGGCATAAAAACATGAAAGCGTTGACCGATCGATCGCGTAGTACACGTCGAGCTGGAGGCAGTCGTTAGTCTCAAGATGCGCACATGGTGCTGTGCAGCAGTGATATGTTTTTGGCGATCTCAATGATCTCAATGCAATTCTCATCCCCACCATCTTGTGCATGGATGCGCTGTCTCAGCTCCATCCATCTCCACACCCCAGGCAGACTTGCCCACATTGTCCAAGCTTGCCGCGGGTGGACCATCGGAACCGCTACTGCGTTCGGCCAGAACGTCATGCTCATTTTCGCGACAAGCGCGCTCAACAATTCAGCAAAACGCCCTGGCACAGATAGCAGTGCAGAGATTTGTGGGGAGGCGCGAGACAGTTGCGACAGAAGCCGTTGCGAGTCGTATGCCCGTGATTGAGGCTCTTCTCCGCGGTCTGGGCTCTGCGGCGGAACAGAGCGCTTGCCCTGCTACAGCATGGTCGAGAGCAACGACCCGCGCAGCACGGGCCAATGACGATGGCGGAAGCTCCGTTCGTGAAGTCCTGCATGCGTTCGCTGTGCGGCAGGAAGCAAACGTCGGGCGCCGTCGCCAAAATCTCTTGCAGCGTGTTGTTGACTTGCCTCTCTCCCCATACACTGTCTCGAGCTTCGAGCGCGCTCTCTCTCCCGCAGCCTCACAGGTTTTGGTTCGACTGCCAATTGTTCTTGTCCCTATAATTCACTCTCGCACGGTTTGGCTGCATCATCGATTGCCGATTGCCTGCGTCTCCACATCGACACCGCCTATCGCGCCGAGCCGCACCTTTCATTCATTGCCAATTAACTCGATAGCTTTCACACCACACTCCACCCAGGCACACATTCACTATGGTGCTCATTGAGAATCAGGAGTACCTCTGCGAGGAGGAGAAGCGCCTCAAGGAAGACCGCGAGCGCACTGCTTACTGGAAGCGATGGGGGCCCTACGTTGCCGAAAGGCAGTGGGCTACAGGTAAGAGTTCACTTCAAGCTTTCATCTGATCTCTGCTAACGCACTCCAGTCCGCGAAGACTACTCGTAAGCAATCCTTTCACTGCTGGAGCTCTGGAATACTAACCTGTGTTCACAGCCATGATGGTGACGCGTGGAGTCGTATGTATACTCCAGCTCATGCTAGCAACCCTCACTGACTGTTTTTAGACTTCACGCACGACATGGCACGATCGCGCGCCTTCCGTTGGGGCGAGGACGGTATTGCTGGTGTCTCTGACACGCACGGTTTCCAGAACATCACCTTTGCCTTCTGGAACGGGGAAGAGTATGGCGAGACTACCGATTGCCGCCCTCGACTTGACTGACATTGCCAGTGACTTCTTGAAGGAGCGTCTCTTTGGTCTCTCGAACCCCCAGGGTAACCATGGCGAGTCTCTCAAAGAGGCTCACTTTCACTTAGACAACACACCAACAGTACGTGGCACTCTAGTTTTACGGTAAACCGCTAACATCATCCTAGCACTCTTACATGAAGTTTCTTTACAAGCTGCCCCAGCGCAAATTTCCATACGAAGACCTCATAAAAGAGAACGCGAAGCGCAACAGGCTTGAGAAGGAATACAACATTGTCGACACCGGTATCTTCGATGACGACCGGTACTTCGACATCTTCATCGAGACCGCGAAGGAGGCAGACAACCCGGATGAGCTACTTTTCCGAGTCACCGCATACAACCGCGGCCCAGACGCTGCACCGCTCCACATTGTGCCTCACGTCTTCTTCAGGAACACCTGGGCTTGGGGTCACGAGGATATCAAGAAAAAGCCTTCAATCAAGAAGGTTGGACCAACTACAGCACAGACGAAGCACTATAAGCTTGGTGACCGTTTCTTCCAGCTCTCGCCCTCCCCCGGAGTCGGTTCGAGTGGCGACGATGTACAGCCTGAGCTACTTTTCACTGAGAACGAAACCAACTACAAGAAGCTCTGGAAGGTCGAGAACAAGACGAAGTTTGTGAAGGACGGTATCCACGAGCGAATCGTAAATCTGAACACCGACGCCGTCAATCCCGACAACGTTGGTACAAAGTGTGCAGCTTGGTATGCCTTCGACGAAGACGAGGGTGTTCCCCCTGGCGAGTGTGCTGTCGTCCGTTTTAGATTGTCAACAAGGAATGACGGCTTCCTCGACGAAGAACTTTTCGACGACATCATGGAGCAGCGCCGCGCTGAGGCAGACGAGTTCTACTACCGCATCAGCCCACTACCCATGGCTGATGACCTGCGGAACATCCAGCGTCAAGCCTTCTCCGGTATGCTCTGGTGCAAGCAATACTACCACTTCGTCTGGGACCAGTGGGCGAACGGCGACCCGAACATGCCTCCCCCACCTCCGGACCGAAAAGCGATTCGAAACAAGGAATGGAAGCACATGTATCTGGACGACATTCTGTCGATGCCGGATTCCTGGGAGTATCCCTTCTTTGCTGCTTGGGACAGTGCTTTCCACTGCATTCCCCTTGCAATGATCGACCCCGAGTTTGCGAAGAAGCAGCTGGATCTGTTCACTCGCGAATGGTCCATGCACCCCAACGGTCAGCTACCAGCGTACGAATGGAATTTCGGCGACGTCAACCCTCCAGTCCACGCCTGGGCGCTGTTCCGAGTATTCAAAATCGAGCGCAAGATGTACGGCCGTGAGGACTACGACTGTCTCGAGCGTGTGTTCCAGAAGCTGTTGTTGAACTTCACTTGGTGGGTCAATCGCAAGGACGCTGACGGAAAAAACATCTTCGAGGGCGGTTTCCTGGGACTTGACAACATTGGTATCTTCAACCGATCAGATCCTCTGCCCACTGGTGGTGTTCTGGAACAAGCCGACAGCACTGGTTGGATGGGCTTCTACTGCCTGAACATGCTGAACATCTGTCTGGAGCTCGCCAAACGTCGTCGTATCTACGAAGACATGGCATCGAAGTTCTTCGAGCATTTCATCATGATCAGTGATGCTATGCAATACCGCACCGGCGGTGAGTCCAAGCCACTCTGGAACGAAGAGGACGGATTCTACTATGACGCCATCTCTTGGGGTGGTCCCTGGAGCCACCAGATGCCCGTCCGTTCCCTGGTCGGTCTCATTCCTCTCTACGCTTGTCTGACTGTGGAGCCGGAAGTCATGAACAGGCTGCCCAGCTTCAAGAAGCGCGTGGAGTGGTTCATCCACAACCGTCCAGAGACAGCTCAGCGCAACATTGCTTCGATGAAGAAGCGTGGCAAGGGTAACCGCATGTTGCTGTCTCTTGTCAGCGAGGACCGTCTGAAGCGCATCATGCAGCGCATGCTGGACGAGGAGGAGTTTTTCGCCGACCACGGTATTCGATCGCTATCGAAGTTCCACAAGAAGCACCCATATTCTATGGATGTGAACGGGCAGCGCTATGAAGTCGCCTATCTCCCCGGTGACTCGGACAGCGGTCTCTTTGGTGGCAACAGCAACTGGCGCGGACCCATTTGGCTGGCTGTCAACTTCCTGCTCATCGAGTCGTGTCAGCGCTTCCACTTGTACTACGGCAATGATTTGAAGGTCGAGTGTCCTGTCGGTTCTGGCGACTACATGCATCTTGGTCATGTTGCCGAAGAGATTCAGCATCGTCTCCAGCACCTTTTCGCTCGCGGTGATGACGGTAGAAGGGCCATCAACGACGGCAACCAGATGCTCGACTACGACCCGAACTGGAAGGATTACATGTGGTTCCACGAATTCTTTGACGGCGACTCTGGGCGCGGTCTTGGAGCGAGCCATCAGTGCGGTTGGACTGGTTTGATCGCGAAGATGATCCACGATACTGGGTGAGTTTATCATCCGTCAACGAGCGTGCACGACTAACATTATGCAGCATGACATGCAGACTTCCGCAAACACCACGTACACCAACAGCTGCCGCAGCGCACTACTTCGACGATGTCCTTAGCACCGGACCTCGACCCAAGAAGCCCTCTCAGCTCCGCAGATCCTCGACAACCCGTAGTATTGGATTCCGTAGCGACTACGGTGGCGACGATGACGATGAGGATGGCCCGACCAGCCCTATCAGGAGGAAGAACTCGGTCGGCTACCTTGACGAAGACGCGGTCAAGGCCAAACAAGAGATTCAGGACCGCTTCAACCACTATGTCAGCGGCCAGCTTGAGCGTGTCAAGACCGGTATGCAGGATTACGAGCCGGACGAGTTCGAGACTTCGGTCGATGGCGCAGACGAGCGCCCGAGAGGCAGACAAGGCTCGAAGGCGAAGTCAAACGGCCACAAAGAGCGCGCGGACTACTTCGAGCAGGACGAATACTTCAGCAGATGATTGTACCGATAGTGTCAGCATAGCGTTGTTTGATTGATGGAGCAGTAAAGGCGCGATGGACAGCACTTCATATATCCCTAGTCCCTAGACAGATTTATCATTCGTCGACCTTCCAAAATTCTGTGCCTCGTTCTCGTTGTACAACGTTGATAATGCAGCGCAGACTGTTTGGAATTCCACGTGCTTGCGTCATTGGTCCGAGTGCCGGCAGTCGCGATGGAGATTAGATTAGGGTCCAAACACCAAAACAGTCCAGACCAGACCGGCAAACATCGAGGTGCACAACACAACGCCTTTCTCTTCGTCCCTTCTTTTCTCACGATCCTTCTGAACCCCTCGCTCTTCTCATCCGGACAGTACTGACACCAATCGCATACGTAAGTGCCTGCATTCTTGCTGCCCTACCCCTCATTGTCTCCTAGCTAACCACTGGAATGCGATGACAGACGGCACACGACACCGCTGGCCTATATACCCACGATACAAGCACAATCGCCATGTCAGGCTTCATTACCACAATGTTCGTCTCTTCCCCATCCAGCATTTCGTTCCCCGCAAAGCCCAAGCCCATCTCCCCCGTTTCCACGTTCGTCCAGAGCCAGAGCTGCATGAACCTCCGGATGGACCTGCTCGACTACCAGGAACAAGGCATGGCTGGAGGCATATGGATACAAGCTTTGGGTCACCGCGACGAGAAGGGCACTCTGACGAGCCTTGCGATGCCGAAGGACACATACAAGAGCCCGCTACAGAGACTGGGAGAGGCGCTGCGGCTACCGCAGTCCGGCAATGCGCTCACGAGAGCGTTAGCTGAAGACCGCGTACCTGATGCGCGAGGCCGGCAACCGCCCAAGCAGCATGTCAAACAGCCCGAACGTCAGGACAGTCCCATGCGCCCGCCCGCCGACTACTCATACAGCCTCCTGCCGGACCGCAGCAACGCACCTTCACCGAACGAACCCACAAGAACTTCAGCTCTGGACTCTGGACAGCAATACTCTGCTCAGAAGAATTGCAGTAACGTGAAATCTGCACCTCGACCACTGCCACAACCGCCACGCAACAATGGTTATTTCGCGAGCCCTGACTTACTTTCTTCTCTTTTTAGTAACCCGCGCACTCGTGCACCGTTCAAGCCACAGAAGTCGAATCGAGGTACAAGCAGCTGGCAGCTGAAGCAGTATGCGGAGGCAACACTCGGCAGCGGCAGTCTGAGGAAGGCTGTCAAGCTCCCCGAGGGCGAAGACAAGGATGAGTGGCTAGCTGTCAACAGTAAGAATTAGACGCTCAATTTTGAGAACCTGGCTAATATACATTGCAGTCGTCGACTTCTACAACCAGATCAACCTGCTCTATGGGTCCATCACCGAATTCTGCTCGCCACAGAGCTGTCCTGAGATGAAGGCGACAGACGAGTAGGCCGACTGATGCCTCATTGTAGACGCCCACTGACAGAAAGCAGGTTCGAGTACCTCTGGCAAGACAGCGAGAACTACAAGCGACCCACCAAGATGCCCGCGCCCCAGTACATCGAGCACCTGATGGCGTGGGTGCAGTCCAATGTCGACAACGAGCAGATGTTCCCCAGCCGTATTGGCGTGCCGTTTCCGAAGACCTTCCCATCCCTGATCCGCAACATGTTCAAGCGCCTGTACCGCGTCTATGCACACATTTACTGCCATCACTACCCCGTCATCATCGAACTCGGCCTTGAGCCCCACCTCAACACCAGCTTCAAGCACTACGTGCTGTTCATCGACGAGCACGGTCTGGCGAATGGGAGCAAGGACTTCTGGGGTCCACTCGGCGATCTTGTGGAGAGCATGTTGAGGAGCGACTAGGCACTGCAGAGGCGGCTATCGACGGAATGGTTTTGGTTTACTGGGATGCAAGCAGCAACCACAGCATGGGACAGGCTTACGGCGTTGGGGAAATTAGGTCATGCATGTACATGGGGATATCCAGAGCTTCTTTACGCGATGAACGAGTATCACGAACGACGAATTGACAAGCATAGCGTTTACTGCGCTTACGATACGTCCTCTTGACGCCAAACTGAGATCTGCTATCGCCGTGCATGTGTCAGCCTCTGTTCATCTGACACCGGAGAAAGGCAAACGCTGTGCAACGGCTGCTCACTCGCGTGGCAGCCTTGGGCCGTAACACAAGCCCCGTTTCGGCGAGCTCATGCATGCTGGTCGAACGATGGAAGTATCTCCTTGCATGTATACAGCTGCCGTACGACGTACGTCCGATACTTCATTGGAGTCCTGTCCGCCGATGCGTGTCCCGGAGGCTGTCCTAAAGTCGGCGATGCAAATCTACCCGGAACTGTTGCTACTGCAAGTCAGAGAATGGAGAGGATGTTCGCCGTCGTGAGGAGATGATGAGCTGTGTAGAGGCGATAGGTTCATCGAGTTGGCGACAGGGCTGTGTTGCCACGGCCTGTTCCCGGCAATTGCTGGGCGGTGTTCAACCTTGACTGCAGAAGAAGCCGGAACTTCTTTTGTTCGTCCGGACAGATTTTGTAGTCGGCGAGCTCGCAAACACAAACACGCAGATCAGTCCGAGCGGCCCGATGCAACATATCGGAAGGATTGCGAAGCCTGCAAGCTATACCGAGGAGTACTATCATCTCCAATGCAACACCCGCTCTTCGAAAGGCTTCATGCTGTTATGGTGTTGACTGTATGTGAGCTGGAGTCGATGCCGTCGGCGTGCAAGGAGCCGCTCCATGGAGGAAGCCATCAAGACGCCGCTCTGCCGATCATGATCATGCTTCCTTCTCGGACCAAACTTCAGCTTCCCCTAAACTACGCGTAACTACCGACACACAATCTCCGGAGCAGCGCCCATTGAATCGCGATCACCCACATTAATGCCCATTTTATTGGAACACGTAACACAGAAGCTTCTACGATGGAACTCGCCAGCGTCGCCGATCGCAGAGACGGCGAGGTGTAGATATCAGTCAACAGTTTTACGCTGATGCTGCACGCGGAGCTGCGAAAGCGACTCCGCAATCACGCGATTCGCACTCATGAAACAAAGCACAACGGCGAAACCACAACGCCCACCAGTGCGCCGGTCATAAGCTTTGAGCTCGCGTGCAATGCCCGCCGCGAGCGCCCAGCATCGCCGACATCCCGCTTCGAGACGCCACCACGCGCCATCCACGTTCAGGGACCACACTAGGCACGCGTGATGGACGCACTAACAGGCCATGTCGCCGCCGGAAAGCGAAAACCCGCGTCAAATTGCACTTCTTGCCCTGTTCATGCCCAGTTCGCCGACTAAGGACCACAAGGCGGATGCGATTGGCGAGGAAGTGTCTGAAATGATCTCGAATGATGTCCTGAGCGTCCCTGATGGGAAGCCCGGCGATGAGTGTAGAAGATGGCTCCAACGGCCGGGTTTAGTAGGCCCCTACTACTGGGAAAGAGTGAAAAACTGTCACTGTTGTCGTTGCATCTGCTACGCCACCCGCCCGTTGGTATTTCATTGGGATTTCTTTCACCTGTCACTGGTCATTCGTCGCCCGTCTTTGTGCTCTTTCTTTCCTGATCGACAGCTTTTCTAGTAAGAAGCGGAGGCTGCAAGACTGAGAGTTAGTCCGGATGTTTACTCCAGTTGAGACGTCGATTGGTGCGCTGCTGCTGCATCAAGCAACCAGCAACTTGCTGTATCAGAATGGCAGTATCTTGGGTCTTTCGGGGTTGCTGAGAAGACTGATGACGGCACCGACGGTGGAAATCGTAGGTTTCTTTGCAGGCATGGCAGCGAGCTATCCTTTGCTTGGATCGTTGGTGCCAGGGCTGGTTACCAAGTATCCTTCGATATCTATTTCTCCGCAGTCTGCACTGTTCACAACCAGTGTTGCAGCGCTGATAGGCTGGGGAACCAAGGTACGTACTGTAGCTCTGCCGAACGAACACAGAAGGCTGATCAGGCATAGGCATCGAATGGCTGCACATCTGGACACATGCTCTGCGGACTTTCGCGCCTCAGCGGACGTTCCGCGGTAGCAACTGCAACCTTCTTCACCGTCGCGCTGCTCACACATCACCTCGTTCATCCGAGTCTTTCCACCGACGCATGTCCCGGCAACATTCCATGCTATACACCCATTCTCCCGTCAGCAAGCGCCGCTTTCTCACTCGTGCTTCTCGCCGGCAGCGCAATCTTCGCCGCCCGAACAATACCACATTTCATCGCTGATTCGACATCGTCCAACACCACCAACAACAAAGACTCATCCGAGCAGAACAGTGCAGCACGTACGGCAACACAATTCTTCAGCGGCTTGCTCTTCGCCCTCGGCCTGCAGATTTCTGGCATGGCGCACCCGGCCAAAGTCACATCCTTCCTCTCCTTCCCCGTCATGCACGCCTGGGACCCGTCGCTCGCCCTCGTTGTGGTTTTCGGCGTGCTTCCAAATCTCATTACGATTCAGCGAAAGGGCTTTACTGAACCGCCAGCGTTCAAGAAGGCGTTTGAGCTTCCGACGAAGACGATTAAGGATGTAGATGTCAAGTTTGTAGCGGGCGCTGCGGCATTTGGGGTTGGTTGGGGGTTGACGGGGACGTGTCCTGGGCCTGCGGTGCTGAGGGCCTTTGCGCAGCCGGTTTGGGGGGCGATGTGGTTGGGTGGGTTCTGGCTTGGAGGGAGGATTGGAGTTTAAAGGGAGATGCAGGAAAAGAAGGTTCGCAATGATTTCATGATACCCAATTTTATGTCTCATTCTCGCATTCTGAATCGTGCACTTAAGAGTGTTGATGCTTCGTTCAAAAAGCAGGTGCGTGGCCAGTTGCTCCTTCTTCACTTTGCAAGTATCACCCACGTCCTTCCACATTAACTGTGATCTGCGCCTGCCTCAACGCGATGCGGATTGGCTTGCCTCGATGTCTAAGGCTGCCGCGAGTTGGCCTTATGGCTTTCGCCTCAATCCTCGAACTAGGCGTGGTTGCCTGCGCGCACAGACGGCCTGACGAGTTATCACGACTGTGAACGCCCTTCGCACAGAGGGAAGGTCCTGAATCATCAGAACCTGCCGCGTCTACTCTCTCGCCGTCTGTGTTTGCTCCTGCGCGCATTCAGAGTTACTCTACCACAGAATTGTACCTGTACCAGCCGGAATTCTGCCGAAGAGCAGCTTGGGAGGTCTTCAGGCCGGTCATTGCTCAAGAGTTCAGGCCTTGTTCTTTTTGACATCGCAAGCTTTCACTCAAGCCTTTGCCTTCTGTACTTCCGCGGACTCCTCGCGTGGTATCAGCCGGGTCTCGGAGTGTGCGGTCTACAACCCTTCCCCAACAACACTGGATCGCTTCAAGACCCTTCACTTAAGTGAAAGCGCACCGCGCATTTCGGCTAGTTGCGTCAGACGTTCAGATCCGAGTGATACACATATTGCTCATCGCCCAACGGCACTTATACCGTCTTGCGCCCGAACGAATTCAACAGTCGCACCGTACGCGCCTAGCAACGGATGTTACGATACATCACCTGAGTACAACATTTTCGACCGTATCCTAACAACATCATGGCGAAGTTCTGCGTCATCTGCGGCGGCGACGAAGCTGCCGGCGACACACTCCTCGAGGCGCCATGTCACCGACACTGGGTCTGCACTGACGACGTCGGTAGCTTTTTCGAGCGCGCTACCCAGAACGAGAGTCTGTATCCACCAAAGTGCTGCGGACAGATCTTTCTGCTCGATCTGTATGAGCAATATGTACCCTTCGACGTACAATGGGCGTACCAGATGAAGGAGCAGGGCGAATACTCTGTGCTCGCCAAGTAGGTATCCAGTGATCGACATGACCACAACTCTAACTGACATTCATAGGTATCGTGTCTACTGCGCAAACCCTTCTTGTTCGAAGTTCCTCAGCCCGGCCACGCATGTGAAAGATCCAGCTACCGACCTCAGTTATGCCATTTGCTTGGACGATGCGTGCGGGAAGCTCACCTGCACAACCTGCAAGGCGCTACTGGACGGCGTGAAAAACCACGCCTGCGAGCAGAACGAGGATTACAAGAAGTTCAAGCAGACAGCTGCCGAGAAGGGGTTTCAAGAATGCCCGACTTGCGCTTCTACCGTCGAGCTAAAAGAAGCTTGCAATCATATTACGTACTTACGTCCATCTCTTCACTTGCGCGAATGCTTACCACCGATAGATGCGAGTGTGGCGCCGAGTTCTGTTATATCTGCGGCGAGTCGTGGCCAGGCATGCACGGCTGCCCCCACTACGGCCCTGCGATCTACGATGAGGAGGGCTACAACCAGGATGGCTACCACCGCGACACTGGCCTCAACCGCGAGGGTTACACGCGTCAGCAAGCTTTCACTGACGCCGACGGAGATGATGAAGACGACGAGGAAGACGAGGACCCCGACGAGCACCACTTCGTCCTGCAGCATGTCGATGCAGCCATGCGCGCCACATTCAATGCGCTCCCGCATCAGGACCGTGAGGCGTTCCTACTCAACCTCCAAATCCAACTCTTCGAAGAGCGCGGCATCACCTTCGATCTTCCTAATGAGGATGAACGGGATGGTGAAGAAAGCGACGAAGAAAACGAGAACATGAATGATCTCGATGGAGACAACCACCTCGGCGACCTTAATGATCGTGACGAGGACGGGAATGACGGGGACAACGAGGATCAGAACTCGGCTGGGCAGGATGATGGCGCACAAGAGGATGGCCAGAACAATGCACCCTTGCCCGCGAACACCGCGATCCCCGGCAACGTAGAAGATGCTCTCAACGCCCTAGGCGGCACACTCGAAGATCTGGAAGAGTCTTTCGGTGCTATCGTCCAAGGTCTCGATGCGGTTAGGAACAGTGCATCATCTTCAGCTGCCAGCCCAGCCACAGACCGACCTGCAACTCCAATGGACGTGGACTCAGTGGAGCAAAGGGAGAAGCAAGAGCGTGAGCCCTGGGTGGGAACGCCGGGATCGTGGCCAGACGATGAGGAGCTGTAGTTGAGTTCTGTTGCCTCAAATACCCAGCAAGAAGGTCTGAGGACTTGTCAACACCATCTGAAGAGCAGTGAGCTCAAGAGGCTGCATCTCGAGCCAGGCAGAAGGACAAGGTGAAGATTAGCTTACATGGAAAAGATGACATAGTCTGGGGTAGTCAACCAAAGATGGATGGAAACGAATGTTTCTGAAAGAACATTGTGTGCATTTACTCATCCACGCTCTCGATCAGTCGTCATCTGAGCGCGACTCGGACCACGTGACGTCATTAGCTTTTCGCTCTTTAACCGACGACCTCGATGATGATTAATGAACGAACAGCAAGAGTGGGGACCAAGTCCAACCACTACAATGGCGACTTCTCCCCTCTATCACGCAGCAATCACTTGATCAGAATTTAATCATCATCATGTCCTACAGCAGAATCGGCTTTGTCACTGGAGCGAACAAGGTACCTACGTTCAACGCGTCTTCACGCTTGTCTAATATCAGCAGGGCGTCGGCCTCGCAATTGTCCGTCAATTGGCTCTTCAGTACCCCAAGTCGCCTCTGAACAATGGCCCGTTCCTCATCTACCTCACTGCGCGCGACAAGGGCCGAGGCGAGGCCGCGGTGAAGCAACTCGAGCAAGACTCGCAATTGAAGCAAGCCAAAGCGCTGAAGGCAGATGGCGGTCTTGCAGAGATCAAGTACCACCACCTGGACATCACAGACGAATCGAGCATCAAAGACCTTGCAAAGTACCTAAAGGAGACACACACCGAAGGCATCGACTTCGTTATCAACAACGCCGGCATCGCCCTGAACGGCTTCGGTACGCTTCCCACCACCGCTTACTCATGCACACACTGACACAACGAGACTCCAACATCGTCAAAGAAACCCTCCACACAAACTACTACAACACCATGCTCGCCTCCCGCACTTTCCTCCCCCTCTTGAAACCCACCGGCCGCATCGTAAACGTCGCCTCCTCGTCCGGCGCGCTGTCCAAATACTCAGACGCCGTGCGCGAACGCTTCCTCGCCGCAAAGACAGAGGACGACATCACAGCCATCATGCGCGACTTCGCGTCTGCCGTGGAGCAAGGCAGGGAGAAGGACGCTGGGTTTCCGAGCGCGGCGTATGCGACGAGTAAGGCGGGGTGTATCGGGGGTACGAAGGCGCTTGCGCGTGCTGAGAAGGAGAAGGGAGGGAAGAAGCTGGTTAATGCGTGCTGTCCCGGCTACGTTAATACGGACATGACGAAGGGGAACGGGACGAAGACGCCAGACCAGGGTGCGCAGACGCCGGTGCTTCTGGCTTTGCATGATATTGGGGGAAAGACGGGTGAGTTTTGGAGGGATGAGAAGGTCATCGAATGGTAGAATACATCTGATCACGTCGGAGTAGTGGAGCAGCATGGTGGTTCGCTTGGTCATTCATCTAGAGCTAATGACGAACCCAGAATTCTTGTTGCGCGACAGGGCAGCAGCCTCTATCGTTCCTGATTCGTGGCCTTTTTCTTCATTTCAAGCTGCACGTGTATGCTGCACTTGTCATTCCTCACTTCTGCTAGGCAAGTTTTGAGGAGACATTTCATTTCCTTACCGTTGATGAAGCCTACTGGTCGAGATTCGTAAGGACGCAAGTCCTCAACGGACAGACTCGGGTACTGTTCCTGCAGAAGAACGTACATTCGGATTGCCCAAAAAGACCGTAAAGGGGCCTTCCCCTTCCCGAGAGGAAGTGACTGTAGTGGACTCCTCGTCAGGCGTCCAGCCAGTTTATCTGCAGAACAAGGCGAAGCTGGACTTGCAGACCTCTGTGTCGAGGTTCCAGTCGAGTTTCTATACATTTACAGGCGCTTGCTGTCCTGACCGCAGCCAGGACATGACTTCTTTTCTGACTGAATAAATGAAAAGGTCATCGTAGGCTTGGGGCTGCGAGCATTTCCACGCCCTCTTGCCGCAGGCATTGTAAAAGAAGAAAAGACCCGCCTTCGCGCCTACACCATCGTAATCAGGGAAGAGTGTAACTCATAGATGCAGAAACCTATCATGAAGCCGAGCGTCACTCGTCTAGCCGTTGATTTACCGACCGCGGATGATGTTGAGTACTATTCGCTCTGTCCTCTTGTTGACAAAGATTTCACGATCACACCCGTCGACAAAGCAACCATGATAGCCATATGTCTGCGCCCATCCCATCTCGTTTGGACAAGCCTTGCACTTGGTGAAGTGCTTCGCAAAGCACTAATTATGTTTGTTGACTTTTTTCTTACGTTGCCAATATGATACCATCATCGAGATCTTCTGGTCTTGGATCATAGACTCACAGCTCCACAGCATCTCAAGGCCTTGTAGCCCCATTGTTGCGGTATAGTCCTGAGCTTCAACGCCTAGTGGTGTTCAGGCCGACCATACCTCCGTAAAAGGGTGCTTCATCGTAGATTATTGGAATCTGATCAGATCAGGAAGTTTGAAAGATCCTTTGGCAATCCGTCGATGGCATGCCACTTCTCTGCTGATCCTGCTGATGATTTGCCAGTTGTGAAGATGTCTGTTCGAATCTTCCAGAAACAAGGGAGGTAGTTAGGGCTGATCTATATGCATCAATGGACTGCAGATGAACTCTCTCCTGACTTCAATAATTTCTGCTTTTGGACTCGAGTCTGGTAACACTGCGAGAGCCTGCAAACGGGAAAATTTCCTAGCATTGCTCTTAGAGGCTTCTTCTCATTCGTCTCATTGGCGCTTGACAAGAGTTGTAGGACGGTACCGCCTTGCATTAAGTTCCTCCACATTGGTGTTGTGATGTCGATATATCCAATTGGCAGAATACATTGTTATCTCTGTCGATGCCTTTTGGGGCCAAGATTGCGGCGGCTTGCTTGATCTGCTGGGCAAGGAACAGATCTTCGACCTTCTGAAGTGCCTGTTCATCAATATCAGAATACAGCGAGCTTCGCTGATCGTTGCTGATCGGTCGAGCCTTGGGAGCGAGATACTTGTATGTAGGGATGACTGTGAGAATTTTGGCCTTTGCGTATGGTGACCAAGGCCTTGACGTCGTCTGGCCTAGTTGTGGGGACATAATGGACAGGCGGACACAAGAACACGTTAGATTGTTTTCTGAAATCGCGACAGTATAGAGACATGAGGGGTCGAGCAGGCGAGCACTGAAGGCAGGAGCATAGATAAACAGGAGGAGTCCTTAGTGGTTCCCGTCAAAACGCACCCGAGGTTGACCGGACCCTGACCCAGTCTCCTGCTCACAGCCTCAGGTATCGAACCACGTTCGATATCTCTAGGGGCGCACACGGTGATACTGCCAGGAGGCCAATGTCAGCCAATGTACAAAGTGCCAGTTCGAAAACGCCCGGGTCTGAAGCATGACGTTGTATTGCGCTCTATCGCTCAAACGTGAAATCTACAAACCAAGTGCGCCATGCTAATCGATATCAACACTTTTCTACCTCATCTCCTGCTGTCCATCTGTGCCCTCAACCTCCTCGCCCTTGACCCAGACGCTCTTCATTGCCTGGTTCAAGATCTGCATACCCTCCTCGATCTCGGCCTCAGTGATGGTAAGAGGGGGAACGAAACGCAATGTGTTGGTACCGCAAGTGATAATAAGCAGACCACGCTCACGCGCAGCAGTGACGATCTCGGTGGGATCAGCATTGAGCTGGAGCCCAAGAATGAGACCCTTGCCGCGAACCTCCTTGATCTGCTCTGGGTACTGCTGTCGCAGAGCATCGAAGTGCTTGCGGAAGACCTGCTCCTTTGCCGGAATAGCGTCTAGGATCTCAGGTGATGAGAGACGAGACAGGATGTACGAAGCAACCCGGCTACCGAGCGGGTTACCGCCGAATGTTGTACCGTGGTCCCCGGTCTTGATGTGGTCGCATACAAAGTCGTTGACGATAGTAGCGCCGATGGGGAATCCGTTGCCGAGCGCCTTGGCCGTGGTGACGATGTCTGGGTGGGCCTCCTTGGGAAACATGGCGTGTGCCCAGAATGTGCCTGTACGGCCGAGACCGCATTGGATTTCGTCGTGGATGAGAACTGCGCCGACTTCTGTGCAGCGCTTGCGGAGGGCGAGCAGGAACTCGGGTGTTGCTACGTTGACGCCGCCCTCACCCTGGATGGGCTCGATAATGACACCGCATGTCGACTCTGTGACCAGGCTGTTGATGCCCTCGATGTCGTTGTATGTGCCGTACTTGAATCCCGGGACCATGGGCGAAAATGGTGTCTGGTACTTGGGGTTCGGTGTGGCGCTCAAGCTACCCATGGTCCTGCCATGGAACGAGTTGTGGAATGAGACAAACTCATGCTTGGAGCCGTCTGGTTGTAGTGACTTTCCGGTCTTGCGCGCAAATTTGATAGCAGCTTCGTTGGCCTCGGAACCGCTGTTGCAGATGAAGGTCTTGGTGGCGCTGGCGAAGCCACCAGTCGCGTGTGTGAGCTGGATGAGCTGCTTCGAGAGGAGACCGGTGTGAGGGTTGTGGTAGAGGTTCGAAGTGTGCATCAACTGCTTGGCCTACCCAGTAGTCAGTACCTGTTTGCGCCTTGCTGCAAGGCGATTCCCACCTGCTGAGCAATAACCTCCGCAACGCCGGCATCACAATGCCCCAGAGCATTGACTGCAATACCAGCTGTGAAGTCGAGGTATTTCCTGTTCTCTACGTCCCACATGTAGCATCCCTCCCCTTTCTCGAACATCGGCGGCGGGCGAACATAGGTAGGAACCATGTACGGTAGCTGCTGGTCGACGAGGCCGGCTGTCTTCGAGCCTGGAGCTGGATCTGGGGTCGCCAATGTCGCGTCGCGCTGTTCATAGTCAGAAGCTGGTCCAAATGCTACTTGAAATAGTCGCTCTTACTGCTATCGCGTCCTTCACATCTTGCGGCAAACTCGAGCCCTGCACCGCTGCCGCCGCCGACGAAGCAAATCGAGTCGAGACGCCGTTTACGCGGGGCAGACGCAGCGAAGCGCACACCCTCCTAGAAGCAATCCGAAAAGCCATTGTATATGCTGGGTATCTCATAAACGAAAAGGACGCAGGAAGGAAAAGTCAATGAGGCATTTGCAGTCATCGGCGCGGCGTGCAATGAGTCTTTTGAAATTCCTTATCGATACAGTCTGGGCCGAAGCCGGAGAACGAGCCGTTTATGCTGGCAGCGTTTTGCGACATTGTTGTCCACAATTCAAGTCGAGACAACAATTCACTTCAATCGAGAGAATCAGCTATGATTGGAGAGTGATGTCACTGTTGAAAGATAAAGTATTGCGGTTGATTGGGTCCAGTGCAACAAGACTACGCGTATCGTTGGCTCGAGGCCCGCTCGCAACTTGAGTCGCAAGACCATGGTCCACTATCAAGCAATACTGTACCATAGGTAGTCTTTTAGATACAGGCCTCAGAGTCGTGCGACCAAGAAATCTTGTAGAGAGCAACAGAGGGTCAACTGCCAAAGGAGCAATGGCGCCTCAGGCATTGATTCGTCAGCCTTTAGGGAGTAAGTGAATAGCGCCACGGTGAGTGAGCACACCAAGCGCGTGAGAATCGCTGAGCGCATCGACCTAGGGACAGAAGCACCACCAGACGAAATCTCACTGTTGCCCAGTGCTTCTACTGAACAGGGCCACATTGATGTCAATGTTGCTGGGGTGAAATCTCCAGCATACATTTCGGCACCTTCATTCTCAAGGATGAATTGAAGGCTCTCCTCGCAGTCACAGATCCTGGCGCCACAATCTCAACACAGTTCGCACAGTCTGACAAGCTTTCGTTCTCTTATCGCGTGTCATCATGACCAATATTCGCAAGCATAGTCTATGCAGTTCTTCGAGTTCTGTCCAGAAGGTAATAGAAGGCCTACGCACCGATTCGGTACATTTGGGCCGAAGCTGGAGAACGACCCTCATGTTGCCAAGTAAAACAGACATGACCACAGAGCCAATTGTAATCTCTAGAAGCCCTGTTTATCTGCAAGAGTTGTCGAGATTGTATCTGAAGACCTCCGGTAAGTTTGGAATTTTAGTGCTTAAGTTCAGCGTTTGCGACATCGTCAACCGACGATCGCCGCGACGCACTGATCATATGATTCTAGCTACGAGTCACTCAGCCTTGTTCGACTCGAGTGCAAGGTTGGTGTCGCTGATTGTGGCGTTGAGTTGCTCGTTGCCGGCGAGGATACGACCGAAAGATGCGCGATCAAACCGTCCAGCACCCCAGCACACAAGAGGTTTATCTCTCGAATCGAATCCACCCTAGATTAGCTTGCTCCTCCGCTGCCTGACAGTTGTGCCAGTTGCGTCTGTACTTCCGTAGTGCTTGCGAATGACACCCTCGATACGTTTCTCGGTCGCCCACTTAGGCACAAAGAACCTTCCAAATCGACGACCCAGATTTTTCGTGCAGGGTACTTGTCCAGCAAAACAGCAATTCGCTCTCCGATATTGTTCGCATTGTTGGCACCTAGCCGTAGGCTCCAGACAATGTCCTCAACCTTCTGGACTCCAGGAAGGTCATTAGCTAAGAGGGATTCGCCTTAGCTTGGAAGGCCCATCATCCTCTCCCAATGCATTTCGCAAAAACCATCCTCTGCTTCGTTACGACAGCGATGGATACAGTTAAAGTAGAGACTGCACGACTTGCGGCCGTCAATCGTGGCCTCGATACCAGCGTGAGCCAGCTTGGAAGAGGGAATGGCCTTGAAACGGTCGAGGCGAGTCGGTGAGGAGGGCTTGCGAGGCGCGTGCATCTCATGAGCCCACTGGACACAGCTGTCGCTGTTGCAATCTAGGGTCGCTCATTGAGTTGAGCAGCGCTGATACCTCTGGAAACAGCAGGCGGTAGAGTAAGGAGGCGGCGCAGCAGAGAATCTTACAAACGTCCTTGCAGTCGTGAGTGAGGCTCTGTTAAACTTGCGATCTGCCGGTAGGGAACGCTTCTGGAGCCGAGAAGCGATATATAAGTCAAGCCCTCGCGTCGCAAGAAAAGTCGGACACAATAGCAGAAACATTGTAGCCAACCGAGTGTCCATCAGCTCTTGAACGATGTATAGATAGACACTGACTGCCTCCCAATTTTCTGGAATCTGGCGCTGGAATCCGACAACATCTTGAACGCGAGAGCTCATATCAGCGCACATCACGCTGCTGTAAGTAACTGTATATCTAACCTTTGTCAAATTATTTGGCTTCCGTAGTACCTCGTCATACTCCAAATCCTAAGTGATGAGAATGCTGTGGATTCTCAGATACGAGCCCTGGAGTGTAAACGGAGGATGTTTGTTGCTAGCTAGAGGGTGTGAAACAGGGAAAGGAGTCTTTTTTTGGGGGGCTGTTTCCTAGAAGACCGGTGAAATAACAATGTCTCTTTACTAGAAGCTTGCAGAAAGAGAGACAACCTGTCTTCTCTCTCCCTGCCTTGTCGGAAATGTATGGAATCTTGTTCTTGTTCCTTTGGCTTTCTCCGTTGCAGTACAGTCCTGGTATCAATAGCCAGGGCATCCACCCAGGAAGGGGGAGGTTGACGTTGGGTAGGTGACTCGGAAGCACATGAGAACTCCGATCTAGAGAGAGAGGATCCATATGTCTGGGAATCTAAGGTAGCCGGAGCGTTGAGACAGAGAAGGGGGCCTCGGTGGGACGGGTTGAGTCAGCCACCAGACGACCGGAGGTCAATTTTGACTCACGCCCCTTTTTCAACAATTGGATTATAGTCATTTGACTGTCCCTAGCTTCCATCAAAGCAAATAGCTTCCTTGGTGTAGTCGGTTATCACGTCGGTCTCATATCTCGTCGAGTATGACTGTTCTAAGAACAGAAATCCGAAGGCCGCCAGTTCGAATCTGGCAGGGAGCATTATTTTTTTCGCGCTCACATCATCTCCATCCCGCATCAGAGCTTTTGTGTCGTAACATCTTGCGGTGCGTTCTTCTCATTTTTTTTCCTTCTTTGTCTGGTGCGCGGTCTCATGGCTTGCTCTCACGTGGTGAATGGAATACTACTTTCATACTTGGGCACTCTGCGTCTTTGCTTTTGCGTTACAGACGGTGACGAGATTGTCTTTCATGATATGGACTACCAGTTTGTACACGTGCTGAAATGCCGTCGCTGTGCCGCTGATGTTATATCATTAATGCTTCTTTGCGTCTTTCTCGCTCTGTTTCTCCGCGATCAATCCGTCGAGCCGCCAGAATGCTGTTATACCTTCCACAAAACTGCTTCCCACCCACTGCCACCAGACAGCATCAGCAGAGCTCAGCCCGTACCTTTTGACCTTGTTCGCCATGATGAAAGATTCGGTGATGTGGATTGCCAGCATGATAGGCAGGACAATCCACCTGACCTGCAGCACAAACCCCGCGAACGCCGGAAACATGAACAGAAGGTTGTCGTACAGCAGACTGCCGGACTTGAAATTCGCTCCCCTCGGCAGCAGCAGGTAGACCAGCATGCACTGCGTGAAGTTGAACAGATGGCTCAATTTCACATACGGCGGGATGTAGCGAGTGACAGTAATATCGCTGCGGCCAAGGATCTGCAGAGTGTCTTTGTCCATCTGGACGAGACGTTCTCTTGCTTCGCGCAGGCTTTTCATGGGCGGATCAAACGTGATAGTGCTCGTCTGCCCACCGACACTTAACACCATCTGATTGAGATCGATATCAGTCATCTGCGCATCACGACTTCGCCTGGGGCTTTTCGAGGCGTAAGCTTCCACATAACGACGGATCTGTGCTACAGTCAGACCACACCTTGTGGCGCGGAATGTGTACAACGGCATACAGAATCATGGTGGTCCGCGTTCATGTGCTTAATGATGCGCTGCTTGGCCGCAGCCTCCTGGGCCTCTGGGGGCGCCATCTCGCTGATCTTGCGGGTGAGACGAGCTTCCGGTGCCGATGCGGGTCTCTGGTGATGGCCCTGGTGATGGCCGTCGATGTTCTGATCGAATGCTGCGGTGTTTCCTGCAAGGTAAGGTGTTAGCGTCACAGTTGTGTTCAGACGAGGCTGCCGGGCCGATGACGGAAAGACAGCCGTGATCCACGCGTTACGCTCGTGAGGACTTGCATCTTTACGGCAATCTCAACGCTCGTTAGTCCAACGCTCCTCGACGATGGATGTTGTATTTAAAACGTTTTACATCATCGCCAATTTCGCAATTGTCTGTTCGCGAACGAAATCCTGAATGTCCGGAGTTACGGTAGGTGTACCAGAGTTACAAAACAACCTATCAGCGACGCGTGCCGCCAACCCTGTCAATTGCGTGGAGTGTGCCTCAGCATCCAGGTTTCGCCTCGACGCCACCCAAAAGGGATGATCTCAAGCGCGCATGCAGAGGCGGCGCTCGATTGAGACATGCTGAGCTTGCTCTGAGCTCACCGCAAGGAAATTGCGCCAATGGGAGCTGGCGGACGCGTCAGGGCAAAAGGGCGGGCAACGGGGCAGAAAGTTGGCAGAACGATGGACTGTATGAGGCTCGGGCAAACCCGATCGCTGCTCGCCGGGACGCTGAGAAGTTTTGGGAATGGCTGGCATGCGTGGTGGGGTAAGATGTCAGTTCCACTCTTGCGTCAGGCTGCATGATGTGGGTGGCTCGTGTGCGAGCAGGGATGTCAAGGTACCTTTGCAGCTCCAAACCGGTTCCCATGCCGCAGGTGATTTCTCTTAACAAATCTAGCTCCGTCGACTTGGACTCTGCCACCTCCAGAATCGAACCTTGCACTTACTTGCCAACATCCAGCTTCGTGCGCCCGCAAACCACCACTCCCACCCATCCATCTGAAATCCAAAACACCACACCATGGCGGACACTGTCGAGGAGAAGAAGCAGTCCGTTGAGGGACAGGGCCAGGCTGACGCCAACGCCTCGATTGGAGGATCTGGCAAGGCCGAATCATCGAGTAAGAAAGAAAAGAAGACCCCGAAGAAGCTGGGCGGGAAGAAGCCCCAGCAGCAGCCCACTCCCGAACCTACCCCCGCGCCCGAGAGCGAAGCTGAAGCGGAAGCTGAAGGCGACGCTGAGGGCGACGCCGACGCCGAAAACGCTGGTGACGCAGAGGCTGAGCAGGAGTCCGCAGGCAAGAAACAGACCAACGGCAATGCCGATGCCGACGAATCAGAACCCGAAGCTCAGCCTCAAAAGTCAAAATCGCAATCGAGGCGTCGCCAGTCTCGAGGCCGTGGACGACGAGGCGGAGACTCCGAGGACACTGATGCGCGATCCGACGTCTCCCAGTCCGGCGGCCGCCGCAACCGCCAGCGCCAGAAGAAGGGCGGAAAGGGAGGCCCTCTTGACGACATCACCGAGAACGTTCCCGGAGGCGAGCTTGTCGGTGGCGCTGGCGACATGGTCCAGGACACCGCAGGCAAGGCCGTTGGCCAAGTCGGCAACACTGCTGGAAAGGCTCTTGGAGGTCTGACCGGCAGCGGAGGCGGCGACGAGGAGGGCGACAGCAAGGGCGAGCAGCTGCGTCTGCGCTTGGAGCTCAACCTCGACATTGAAATTCAGCTCAAGGCTAAGATCCACGGTGATCTGACTCTTGGTCTGCTGTAAGTCTGATTGATCACTCTTGAATAACAAAGGCTGACTCTTTCCAGTAACTAAGCTACACGCAACGAATATTGCACGACTATTATTACTTTATGACGTTTGGAGCATTGAGTCCGGAGCTTTCCAGGACGGCGTTTGGCTTGGGGTTCTTACGTAGTGTAATTCTACTGATGCTACAATGAAGCTCTAAAACAACATTTCCACTCTATGATGTGCTGCGCTGTGATGTTATTCCCACTAGACCCTCAAGGCCGAATTTCAGGGCGTCAAAACCAGACTTCAGAGCTAAACCTCGCCCAACCTCGCCCAACCTCGCCAACCCTTGCCAAACCTCGCCAAACCTCAGCCAAACTGCAAAATCTGAAATTCGAAAGCAGGTCCAGACGCAGGACAGGAGTCGCGGCGGCGTTCCACCCACCTTGCAGCGATGACATGTGGGTTCCGCCCTGCCAACTTTCCTCCCCGTGCGTCGTCAGCCGCGTGCCGGTTATGTAAACGTGCAGCGAGCATCCCTGCACGAATGGCTGTCTCCGCTTTCTGCTCAGCCTACGCACCGCTACGCAACGGCAGAAACGGCCGCGCCATGCCACATTGCACCGTGACGTCAGAACCACGGGGAGCCTGCTTCGGCTGCGATGGCCAGGGTGCCAAAATCGGGGCGCCGTGCGGATTGCACATCCCAGCTCCACCCTAGCATGCATCAATCTTGATTTCGAGTGACGGCTGGTCATGCCTCTAGCTTGGCCCAGCCCTGACCTCCCCTCATCTGTGTATTCAGTCCTCTCCATTGATTTTGCAGTACCTGACCTTATCCTGCCCTACCTTTTCCAAACGCAAGTATAGGTGCCGCAGCTGCACCACGGGTATCCACGTCCACCCCAGAATCAAAGGAAAGACCACACGCAAACGCAGCCATGGCGGACCCGAAGCAGCAATACAAGCAAATCGAGAGGCAAATCCAACAGAATGCCGATCGCGAGTCCGACTCGGAGCCGCACGAGCGCACAACCATGCAGCAGCAGAAAGCCGTCAACAAGAAGAAGCAAGACAAGCGGGACCAGGGTCTGCAATCCGCACGCTCAAGATCCTCGTCCCGCCGCGCCCGCCGCCAGCGCATCGAAAAGGGCATCCGCGACGGGAAATACATGATGACCTCGTCGCTGGAGGCCCTCGAGGAAGCCGATGCCAACGGCGACCTCCAGAAGATGGGCATGTTCGAGCGCATTGGGCCCGACAGCACGTCCATGGATGGTCCCGTGACGCACGCGCGTGCTATGCGTGGCGAGATCCCCATGCGCAGCACCATGCCTAATGATCCGTATATCATGGAGCCGGACAAGAAGAAGGGGTCGCTGGCTGACGACGACGGTTTGAAGCTCACGCTTGAGGCGAACTTGGAGATTGAGATTGAGCTCAAGGCGTCGATTCGCGGCGACCTGACGCTGTCGTTATAGTAAGTCGCTTTCTTATCCCTTAGTTATTTTTCTTGACGTCTGCTTTTCTCGTTCACTACACTTGGTTTATTGCGTCCTGATATTTGCAGCGGCGACATGCTGCCTGAAATATCGCTGCCCAAGCTTCCCAAATTGCCGAAGCTGCCCAGCGTCGGCAACGTGACGAAGATGGTGCCCAATGTAGGCGACGTGACCAGCGTCGTCCCCAAACCCCAGCTCTCACGCGTTACGCAACTCGCACAACTCTCATAAGGTCAGCCGTTCCTAATTCGGGTCTTAACAGTGAATAGTGCATGATTGGACTCGCGAAGTGCCGACCCAGTACCGCGCCAAGACGTCGTCGGCAGATGCCCAGTGTCCCTGCTTGAAAAGGTTGTTTTGAGCCGGGTGACGAGTACCACGGAACTGGAGCCACGAAATTCACGATCCCACCACGAGGTCTCGGTACCGATTGTCTGAGCCACGAAACCATTTTACCGTCCCAAAACCCGAATCCCTGGGGATTGGGACTGATGCACTGTTCAGAGCGTTTGGAGTTTTCATGCCATCTCATTAGGCAGGTTGTTGTATTTGAATTAGCTAAGATGAGAAGAAATGATAATGTTATACGACACCAAAAGCCGTGTTACCATTCCGCTCGTTCATGGTCTGATGTTGTGAACGGGCTCTTGAACCAGGCAATTGTCGGATCCGTGGGATGGATGAGGCAGACGGACGCATGCAGGGCTTTGACTCGATGTGCGTGCCTACTTTGTAAATGGGCCTACCCTGGGGTCTTGTACCGCGAATACCTCCATGCTTCTTTCTCAAGGCCGCGCTCTTCCCTCGCAGACAGCCATTTCGCTGCATGTCGTGGTCCTTGCGCCAACGGAGCAGCGCAACAGCCTTGCACGTTGGGATCTTTGGCCGCACTGTTCCCTCTGGAGTGAACTCAGGGTGCAGGGTTATGGCAGAGCTTGACCTACTCACCCCGTTGAATGCCTTCACAGCCATGAAGACCTTGTTTATTGAGCTCTCAGGGCAGCCAACAGGATCCGAATGGGGCAGCAGTGAGGACTCAGGGTTCGAAGGGAAGGGATTCGCTACCGCCACACGTTGTGAAGGGCATCTGCGTACACAATTTCTTGAGGTCTCATGCAATTTCCTGTAATCTTTGATCTTGCTCACAGTGTTCCATCTCGTTCTTGATACACGCTGTATACCTCAAGCATCAACCTCAAATTTCAAACTTCTTAGTTCTGAATGATGGTAGACTGCACAACACAGTCCCATGCGTGGTGGGAGCGACCCTCAGGCCAACGGCCCAGCTACAGCACCTCTAGAGCTAATCTTCCTACTCCCGTCCACACACCTCCCACTTCCGCTCCTGTCACCCCAGAAAGACCTAGTTACGGAGCCAACGGAGCAAGGTTCACCATAATTACCCCTTCTCCTCCATCTACGCCCGAAGACCACGTTGAAGACGCATTTTCAAGTATCGAAGAAAGCCCCATCGAGCCTGATGGAGCACCGACATGCACCATCCGCGACAAGCCGGTGATGCGACCACATGGCTCCTGCGGCGCGGAGTCCGTTATCGAGCCTTCAACGCAAGCGACCTGTCTTCTCGCACGAGCTGAAATATTCGGCGACGCGCCAGCTCCATGGAGTGGAAGTCCTACCGGCAGCTCAGATTCGCAACATGCTGAATACTCATCCAATGAGGTAGCTGTTCTGCAGAGCCGAATCGAGCGGCTTCAGAAGAGGTTGAAGATGGAGTTGAAGAAGGTGCAGGACAGCGTTGGGAGGAGAGTAAGGAGGGTCGGGGTTGCGGAGCAGATTGCGTTTCAGAAGATGAGGTCGGCGAGGAGGAGGGGCGTGAAGAGTGAGTTATTTACATTCTATTCTTGGCTGTATGTTATTGCAGCGGCTTCGATGGGAAGTACTGACGAAATCAGAAACTCAGCCGTTCATGAAGTTGCTGAAGGACATTGCAAACGTTACGAGGACCCATGCTGCAGTCTTAAAGGGCCGGGTCACGAAGCTGGATGTGCTAAGGCCTCGGCTGTCCATTCAGAACTCAGAAGATGCTTCGAGACTGTCGCTCTCGCGGTCTATGGACGCGCATCCGAGAGTCGGCATCGACGCCGTTGAGACGGACAGCGGCAGCCATGTTCCTGCCGACAGCACTCCAGTCGATACACACGAAGCAGTGGTAAGGCTGCCAACCCCAAGCAGCGGCGCGAGCACCGAAGACACATCTGAGCCGACAATCGACGTCCTTCGCGATCGGCTTAACGAGCTCGAGCGAGCTCAAATTGTGGATCACTTGCAGCAGCGATCCTTTATCCGTACACACATGGCTGCCTCCTGCTTCAACACACTGGTGCCCATGAACATCATAATCAAATTTGTGCCCACTCAGCGCACCGCAACCATGGCCAGCAATCTGATCACGGCGACACGGAATATGATGCAACTGAGTCAAATCTGGAGCGGACTCGTTGGTCCAGCACCGAACCTATTGTGTTCGGACAGTGTGAATCCTCTCCGTATCCTGAGCGATGATGACGCCGGAAAACTTTGCGGGCTCATGGAACAAAGCCTTCACCGCTGGGCATACTGGGCTTTGGCGACTGAGTTGAGTGTCAACGGAGAAGAAGCCGTGGATGACGAACGGTTGGGCGCTCTTGGAGCGAAGCTTGACAATATGGGACGCCCGAATACAGAAGCCATACTTCAACAATTGGTAAGCTTCGGCCCAGACCATATCAATGGACCTCACCTGGAGTCCATAATAAGGAAGACAAAGTGTCTCGATGTAGGCATGTCTATACGCCGGAGGTCAACCCGTCGAATCTGGAGTACATTTCATAACAACGAGGTGTTCGAGCTGGACGCTGTAGAGACTGAGATCAAACGCGTCGCGCCAGCTGGAGAGCCCCATGTATCTTCAAGTATGGATCCGGAGTCAAAAGCCCTGACTCCGGTGGCAGAAGAAAGCCAACAACAGCTTACTGTTGAACAAATGGCTCAAGAAGAAGAGCTGGTATTTGAGGGCTGGGGCGACAATGTAATGACTAACGAGGGGTCCAATCTTGAGGAGCCAGTCCCTTCATCCCCGGAAGTTCTAGAGGAGCTCAATGCAGCATTAGACGAGGCTCTCGACGAGAATGCCGTTGCCTGTTCTGAGCCAGTAGAGACAGAGACACCTTCGCGAGTCGCTCCTCCACCCACGATGAAGACCGACCAGCCTGACCAAACGACGTGCGATGGAATTTGGCCAAGACACCCTCACCAGAGGAAAGGCCAAGTGCAGCACGAGCTAGTCTCGCTAAAAATGACACATGAGAATGGATGGATCTCAGCAGATTTTCTTGCAAACTCCAGGCCTGAAGAATTCGACCTTGAAGCACTCTTGCCTAAAGAGAACGAGTTACCAGGGCCTCCGCACTTGTCAGAGAGAGCAAGGGGAAAGTTGCCAATAGCTCGAAGTCAGTCGACTCGAGCTTTCCCAGGCCAAATTGTTGCTCGTTCGTACCACGGATCAACGGCATCGCAAATCCTGCCTCGTGGCACATCATTCGACAAACCAGCTCTCAAGGCACGAGCACATCCAAACAAGGTCGATCTTCAACAGTGGATAACTCAATCTTGCGTGCAGACGCATGATGTATCTCAAGCTGGATCTACTTGTCAGACTGTTGCTCGTTCACCGATTGTCGCTGCTATCATGAGATCCTTGAGTACGGCTGCGAAGGCAAAGCCGATACCAAGGACTTCGCAGACGCTGCCACGGTCCTTCACGTCGCGTCCAAAAAGCAGTCTGAAGGCCTCAAGTCCTGCTCAAATGAGCAAGCTTGAAAGACTTGAGACTGCTCGAAGATTGCTGAACTCATCTTCGAAGACGATCAGGAGTTCTGGTGCAGCACAAGTCCATTTGAGTGGTACAAGACCTAGTACTTTGACAAGCAGAGCCTCCCGATTACCTCCCGGGCCGGTTGGTAGGCCTGTAGCCGTTGTGGATACATCCGTGGGGTCCCCCGGGCCTACCATGGACGCAGAGGAGGTTGAAGCTGGGGCTTCCCCAAGTTCTCCATGTCTCGCTGGGCCCGTCGGTATTACAAATACTTCCAGCATGCAGAGATCCAGGCTTCCTGTCCCATACAAGAGCGCCATCATGCCGGGTACGTATCCTGCGTCTGATGCCGGAGCTGTTGACTAGCGATTGCGTGGGCGTCGTACACCAGATTGTATTGGGACTTCCTGCTCTCGTCGATGTTCGATGTCTTCATTGTGTTTCGATGGGCCGAAGACCTCCGCAATCCTTTCAGGTCCATCACTGTTGCAACTACCAAAAGTGCGACCTGCCGCATCTAGCTCTTCCGCTAAGAGCATTTGTACTATGTCTCGACAACGTTTGTACGACGTCGAAGAGTGGCGCTTGATCTCTTTATCTGCGGCCATCTCAGCTCTTGACGCTGCGCATGCCTTACAAAGTAGGCAGCCGTAGCTTGACAAGGTAGTTCATGTTACATACAGCCTTACAGACCGCGCAGGTAGGCGACTCCGACCGAGACTACACGTGTGCAACGCCAGGCTTCCAGATTCCTCTTTCAGCCAAACAGGAGTGCGCGGAACGACGGTCGAGCGGTTCCTAGTCCCGGTTGCGGCTGGCAGCAAGGCTACCCCACAGTGGATCGTCAGCATCCGCACTGCCCCTCCAGCGGCCCCTCACAAGCACTGCAACAATGACGCCCACTTGCGGAGCTTCAAGGATAGGGTTATAAATCGCGCGAGAGTGGGCGTTTCTGGCCCTCTCCAGGGTTCGCGATCCAGAAGCCTCTCAGACCGTAATCCTGCAACCGGTTGTTTCAGTTGACTCCAATTGTCGCACGCATATAAACACGCCAGAGCCCACAATGGCACGCGCTCCACAAGACGTTGAAAACGTCATTCCTCTCCTCGATCCCGACCACGACCCAGGGCAAGTACCTGCCGAAGATACGTCGAGGAACTCCACAACCATGTCCGGCGACAAGATGAAAGCTGTGCACTACGAGGGGCCCTTCAAGGTGTCCGTCAAGGAGGTTGGAATACCAAAGATCGAGCACCCAGATGATGTGATCGTCAAAGTAACAACAGCCGCCATTTGCGGTTCAGACCTGCACATGTACCAAGGTCGAACAGCTGCGGAATCGGGGCTGGTCTTCGGTCATGAGAACATGGGTGTCGTGATCGAGAAGGGCGCTGGCGTGACTCTGCTTGACAAAGGAGACCGCATTGTCATGCCCTTCAACGTCGCTGACGGAAGATGTCGGAATTGCGAGGAAGGCAAGACAGCGTTCTGCACAGGGTGAGTAGGATCAAAATTCGTCTGGAGAAGTGGGTGCTAATAATGGCGTAGAGTAAACCCCGGGTTCGCGGGCGGCGCCTACGGCTGTGAGTAGAAGTACATTCGTAAGAAGAGCCGTGTGTTAACAATGGCGCAGATGTTGCAATGGGTCCATATCAAGGTGGACAGGCGCAATATATCCGGGTGCCATTCGCCGACTTCAATGCACTTAAGCTCCCGAAGGGTACAGAGCACGAGGCGGACTTCATCCTCTTAGCTGATATCTTCCCCACAGGCTGGCACGGCCTAGTACTCTCCGGCTTCAAGAGCGGCGAGAGCGTTGCAGTATTTGGAGCTGGTCCTGTCGGTCTGATGGCAGCTTACAGCGGCATCCTGCGAGGCGCAAGTAGAGTATTTGTAGTCGATACCGTCCCGGAGCGACTGAAGGCGGCAGAGAAGATTGGCTGCATACCAATTGACTTCAGGAAGAGTGATCCTGTTGAACAGATAATCAAGGCCAATGGCGGTATGGTTGATCGAGCAGTTGACGCCGTGGGCTACCAGGCTGTAGACTCGTCAGGGTCGAAAGAAAAGCCAAACATTGTCCTTGACCAGTTGATCATGGTCACACGCCCAACTGGTGGACTAGGCATTCCGGGATTGTATGTACCAGCGGACCCGGGCGCGCCAGATGAGCAGAGCAAGAAGGGGCAGATTCTAATTTCGTTCGGAAAGCTCTTCGAGAAGGTATGTTTGAATTCGAGATCGCGCGACCAAGTGCTGACATCGCCAGGGATTGTCGCTGGGCACCGGGCAGTGCAATGTCAAGGCCTACAACAGGTATCTACGTGATATGATCATTTCGGGCAAGGCAAAGCCAAGCTTCGTCGTCTCTCACGAGATTGAAATCGACAATGCACCGGAAGCGTACCAGAAGTTTGACCAGAGGATCGATGGATATACGAAGGTGCTGATTCACCCTAATGGGCCACTGAAATGATCAGTTTGTGGGCAAATTGTAGCTAGCAACCGGACCAAGCAACTCACTTCAGGCTTCTTCTCCAGTCTTGCACTTGCTTAGCAGTGGTCATCTTCATGTTCTTGATGTTTGCTTGCACCTCTCGTGGGCTTTAATCTTCGTGTCAGAGCTCTACTCCTTGATGATGTATGCCTTCAGTATCTTGACCTCCTCAACGGGCCTGTCTTCGCGGTCTGTCTTGACCAAACCGAGCTTCTTGACCGCCTGCATGCCGCTCTTGACTCGGCCAAAGATTGTGTGCTTGCCATCCAACCACGGCGTCGGTGCCAGCGTGATGAAAAACTGTGAGCCGTTCGTGTTGGGGCCAGAGTTGGCCATGCTGAGGATGCCTGCACCGGTGTGCTTCAGAGCTGGGGAGATCTCGTCCTCAAACTTCTCGCCGTAGATCGACTCGCCGCCTCGTCCAGTACCAGTAGGATCACCACCCTGGATCATGAAGTTCGGTATTATGCGGTGGAAGATCAAGCCGTCGAAGTACTTGCGTTGCGCAAGGCCTGAGAAGTTCTTGCATGTCTTGGGCGCGTGGTCATTGTAGAGCTCGACCGTGATAAGGCCCTACAGAGGTCAGCTCCAGAACGATTTTATAGGGTTGCGAACTTACAACAGTAGTATCGAGCGCGACTTCGGTTGCCATGATGACTGAGGAGCAAGTGAGTGCACGAGGTGGGGGAGTACAATGTTGGTCAACGCGCTGCTTCCGCGAAAGTTTGGCGCACAGACATGAGCAGCAGCCACACTTCGTGGCGTCAACCGTGAACTAGCGCGCGGATGACATCGTTGACTCGATCGAAGAGCCTCAACTTTCCCACAAACAGCAACACCACAAAATCCGCCAAGATGAGTCTTGCAGAATGGGCGCTCCCGCAGCTCTCAAAATTGCTTCCACTGGACAACGATTCTCTGAAGCAGATCATCGAATACACAGAGTCTCTGCCCAATAGGGAAGCAGCGGATCATCTACAGAATATGCTGGGTGATAGTCCTCAAGCCTTGGAGTTCATCACATCGTTCAACAACAGGAGAAAGTCGAAAGGTTCCGCTACTCCAGCTTCAAGTGCGCCAGCAAATGATCTCTCCGAAGTGCCCAAGTCCAAACCCCGCAAGAAGAAGCAGACAGGTATAGGCAAGCCGTTGCCCGCACGACAGGTAGAGGGCGCAGGCAATGTTGCAGGTGCATACATGAAGAAGGACGAGAGCGACTATATGGCTGGCAGCTCAAGGCAGAGAGTACCGAAGGCCAATGCGTTTGGACTATCACAAAAGCCAGATGCTCTACAATTACCAACCGCGACATCTTCCGGCACGGCCACACCCACATCACGTGGTGTCTCGCCAGCTCCACAGCCAAAGAGACTTCCACCTTCAGCCGCAGGCCAGCTCATATCTGAAACGAAGTCGTCAAGAAACTCGTCGCCGAAGCCGAAAGCAAAAATCAGTGTAGCCGGTGGGACGCCAATGCACGGCGCTTCGACAGCACTCAACGATCTGGAATCTGCCATTCGAACACTAGAGATACAAACAAACCCCACATTATCTGCGCAGGACAGCACCAAACGTAAGTGTAACTGTATGGCAACACGGCATCCCCTGCTTGAAGCTGCGCCAAACTGCCTGAATTGCGGCAAGATCATCTGTGTCAAAGAGGGTCTTGGTCCATGCACATTCTGCAATACGCCACTTCTCAGTGCTGATGAGACTCAATCCATGATTCGCATCTTGCGCGAGGAGCGAGGAAAGGAGAAGATGGCCGCAAACAACGCAGGTCAAAAGCGTGCTGAAGTTGCGCATGCACCTCGACCATTCTCAGCACCTAGAACCACAACACCATCTTCTGATGCTGACTCTGAGAATGAGAGGCTTGCGAAGGCTAAGCTACACCGCGACAAGCTTTTGGCATTTCAGGCGCAGAATGCAAAGAGGACACAGGTCCACGACGAAGCTGCAGACTTCGAGACCACAAGTGCTGGTCTAAGCATGTGGGCGTCTCCACAGGAGCGCGCAATGCAGCTCAAGCGTCAGCAGAAAGCTTTGCGAGAGCAGGAGTGGAATGCACAGCCCGAATATGAGAAACGTAAAGTCGTTGCTAGCATTGACCTCGTAGGAGGGAAGATCGTGAAGCGCATGGCTGCAGCGGAACGACCGAAGACACCTGAGAGCGAAGACGAGCCATCAGAGCCTGCGCAACACTATGAATCCGGTGCCATTTCGAAGGGCAGTGGTGCGTTCAGCAGGAATCCACTTCTTGGTGCACTCATCCGGCCTACGATCACGGTGGAAGCGAAGGGCAAAGATAAGCAGAGCGAGAGGAGGCAGGCTTGGAGGAGAGTGCAAGATGACAACGACGACAATGAACAGTGGATACTGGACGGCGGAGTCTACGGCGGCAAGAACGAGACTGGAGAACCAGAAGCGGGTCATTGAACGGACACAAAACCAGATCCGAGAAACATGGATATCAACACCACTGTTGTCTAGTCCGGTGTTTGCGACGCCCTCAAGTGAGCATTCTTTTTATGCGCGCTGCAAACGCTTACAATCAGACACTCGGCGTCTGCGCCGACTTGATGCCCCGGGAAAGCACATCTTCGGACATGACTTCCCTTAGACAGCACGACTGAGCAGGAGAAACACTCAGGTTGGCAATTCCAAGAGTGCGGCTAGCAGGGCGCTAGTGGTACTGACTGCACGGCAGTCGTTTAAAGCCTTCAACGAAACGCCTTCCTCGGTTTTTCCAGAGGCGACTTTAGATCTATCAGTAATGAAAAGCAGCCAAGTTCAGCTAATAGTCTTGGGGCTCCAGCTACCGCCTTCGAATGGTCGCACCTTCCTTATCCATTTCAAGCAACGGCAGCTCGCCTGCAATTGCCGCGGCCCAAGACAGTGTCCAAGATTCCAAGACCTCTTCCCCGCAAACTTTCCCCAGACATCCCTCTCCAATCATCCAACATTTTGGGCCTGACAGCGCCCCACGCACATCATGACTGATCATCACCGTGTTTGGCAATTTTCCTTTGGCGGAAATATGATCTTGTGGCGCTCATCTGCAGTCAACAGCCCACATGGACTGCAACTGATGCTTCGCCCCTTCGCTTGACGATGTGAGCCAAGCTGAAGGGCTTGGAACGTTACCTGCTGCGTCTGCGAAGCAGGCAGATGTCGGTAAATGAGCGGAATTGAACGCGCATAGCACAGGATGTCGTTCTTCGTCACAAGAGAGACGTGACGCATGTATAATTGATCGCCCCCAGGTCTCGTCGTATACCGCTCCTACTTCGTCTGTTTCAACTCATCTTGGAATCTCCGCGGTTCTACCTCCAGGGCCGTTCACGATCATGGCGAAGAACATCACCCTCAAAGACCACGAGGCAAGGCATCTCGAGAACGTCGAGAACGAGAAAGGGTTCACGACTCCCTCGTCGTCCTCCCAAAATGATGCGCCCTTCACCATCGACCCCAAAATCTCGGCTCGACTTCGTCATGCCATTGACTGGAGACTCATCCCCGCCCTAGGTGCTATGTACGGCATCTCTCTCATGGACCGTAAGAACGTCTCAAATGCTGCCATTGCTGGTATGCTGGTGGACCTGAAGATGGGCAGAGGGATGGGATATAATCTCGTCAATCTGTGTTTCTTCATTACCTACGTGCTTTGCCAGCCATTCATGGTCATTCTCTGCCGCAAAGTGGGTCCAAGATACTTCTTACCAGGTATGTACCATGTTCCGCATGAAGAGGGAGACGATCTCTGACTCTGCGTAGGCATCTGTCTAGCTTGGGGCGCTGTCATTGTCGGCTTTGGCTTCACTAAGAACTGGCCTAGCTTGATCCCGCTGCGACTCGTGCTGGGTCTTCTTGAGAGTGGCTACTTTCCTGGGTGAGCATTGCGATGCAAGGCTATATCAGGCAGCACTAATAGCTTTCACAGTTGTCTGTATCTGTTGAGTTGTTGGTACACCAAGTTCGAAGTCGCGAAACGCTACAGTGTCTTTTACTTTATCGGCAGCATCGCATCAGCACTCTCTGGGATTCTGGCTTATGGTCTGCAACAAATGGAAGGCGTGAACGGCATTCGTGGCTGGCGCTGGTACTTGTCCTCTTCCTGTCAACCTGACTCGCAACGCTGACTTCGATTTAGGATCTTCATTATGGAAGGTGTCATCACCTGCGGTGTCGCAATCTTTGCCTTCGCCTTCATCGTCAAGTTCCCCGATCAGGAAAAGATCAAACCATCATGGGGCTTCCTTAAGAAGCCTGGCGACATCGACCTTGTCATCGACAAGCTCAACGCCGACCGCGGCGACGTCGCACCCGAGCCATTCTCGTGGAAGAAGTTCCTTGCACCCGCAACACAATGGTACATCTACGGATTCGCGTTCATCTTCTTCTGCGTCACAACGATTGCATACGGATTTGCATTCTTCCTCCCCATCATCCTGAGTACGAAGCTAAAGTTCAGCGTTGCCATGGCGCAGTGCATGGGTGCTCCTCCGTATGCGGCGAGCGGATTCATGATGTACGGCGCGGCGTGGTTCAGCGACAAGTACAAGACTCGTGGACCTGTGGTCTGCTTCCTCTGCCTCATCTCGTTGATTGGTCTGCCAATCATGGGCTTCGTCGAGAACCCATGGGGACAGTACGTTGGCGTGTTTATTACTGTCAGTGGAACGAACAGCGCGATTCCTGCCATCATGGCATACCAGGCGAACAACATCCGCGGACAATGGCGCAGGGCATTTTGCTCAGCTACATTGACTGGACTAGGTGGCATTGGAGGTGTTGCTGGTGCGCTCATCTTCCGGACTGAAGATGCGCCCTCCTATGTACCAGGCTTTGCGGCATGCATGGCTTGTAATGTTCTCGTCATTCTGACTACGGGTGTCTTGACGTTGTACTTCAGACGATGCAATGCGCAGGCAGACAGGGGCGAGAGAGTGATCAACGATGATCCGACTTTCAGGTTCACTATCTGAGCGGTGGATCGCTGCTGAATGTCGCAGCCCTCGTTTGTATAGCTGCTTTTGCCGGGTTCCGTATTTATGTGGTCTCTCTCCAGTAAGGCACCGCTCTTGTAGATAGTATCGTATGGTCTAGATATCCATGTGGGGAAGCGGCTAAAAAGTCTGCAAATAAAGGACGCTTTGAGACAGCAGACGGACAAGTTGAACCTACAGTCTATGGTGGTAGACCAGAATACCCATGAAATATGGGACTTGCTCTTGGGAATTCAGAGAAAGTACCAATGTCGTTTGATAAAGGCGACCAGAGAGCTGGAGGCGCAGCGAAGAGTGACTCAGACAAGGCGTACCCGGACTCCGCCAAACTTCCTGAAGAACATAGGAACGGCCACGGTCCGGAGGACCCAGAATTCTTGGATTGGTTGAATCAGTTTCAAGTCTCCAAAATACATGAAGTGAGCGCGGCGCCGCCGCCTCGACCGCCCGAGTTTAGGAAGTTTAAATAGCAGAAGGCGGAGGTGGAGGTTCTCAAGGCGCAGACTCGACGTGCAGGGACTTCGGCGAAAGCGATCGAGTGGGTCAAAAGTATGGAGTGCTTAGACTTGTTGAAGCAAGGGCTAAAGAGAGGATGTTTGAAATGCCAATTACCTGGGAGTCGCGGCAGACAGGGGATGTTTGAGTGCTTCGGGATCCCTCAGAGGTCATAAAAGTCACAGATTAATGGTAGAATTTCGGTATTGGTCAGTCCACGGTGTTAGACTGAAAGCAAACGCTACTGCCTTAGGTGTTTTTGCTCTCTCACCTTGACTTGATCGAATCATATCGTCATGTGCAAACAAGTACTGAGCGACGGGCCTTAGACAACCTTGTATCCACCTTGCCCTTCAAATCCTCACAGCCCTGCGTCGACAGTCTACCAGCACATCACTAGCAATCCATGAATATGGCAGACGGCCAGGGCAACACTGATAGCTGGGGAAGCGCCTCGCCTCACATCGGCCATGGCAGAGTGTGTAGCGTGTCACACGCGAAACAAACACACACTAACTTCGAATCCCAGACGCTCCGCGAGTCCAGACACGTCAAGCAGATGGCGGCCGAAAAACGCCACGATCGCTGCGAGGCACGCCACCCTCGCGACGCAGAAAGCCACTCTTTACCGTCCAAGCGCTGACCATCAATCAAGTGTCTGACCGCCGCCAACGATGTCCTGAACGCCGCTCACGAGTCGGAAGTCGAGAGCTTGAGGCAGACGGACAGCCTCACCGTCCGAGAGCTGACAGCCAGGCGGTTGAAGGCGGAAATCGGCGCGCTGAAGGCGGGCTACGAGGAGGGAGTTGAGACTCTGAGACAGCGCTGGGAGAAGGAGGCAAATCAGAGCGAGTGTCAGAAGGCAGGTCACGCAGAGTGCCAGATGATGGAATGGGGAGGCTGTGCGGCTGCTAAAGCGGTCGTGGAATTCAAGAGATAGTGGTCTGGCTGGCTTCTTTTCGCAGAGTATCTGAAAGCTTGGGAGATTGGTCGAGTGTAGATGCAGCCGTGAATGTTCGAAATTGTCATCTCGAGGAGTTCAAATTGATGGCACATTCGAGACGGCAAGACGTCATGAAGGGCTGCACGTGGTGTAGGCACTACGGTGGAAGAATTATTGCTCATTCATCATGATCTATGTTTTCCGCCCTACTCCCAATCCTTCCACTCCCTCTCCAAGTCTTTCAGTTCCTCCCTCGCCCTCTCATACCCGCGACTTCCCATCTCCTGCCCCGCAAGCCACTGCAAAATGCCCCTCCTCTCCTTCGCCAACAGTACCTCCTTGCGCCTCCTCTCCAACACCTTCCGCTCAAGGTACTTGAAATCATCCTCCTTGACCGCAACATCCCACACCCTCCTCATCCTCCCGCTGTACAATGCACAACTACTCCCGAGCTCCAGATCCTCACCAGGAACAAGTTGAATACTCTTGTTCACGAGTCTAGGCAGCGCGCCGGACTTGGGCCAGACGCACTCATCGTAGCACTCCTCGCAGACGGTGAACTCGGGGAGCTGCGGGATGAAATGCCAAGCTTTTCTTACGAAGGCTTTGCTGCGCGCACATTCGCCTTTGAACGCATTTTCGCGCGCCATTTTGATGAATTTGGCGATGTTCGGGCGTTGACCGGTGGACTGGGATTCCGCGTCGAGCGCGACGAGGAGGTCGAGGTACTTTGGGAACCGGCGGGATGTCGTGCGCAGGGAGCAAGTGTGTTTCTCAATGCCGTAGGAAGAGGAGGGGGGAAGGCGAGTGAAGTAGCCGCGGACGCTGGGGAAGAGGGCTTCGAGATTCTTCACATCAGCGGAGCAGACGGCGAAGTTGGCGACATGAAGACCGTCCCGTTGGTCTGCGATGCTGTACCAGGTCATGCGTTCGGTGCTGACTTCACGGTCTCCGGGGCAGAGACGCTCTAGGTCGGCAATGTCTGCGAGTTTGTAGATGAGGTCGATGTCTTGACGGCGTTGCTTGATGGTCAAGAGCCATGCGAGTCGCATCCAGGCGCTGTTGAAGTCACAGAAACGCTCGGTGGGGCGTTCATATTTGCGGCTTTGAGAAAAGTGGTGTGCGAACGGGGTGCCTGCAAAGACGCCCTCATAACATGAAGGGCAGACGTCAAAGTTACGGTAGCCGGGCAGACTATACCAATCATCGTATCTGTCGGTTGCGGTAGGTCTCGAACAGTTCGGGAGGGGTCTGTCAATGAGCGCGACCGTCCTGCTCGATCTCGTGCGCCCATCACTGCCGTGCTTCGAGTCAACGCTATTCGACCTGCTCCGTCTCATGCGTGGCGCTTCATCTGGGCGAGGCGTCCTAGGCCTTGGTGCGCGCTCCCGGAAGCCATCGCCTTGACGAGGCGAGTTCGTTATCGAAGGCGAGGCGACTCTTGGAGCATCTCTGAATACTTGTCGTGGAGATGAGACAGTCGAGTGATCGAACTGGTAGTGCTCCTCTCCTGGCATCCAGACATCGGCATGATGGTCCTCAACCGGATAGGGTAGATGATTGCTGGGCCTGACTGGTGAGGGGCTCTGGACGTCTACTCGTGGAGTAGGTGGGATCTGTATCGTCTCGTGCCTACCGAAGCGCGAGGGCGGTCTTGAGCGGTCGTTGATATTAACCGGTGGGTATGTGGAGTGCCAGTCTGCCTCTGTGATGGGAACGCGAGGAGCCTGACGAGGAGAAGGAGAAGGGGGGCTAATTGTCGTCGACCATGCTAATGGAGAAGCTGGTCGAGTTGCATTGCCTCGCGATGAAGGGCGAGATCCAGGAGGCGACTCGCGCAGTCGCGGAGGAAGCTTCGGCGACGGCGCACGGTGCATCGGCGAACTTGGTCGACTAGATGCACGAGGACTATTGGCATATCCGGTGTCTACTGGCGCAGGCCTCGATTTCCTCTTTTCACTATTGACCGAAGACGATGAAGAACGAGGTGACTGATAGTATGGGCTCTCCTTAGACGAGCCGGATGAAGTTTCGTAGCCTGTGCGTGCAGTCGGCGGTCGCTGAGTGGAGTCCTGTCTTGCCGGCTCAGGCCGTGGTTGGCTCTCTCGCAGGTTCGCTCGGAGATCCTCCTTCTGAGAGTCGCTCTTCACAAAGCTGTATCGTGCAGGCTTACGGTCGTTGATGCGTAGATGTGCCATGTCCTCTGCCTCGGAAGCTGAGTCGTCGAAGACGTCGTTTTGAGCCGACCGAGGGGTTGGTCGAGTGAAGGAATCACGCCGTGTGCGGACGGGAATCGGTTTCGACTCCCACCCATCTCGGCTGGAGGTAGTCACGGGCTTGCCTGGGTTGCCTGGCGTGAGTGGCTCAGGCGAGAGGAGAAATGCAGCAGAAGCCGGAGCGATCGACTCCTTCTGCGGCGTGTACGAGTAGGGCGTCGACACCCTTTTGGTAAACAATATTGGATCGCTCTCGACATCCGTGTTCAGGTGCGGCATATTCCCACGTTCAGCGAAGCTCTTTCTGCGTCCGCCATCCGCGGTATGGACTGCGTCGAGGCCATTTTCGCCGGATCCAGGAACACGAATAAAGCGCTTGTCATCGTTGTTGAAGTGTTTGGGTTGCTCGATCTCGTCCAGCAGATACTCCTGGTCGACGGTGCCCCGCGTGTTGATCGGCGGCTCGCCCTCGTCAGACCCCACCACCGACGACACCTCTTTCTTCGCAGCGACGCTCTCGTCTTCCACAGCGGGCGATGGCGGCCATGTAGATTTGCGGGCGCGCGGGCGCTCTCGAGGAGGTGCAGCTGACCGTCGCGGGTCGTAAGAGTTGTAGGAGCTGTAGGAATCGCGGTAGGGCGAGGGAGGAGAGCCGTTCATGTTGCCCCGCATCGCTGGCTTCTCGCGCGGAGCAGGCGGTTGTGCATAGCGGGGAGAATACGGGTCTGTGTCGCGCGGCCGCGAAGGATGCGTTCCATGGCGCGGGAGGTAGTCGCGGTCGTAGTCGGTGTAAGACATGTACGAGAGGGCTAGGTCAGACGATGGCGTCTCGCGTGTGCATGCGGGCGCTGACAAGCGAGAGAACTTTTGGCTTTCAGTGAGGGGCGACACAAAGAGACAGGCAAACAGCAGTGTGATGTTGTAGAGAATATTCTAGGAGACCGGCACGCGTAGGATCACATAGCGGGGGCAATTGTTCTCTGTTGAATGCCCTTCTGCTCAGTGACGCATCGGTCAGCGCAAGGCGGGTCCCACCTTCCTTCCACCTTCCGAGCGTGCGCTGGCCTCGACTTGGTAAGGCGGCCTTGCTACCCGAGCTTAGCTCGTGTTCCTGGCCGCTAGAGCCATGCTTCCACCGCCAGTTCGCAGGCGCAGAGGTGCCAGATGGCAGTGAGACGTGAGGTTTTGAGCGTTGTTTGCGCTCTTTCGTCTGCCCAAACAGATCAATACTTCGTGTCTGCATCGCATTCACCATGCGTCTTTTGCGAGTCCTCTTGACAGCTCTGCATGATTCTGTCATCCGTCCAGCGCCCCTGCATGGTTGCACTGATCACTTCTGGTGTAACCCTCGCTACCACACCCTCAGCCGCAGGCTCACCCTCACATTACGCCAGTATTAAGCTTAACACCCGTGTCACGCTGCACTCGAGACCCTCAAAGCCATGTTCCTACCTCAAACTGCGCTTTTTTCGTAGTTGTTGTCTTCTTGATGTTCAGTGTTTGGTACGACAGCGGCCACTGCCGGGCAGCGGTCAGTGACCCTGGCCGCGCCCCAGTCTCTCTCCACACCCAAGCCTGGAGAAGCCTGCAAAGTGCACAGCACAGCCACCACATCACCCGTCACGCGAACGATTGGCGAAGCCCTGCGCAGAGCCGCATTGCCGGTCAATCCACTTTGGCATGTCCTCGCTGACTTATTCCCTCGTAGTCACCCTGGAGCTGAGGAGGCAAGGCGGATTGCACGGCTGAGCTGCTGCAAGCTCACGGGCGTTCGGCGCTCAACAGTGCGTAAAGCTGCCAGACGCGTACTCAGGTTCTGCACGAGTGCCGGTGTAGCCAGCCGCATTCCGCGAGGCAGTAACAAAATGTCGCACTACGTCCATAGCGCAGGCTCGTGTTGCACACAAAGTCTCTCGGTCTGGCGCTGCTGATTAACACGAGCGCCGAACGTTGTATCGGATTGTGTCAACAAGAGACACTGGTGGAGCGGCTAAACAATAGATTTTGGCCCACATGCTATCAAAATAGATTGCCTCCCACGACCGTAAAGACCGAAACGAGAACGTGCAACGCAAATACCACCAGCTACATCATGTACACATCAACCTCCATCCCCACGTAACATTACGTTCCACAGAACTTTCATTCCTACGCACCGAACGCGCTGTGCTAAGAACCAGGGTATATCGCACTTAAAATGGTAAGAATCGGCCGGTATGGCATTGTGTCCCAAGGACGGTAAAATGGCGTTGAGAAGATAAGTGGCGTTGAGACATCAATGGCGCTTAGAAGAAGTTACCAGCAGGAATGGCGCAGAAAATGCCGACTGCAACACCGCCGAGGATGAGCGAACCGAGGATCGCCTGGATGAAAATGGTATCCTGGATCTGGCGGAGAGCAGGCTCCTGAATCCAGACCTCGCGGTCAAAGATCTTGCGGACAACGTTACGCTTCTCGTACTTGGCGACCCATGGCTCGTCCTCCCACGAGTTGCTGGAAGCGTGAGAGCCAAGAGTGTCGTTGGAGTCGATCTTGGCATCGTAGCCTTGCGGCTCGTCGTCCGAGCTGAAAAGCTCCCATGGTCGCAAATGGCGGTGGTGCATGCCATGGAGGACAACGCACATACCTTTCCAGGCAGCGATGAGGGTCGAGATGCCGATCACAAAGCCGATGAGACCCATGACCCTCCAAGCACGTCCTGCGCTGCTCAGAGTGAGGATGATGCATGTGAGAAGGCCAGCAACGATGCCACCGATACCCAGTCCGCGGGCGAAGATGACACGAGGGCGGTTGCCATTGCAGATCGTCCAGCGGATGAAGTTAGGGTGAGCCTGGCAACGCAGCGACCACTCAACAGTAGTGATCACGTCCTTGAACGCAGAGGGGTGAGTGGTATTCTGCAGAGCGTGCAGCAGGGCGTTGCGCTCCTTAGAAGAAAGGTTGAGCTGACGGGAGCCGCCATCAGCAATATAGATCGAGATGATGCGGTTGACCTCCTCACGATATGGCTGGACGGTGACTATTGTGTATTAGCGTTTTAGTCCTAGGAAAAGTAGAAAGTCAGTAGAACTCACGTGGCTTCCATTTCAGCCCCGCATTTTCAAACGCACCTGCAGCACGTTCAGAATGGTTCACTTTGCCGGTAGTCATGCTCTCATCGTAAGAATCGAGCGACTCCTCCCGGCGGCGCGAATCGGCTGTTGGCGTGTGCGGTGGTGTGAAAAATGGGTTATTGCTGTTGCTCTTGTCGCTGCGCGCAGCAGTCTTCTCGCTGGCAAAATCGGTGCCTTCCAAGATAGCAGCCGCCTCTGGGTTCTTCTTGTACAGCTTGGGCGCCTCGCCGTTCGCCTGGCTGCCGGTCCACTCAGGTGACAGAACCTTCTCGCTCCCAGGCAGCTCATTGAAACGCTTGCTGTAGTCGCGATACCAAAGAAAGAATTGCAGATTCTCGGCCGACAGCTCAATGTACTTCAGGAAGTTCATGAAGTCACGGACTGTGCAGGGCTGTATGTGGTCAGCATTGCATGACAGTCAGAACTCTAAGCACTCCAGATTTCGGGAGCGGCTGAGACGGGATGCAAGGCTTGCAAACTTACAGGGCAGACACCACCAGCAATGATGCGGTCGAAAGACAATGCCTCAGGAATGCCATGGGACATGCCACTGCTGCCCGAACGGACAGACTCATGGATGGACAATTGCTTGTGCTCGCCACTGACTGACTCGCTTGACGAGGTCAAGTGCCTCTGAGGGCGACGATAAGTGAGGTTGTAGACCATGGCGAAGGAAGGTAGTGTGTTGCGTGCTCAGCTGACGACACGGCTGCTCGCGTGGCGGCGTGAGGTGAGGCAGGAGCGACTCTTGTTAAACAACTAAGATAAGGTCCGTGAAGAGGACAGAAATAAAGACAATTTCAGTAACCTGGGCGAACAATGAATACGAGAGCGAGCTGACAGTAAGCCACGCGAGAGGCGGGAAGATCGGTGCAGACTAAGTCGATACGGACGGGACTCCGCTGTAAGTGATGGGAAGGCGTTGGCGTCCTCTGGTGGAAAGCAGGAGGGCTGGGCACGTACGGCGGAGGATAGGGCGTGGCTCGAGCCAGATATAAGTAGACATGAGTAAGAAACAGAGAAACTAGAAAGCACCGTGCCTGGCCAATTCTCCCGGCGGCGCTCTTGCAAGCGCAGAGCAAGCTGCACCTGCCTCCACAGACGGCGGTTCCCCAATTCGGCTACGATGCATGGCAGCTCGACGCCCGTGGTCGCACATGGGACCCTGAAGGTCGCCGAGGAGCCAGCACGCCCCGTAGCAATTCTTAGCGACGCTGGCCAGCTCAACGCGCACGCGTATCTTGTTTCCTGTTCAGTGCATGCAAATTGTGGATGGAGCTGAAGTCCAATCCCCGTCGCGCATTGCATGCACAAGACTCGGCAATCTGGGCATGGGCCATGTCGATCTCCGGGCTATACCTCCATCGAGGCAGGCGGCGGCCGAATTGCAAATCTCTTTCCTTTACCCAACACAAGCTAGTGCGAGTTCTCGACTAAGCGAGGCACTCGCCGGACTGCCCTTCAAGCTGACTCGGAAACAAACCGAAATGAGGATTCTACACAGAACCGTTGCATCTCGGGCGCAACGGTTTCGCGAATGCGCCAGCGCGTGGAGAAAAGGCTTGACTGCGAGATGACGAGCCACTACATCGAACTGCAGGCTGCTCGCATTGTCGCTGCAATCGACGGCTCACGACATGGAGAATGACGTTCTTTCAGACAGCCACAATTCGGACATTGTCCTGGCAAATGTCACTGATTGACGGGCAGGATGCGCAACCATGCCGCCGGACATGGATCCGAGGTAGCTTTTCCATGATTGGAGCCAGGGTGCAACTCCCGCTGTAGTGCGCTGACGGGCGCAAGACTGTCTTCGAAATTACCCATGAAAGCTACCAAACTTTGCAAGCTCACGCAGTGGATTGGACAGCGAGCAGTATGTCCGGTTGATCGTCAAAAGACCTCCGGCGCTTCACCACGTTGCGGATTGCGTGACTTTCGACTGTGCATGAGTCGCAATTGATGTTGCTCACGAACAGAACTACCGATGACGATCTGCTGGTCAGATCCGGGCACCTTGCAGAGGCTCGATGAACGGGACAAACCAATTGTGCCGCTGACGCCTTCATGCGTCTTATCTCGCTTACACTAGACAACGCCCTCAACGCCAGCCTACGGGAACCACAGCGCCTCCACCTTACGGGATGAATGCCCTCCAATCGATCAAAACTCACCAACAGTCGAGACAACAGAAATTGAGAGTGAGAAATTGGAAACGGGAGGCCCGTCGGAGCGCTCAGGGGCCGCGGCATGTGAATGGGACAACTTTGGTTCCTGACAGTCATCCGTGATGCCGCTTTTCCATGCCTTCTGGTGGTGTGTGAGAGCTCCTTGCCGATGTCTACAGAATAGGCCACTGTGAAGTCAATCCCAGAGTCGCTACCCGATTTGGGACTGTGTGCAATTGATTGATATTCACTACTGCAGCCCTGGCCTATCGATACTGCACCACCGGTGTCAGATCACGCACTTGACAGCTCACAAGCTTTCAACGCGACTCGTCAAGCTTCGCCGGTGCGTGCCGTCAGGTACAGCAGTTCACCCAAAACTCGCAAAACGTCGCTGCTCTTCCTCTCACAGACCTCAATCTGCCCCGTCCGCCCTCGTGGCCCAAAGAACGGCAAACGATCCCATGGATCGGCTTGCGACACCGGTTCACGATCAGCAGTCACACGTGTTGGCGACTCATGCACCTGCAGACGTCGAAGAGACGTAAAACGTCCATCCAAACCATCATCATCCTCCTCGCAACCTCGTATCCTGCCTCCACTTGCATCGGCGGCGGATGCTCTTTCACGCGTCCAGCTGAAGTCTGAACAGCGGAGCCCACCGTGGAGAAGGTTTGCAGCGCCGCTACGATCGAAGTCTTCCTAGGCGCGAATCTGGCCTGGTGCAGACCCTCGCTGATTGGCTGTGGCCACTGCGTATCGCTGAGCTTGACGATGAAACCGCGCAAGCGCGACTCCAGTCCGCTGCAGATAGGATCAGGCGAGACTGACGCAAGAAAAACAGCGAAGGTCGGTAGAGAATACGAGGCCTGCCATGTGGCCAGGGACGATCAAACGAGGTTTCGTCGATCACAACGTGATGAGCGTGATCGCTCCAGGGAGGTCTGGCGACTGCCGTGTGTTGCACGAGATGTTGCTTCTTTGAGCCGCGAGGGTAGATCGGAGGTTGTGCGACATTGGGGTTGCTTTCTAGATGGGAAAAGTAAGTTGATGTGAACACCGCCGCCCCACTGGAGAAAGCCGCCGTTTCATTGACGGTAAGAGATGTCACTCGCCAACGTGAATGCGAGGTACGCACTGCAAGTAAGAAGGTTTTGTGAGAATGCTAACGATAGCTATTTCTCTATCCGGTATGTGAAAGAAGAACCTTCAACGAATACCCCCATCGAATGCCTGCGGTACGTCCGTTCTTCTCCTCCATGACTTTCTTTGCAAACTATGTCACATACTCCATCGACTTTTCACTCCCCACAACCTTGGATTCGACAGCTTTCGCAATTTTTCTACGTCACGAGCAAGTGCTTCTCTCTGCCCGTCGACATCGACCTCGACGTGCGCGTCTTGCCCCTCAAGGTTTCCCTTTATTACACTTATCCGCCACCGGATGTTTTCGAGTTCCAGTCGCAGGTATCCTTTGACGTCGAATCTCATTTGCAAGAACCCCTCTCTTCGATCTGAAGTGTAAACCACTTGAGCCTGCGAGTAGTTCGCTAATCGAGAGCAACCGGTGGGGAGCCATGGATTATGCGCCTGACGTTTTGTTGGGTCTCCCGACTCGAAGTCCCACGCTATCTCGAGTGCAGTCGTGAGGAAAGTACCTGTCTCTAGCAACTGCTGCATTCGCTCGAAGCTCTGATTGCGGATGAGGACAAAGTAGACTTCAAGTATCTTTCCGAGTACAACGGACGGAAGCCGCCAATGGTGTTCCAGCGGTAGACTGTAGGTACTGTCTTTGGAGATAGTGCTAATTACATGTTCATCTGCGACAATGCGTATTTCGATCCTCGCACGCAGGCTGTGAAGGTCTCCGATCGATCCGAGCATCTCCTCAACGCGCGCTCTGTATGTTTCTTCTTGTTTCGTACGATCCCGCCTTTTCTCCCGAACAGCATAAAAGGCATCCCCGCCAGGTCCTGGTGTTTCCATGAACTTGCGTCCCGTCCCACACCTCTTCTGTGGAGGTCTCTGGAGGTGCCAGTCATGGTCTTTTGATGGCAGCAAGAATGGGACATTGACGCCGATGAGAGGACGACCGTAGATGGACGACGGGATCAAGAACTTCAAGCTCGGACGTTGTCCATCGTCACATGACGTATCCTCGAACGGCTTCCCACGGCCGACCTCCCTTGAGCTCTGGCCGATCTTTTGCACATGGATGCGAAGTCGTCTTATACCCTCATGATTTACATCCTCATAGAGCTGACGACACGACATACAAAGTCCAGCATAGTCTTGGCAGCCATCGAAAGGCGGCAGGGCCATGTACGAGAATATCTCTAGACGAACATCATACGGCAGCCCCTGCAGAGACGAATCGTGAGTCGACGAAGTCATGATCGCTGTCCGATTGTTGGGTGGATGGACAGGAGTTATGTGTGCTGCGGCGTTGCTGCCTGGTGACAGGCATGCCGCGTAAGCGAGGAGGGACGCCTGAGCGACTTCTCCATACCAAGAAGGTGCGAAGATTGCGACCCACAGTAACATTGTTTGTGATCTCTCAAGGCTTCAATTCCCTCAAGCCGCTTTCTCGCTAACTCTCCTAACCTCACATCACGCTCTTTCTGAGAGCCTGGTTGTTTATAGCTAGCAACACCAGGTACGGAGAGTTTCTCTTTGTCATCAGCAATCTCGTACCGAAGCCTTTCAATGAACAATCTCGCATTCTCGCGATGCTGTGGTGACTCCAGCTTCAGTTCTTCCAATATCTTCTCGGTTGACCTGATCTGCGTTTTGATAGACTTATTGACATCGAAAGTCAGTCGGACCATTCCTTCTCGGCAATCATCAGTGCACGTCAACCGATACTTGTGGGACTCCTGACTTCCGAAACATGTGTTTCGTGCCGACCGTGAAATCCAGTGCGACCGTGGGGGCTGTTGCGATGACCAGACAGGATCTGCCGATGTCAAGTCCCATACGATGTCCATGGTACCGGTATTGAACACCCAATTTGGGCGCCGTACCCTGATCGTGTAAAGGCTGCGCTGCTCCAGGTGATTCATGTACATTCTCAGTAGCCTACCGAGTGCGATAGATTCGGGCGAGTAGACAGCATTTGGGTCTGGGAGCGAGTAAACTGTGAGCTCTTGCGAGATTCTTGCAACCGTTTCTTCGTCTGCCGTAAGCTGAATTATGATGTCCACGTGGAGCCTATGCAGTTCTTCGACAGGATTGAGCAATTCCTTCATAAACATCGCATATCTCGCTTGCCGTACAGTGCGCGAAGCCGGATGATGTCTCACAGTAATGGGATAATGCCAAGCATGCGGTTGAGATTGTTGAGTAGCATGTGGTCCGAGACAGACACGACTTTGATGACGTGCTGTGGCATTTTGAGGACTATTCATCTCATTTGGTAGGTTCTGAGTTCGAGGTCGATGGGTTACGTGGTAGCTATTTCCATCACGATCCGTTCGCAGCGTTCTGAGTGGAGGCTGAAGATACCAGTCGTGTTCCGTGGGCGGTAGAGTAAATGAACCTTTCACAACCACAGCGACTGGCCCAAGTACAGACGTTGGCTCTTCGAATTGCAGATGGAGGCAGCAGTCCATGTCGACAGGGGGTTGTAGAGTACTGCGAGTTGAACCAGTACCGTCAAATTTTACAACGCCAGTGCGACTGAGATGCTGTAGAAAAATCCGCAGCTGCTTTGTACCCTCGAGATCTATCTCATTGTACAGTCGTCGACACGATAACCATAGTCCCAAATAGTCACAACAACCGTTGAATGGCGGTAGGATGGTATGAGCGTATATTAGTGGCGAATGTCATACGGCAATCGGTCAAGGAACAAACTGCCGTGGCTGGTGGTCATGTTGGTGTTCGATAGGATCGGGTGAGGAGGCTGATGTTGCAAGTCATATCAGCTGTTGCCTTGTGAGAGCAAGACTGAGTAAATGTGAGCAAGATGGCACGCCTTCCATAACGCTCTACTGGACCCACAAAACTATCTCAGCCCAGGTTCGTCGATCGTGCGTCTGAAGAAAATTTACGCTAAGGGGAATAGAGACTCAAACAAGTGGATCGCTTTCTCAGCCCAGGCGACGATCCCAATCATGGACCTGCCAAGCGGCTCAGTGCCTCCGTCCCTGCTGCCCTCTTCACCTGCGTTGTCTCCTTGGCCACGAGTTCAATGTCAGTAAATCCAAGTCTGCGCAACTTCTTTTCTTGTCTTGCGAGCTCGACCTCGTCTGCGGACATGTTCTTCGTTGTGAATCCAGGCTCGCGTGCTTTGGCGCTTCTGATCGATTCTCTCGGATCTTCGTTCTCTATTTGGGTACTCTTTACTGTATCAAAGTCGGTCTGTGCAGTGCCTTGCAAAGAATTTGATGTACAAAATGCTCGGCTAGTGACTCCATTACAGAGAAAGAAATTGCCGCATGAGTAGCGATGCAGGTCTTGTGAAGAGGAAGCCGTGGATCTTGCAGTAAAGTCCCATGCTACCTTCACTGTGGTCGCGTTGAACGCCTGATCGTCCTAAGTGCTCATCATGAAAGAGCCTGCCTGCTCACCTAACCTTTGCATGCAGAAATTGAGCAGGCAACTTAGGACCGTGTCCTCTATAGACCCCACAAGTTGACAGTACTTTCCTAGATTCTTAATCAACATGGAATCGCTAGCAATTCTTCTTTTCGTGACCTCGTCTGCTAAAGCTCGACTTCAAGATTCGAGGCATGAAGAGCATGCAGTATCCTCAAAGGTTCCAGCAAACTTGAGCCTTGTAAACCTTTTGCTGCATTTCACGGTCCCTTTCAACTTCAGTGAGTCGGCGCGGCGTACGATCCCCCGCCCAGCGCGAGGGCGGATATCTTTGGTGGTACCAGTGGTATGAGAAAGCCTTGGCTGCCAAAGAGATGACGTGAGGGTGTTGTTGATTGTCGACGGATTCCAGAAGTCGCACGCCTGAAGACGCCACGCATTCCTATTTACGGAATCGCCGTATGTAGCATCAATACCATTGTAAACCCATCATGCAAACTGCGGAAGACGACGCAGAGACATTGGTTAGATGCTACTCCCGAATCGCCCTCTTGTGATTGCAGTCGTTGGCGTTTTGGCAAGGATTGAGGATGAGGTGCGCCACTGCCTGAGGATGCACCGGCGCTGACAGGCCAGATTCCCAAACTTGCCCGATTCCTCTGGTCCAACCACAACGAGTAATACAATGTTCGACTCTGAACATCGCATCGAGACGTCGAGCGTGGGAAGTGAGCGAAGCAGATTGAGCAAGGAAATGATTGCGCGTGCAACAAGCAGCCGCGTACGCTATTATCTCTCCGTCATCCATAAGACCTGAGCATGTCGAAGCCCCGGAGAGCGCTTCACTGGAATTGCTTCAGGTTATAACATCGCTCAATCAAACCGCAAAGCGATCGGGCATGAGCAAACGTGCTATGCTCATCTTTGTCCGCGTCTTTGATGTTGAAAGGGAGGTTGGAATTGACTCACCGAGCTTGCTCGAACGAAGGCAAAAGCCACAAGGCTCACAAACAAATGCCGTGCAAAAGTCCCTAGTAACGTTCACAATGCGTTCAATCTCAGCCACATTGGACAACTTGTCCCAGTCACACTCACTCCGTCATAGCAAGCATTCGACATGACCTCAAGAAACCTGGACCCTTACCAGCCGCCACAGCCTATCCCACAAGTGGAGTACGAACTATCGCATCACCAAAATTGCAGCCAAGATCAAGTTCTTATCACCAGTGTCGGTACATTTCCGACGCTCCAGGATGCACAGGACTCTGCTCAAGACCTTCATCAAACGACGCTCAATCAGTACATGTGCAGAGGCTGGAGCGGCTTCTACTGCAACCTGATTGACCTTGAGTACAGGGGTCTCATCGCCGGATTTCTCAGCGAACAAGACTATGTCTACTTGAGCGAAGTCCAGATCCGCGCGCGGGAGAAAGCTGCTCAGCCAGTCCAACCCCATCTCGACGGCGTAGAAGCATGGGTATCTGCTTCCGGCCATGATTCAGTAAACACTAACACTGGCCGCAACACGACGCACAGGACCCATGTAGAGCTGGCTCTCACTGGACTGCTAAACCCCTGGCGCCCAAAGACTAGTCTCATGCCGTCACAACAGTACTCCGACTCGTATAGCGGGCACTCTCGAGGAATGGGAAGCTTCTCGCGGACTCGACCACAGTATCCTGATCGCACAGACATCTTCGTTCCACGCCCTTATGCGCAGTACGACGAGACGATGGGTTTTTCTGGTTCGCTTGGAGCGACACCAACCGCAGACCAGGTCGTGAGCGCAGAACAAGACTGCAGGGCGCGACATCATGGTAAGTACCAATAAACTTTGGGTGATCGGTGGCGAGATTGTGAGACTGGCAGAACGACAGGCAATGCTCTCGGTGGGGTCTACGACATTGGTCAACCGTATCAGACATTCATCGATCGAGTTGGAGTTAGGCAGCGAGGAGTTTCAGTACACAGTGGAGAGAGTACTAGAAGAGGCTTGAAAAGGTACTGCGCGTTGGGAAACTCGTTTTATCAAGACACTAGCGTCCAGGTAATTCGGTGTCATCTTGTCCACTGAGGTGTTAATGGCGCTTCATCCCGGTCCGGTTCCACGTAAGTAAATCCCCATCTTCAGAATTTTTCACACCCCCGACACCAAATAATTCACGTCGATTCACGAATCCTAGCAGTGAGGCACACCCTGAGCGCGATCATGCGCGCAGGACGGCGTGCCGCAAAGAGCCTGCAGCTGCCAGCCCGCATCGCTGCAGACTTCGACCCTGTAGCCAGTGGCGTCGCAGCGGTAAGTCTGGCCGTTGCAGCTCGCGGTCGCGGACACAGGGACAGCGATGGCGGCGGCAGATCCCACGCCGGCGACCGTGAGGAGAATGAGGAGCTTGGTGGACATGTTCTCTTTGGCTTCAGTGGAAATCGACGGAATGGAGAGTCAGGAGATACTCACGTTTTTCTTGGGGGGTGAATTCAGGAAAGTAGGAAGAGGGATGCGAGAGATGGGGGTTGGGAATCTATTTGATTCTCATGGAGGTGGAAGTAAAGGGAGGTGGTCCACCTTTTGTATTGCTAGGGACGGCGATGCACTGCACTGAATGATTGTGCCGTTACAGCCGTGGCCATGTGATCGCATGAGTTACCGCACGGCGCGTCGAAAGAGAAATTTCAAATTGAGCGCTTGCTGGCTCACCATTGTGGTTCGTTAAGTGCGCAGTCATCGACGTCGTGATAAGACCCTTTGCGCGACGCCTCACTTTTCATCAACTTCAACCACTCTCGGAATAGTCTGATGGCTTCCAATGCTACTGGAGCACCGTGGTCTTGGCCTGGAATCTGCTGCAATTACTTCGGTCTGGAAAAGACGTAATCTGTGCTACAGGACGGAAGTCTATAATATTCCGTAACGAGGCAGTGGGATTGCCGGTAGGACTGATGAAAGAAGTGCTAGGTGTGCCTGCCTGGCATCGAAGGCACAACGCTCTAGTCACTCCTGACTCCTGAGGCGTCATGTTCACCCTCCTTTCTCAGTCATAAGCCTCTCGAGCAGAACACGCAGTTTCACCCTTGTTCGTTCATCTTTTCCTGAAGCAATATCTTCCCCTGTATTAACGCCTCCACAGCGTGATTGAAGTGATCCATTTCCGCCATGCCTGCGTGCTCTCGCGCATCCGACTTCTGATATTCTTCGAACCGACTCTTCATCTCCTTGAGCTCCATGCGTGCCCGGACCACTTCGACGTCTTTCCGAAGCACGGTCTCTTGAGCAGCCTGCTGAACGCGCTCGATCTCGCAACTGCACATGTGTTTTTTGTACCGGTTTCGCTCGGAGTCCAGCTGTATGTGTAGCTCGGTGATTTAGCGGGTCATGTCGAGTTTGTTCGAGAGAGGGCGCGGCAGAGTGGGGTGCAGTGGCATGTCAAGGTCAGAAGTGGCGAAGTGAACCACGCTTGAAGCTTTGATAGCATGCAATAGTTGGTTATATGTACATAGGGGCAGCTACAGGAGGGCATTTTTCATCAATGCCATGACTCCTTCCCAGTACTCATTGGTATCTGTGAACGCCTAAACGCCTCTCAATCAACTCAAAATTGATAACAATCAGATCCATCTACGCGCCGACCTCTGTCTCCTCCGGGAGATTCAGACTCAAACTCCCCAACGGCAGCCCTCCGCCCCTTCTCGGGCCAACGAAACCTTGACGTTGTCTCCCGGTACGCCCGCGACCAAGCCAGTTGTATTTGAGCTCCTTGCTCATTCTCGCCATCTTCTCCTGACTCTCGTCACTGCTCTGCAGCGACATGAGCACAGATACGCATTGCAGCATGCGGCCTACTGTCTCTGTGACCTTTGCAGAGTCCATAGGCTGCTGTCTGAGACTTGAAGGGAGCGATTGCGATGGGTGGAGTGTCGATGGATGCGAATGTGGATTCGAAGAGAAGGAGCCGGCAGAGGTGTTGCTTGTTGCGCGGCTGCGGCCAGATTGTGGGAGAGACGAGGACGTAGATTCGAGGTAGCCCGCTGAGGAGTGTGATGTGGCGTTTGTGCTCAGGCTGGCGGGGAATCCGGAGAGCGCTTCAGAGGCGCTTGATGCCGTGCCTGGGCGGACGTCGGGGATGAAAGATGGTGATTCTAGACCGGCATTGAGGTTTTCCAAAGACAAGCGCGAGAAGATAGCCATGAGGCTGTCGTAGCGAGGCAGGATGACGATGTCGCGGAACATGAGGAGGGTGATGCGGCGAACTTCGAGTTCACCAAGGATGGGAATGTTCTTGTGGGTGGGTGACTTCGTATTCATTTCGTCGGGGAGCATGACGCCCCAAAACTCGCTGGCCTGAATGCTCGACATGATGCCTACGCCTCTAAATTCTAGATCAAGGGGTAGGAAGACGGCTTGGAGGAAGGGAAGAATGGTGGTGAAGACCACAAGCCACATCTCGACTAAGTGCGGTATGAGACGCTCATCAGGTATGTGTCGGAGAGTTTGGTCCAGCGAGCCGAAGCCGGTGTAAAGAAGCTCATTCAGGTCTTCGATGAGCAGGATCGGTGAACGCTTGTGTATACAGCGTTTGATATGTACGGTGACGAGAGCGTTGAAGTCTTCAACCGGCGGCCTTGGATCCTCGCCCTCAAATATTGAGAGCACCCGAGCTTTCAACAATGGCCATGCATCGTCAGGTGACATGCCGGTGATGCCAAATGAAGATCCCAGATTCATCATCTCGGCTGTATGAGGTATTGACGTGCCGGGTGTAGGGCCGCCTGGTGTATTGCTGAGACTGCTCGCCAGTGACGGCCATTCTGAGCGTTCAGTGCTGAAAGAAGGTCTCGGGGCAAAGTTCGCATCAAGACCTTCCCCGAGATACGCCGCGGCTTTGGCGTTCTTCTTCGCTTCTCGCAGACCGCGGCCACCGTGCCTGAGGTCAAGACCCGTCACTGAGCTGGGGAATGAGCTACCGGGTAGGGGTGACGATGGTGCGAAGTTGTACAGAGACTCTGGGGCGTTGGGGTTGGTGGGTCGCGATGTGCTGTTCACTGAAGATAGTGGCAGTGCATGATCGTCCTTGTCCTTCAGTTTCGCCTTGGTTCGCGACAAGAAGTGGTGTTTGTGCTTCTCTTTTTCCTTTGTCTCAGGCGCGTAAGGGTCGTTCCTAGGTACGAGGGTCGATGTGGAAGCATTGGCAGACGAGTATGCGGACGCATTGCTACTGCCTGGCCCTGAATCCAGCAAGCTTGTTGTCGACTGGTTCATGACGCGATTGAGGGCATGTGAGCTGTGGATGCCGATGCCAATCTTTCCCGGCGACGGCAGGGCCTGGTGCTTCTTGTCCACTGGCTTGTCCGCCTCGATCTTTTTTGGTTTCGAGGAGGAGAACAGCTTCATCGTCTTGCTCTTCTCTTTGGGCGCCTTCTGCAAGACCAGCTCCGGAGTGGCCGACGCCAACCTGGGCGAAGCTTGACCGGACGTTCCTTGCGACTGCGTCTCTTGAAAGCTCGGTGATAACAGCGGGCTCGCGGGAAACGCAGCATTCGCGGCCGTCGCAGCGGTGGAGCGGTTCGCCATGGCGCCCTGCTGGTAGGTCATGCCGTTTGTCTTGAAGGTCATGGACGGGTTGCTGTGCATGGGCGGCGGGCTCATGGGCTGGCCGCGGCTGCTGGGGGCGGGGGCATTGTTGTCGACGGGCGCGGGCACCGTCGTCGAGCGCTTCCGCATGTGCTGCGCGCTGTAGGCGGCCTGGGCGGCGATCTGGCTCGCGGTGAGGAGCTGCGTCGGCGGCGACATGAGGCCCTCGTTGCGCATCGACGACAGGCTCGGCTCGAAGTAGCCCTGCGAGCGCTGGCGCGGGCGGTGGCCGAGATGGCCCTGCGCGCGGTCGATCAGCGACGTCTGGCTCTGGGCGGCGTGTACAATGGCCGGGCGCGAGTAGTTCTGGGCGGGCGCGGGCATGGAGGCGCCGCCGGTGCCGCTGGTGCCCTCGGAGGATGGCGACGTGATGCTGCGCGGGTGCATGGGCGAGCGGCGCGTCTGCTGCAGCGTCGCCTGGCTGCCGTCCGAGTCGTACTCGTCAAGCGAGGGGCGCTGCAGGCCCGGCGTCTGCGGGGGAGGAGACGTGGGCGGCATGGCGGCCGGCGTGTCGCACTGCGGCAGTGGCAGTGGCAGTGGCAGTGGCAGTGGCAGGTGGTATGGTATGGCTTTTGGGGTGGCTTTCGCGGGGTCGGCGGGCGTTCACGTCTTCGCGGTCATGGCCAGCATGACACCCTTGCGTAGTTCATACAGTCGTTCTCCTTCTTTCTCCTGTCGCCCTCAGGTCATAACATCGTCTTGCGAATCGGCGCCGTGGATTGTAGGTCGTGTCGTCTGAGGTCACCCTAGCTCCCCAGGCGATCAGTGCATGAGGCTGACAGCTGCCCCACAACCCCACCACCGAAGCACAACGGCCGTGTTGATGCACCGAACCATCGCGCATCCACCACAAAACACCTTCATTGTCACCATGTCCAACCTCTCCGCAGATTACGCCTCGCCGAACGGCACACAGAACTTCTCCGCCCAGCTGTCCGCAGTGTCCTCATCCTCATCCACCAGCGACCGCGTTGCATACTTCGCCGACCTGCAAGCGAACCTCAAGACTCTGCAGAGCGACATCAACACCTTCTTGACCCAGAAGATGGCCGACGACAAAGCCGGTGATGCAAAGGAGGAGGAGAATTACGGCGAGGAAGTCGTCGAGGAGGATTGAGCATCACGATTGAACATCACACCGATCGAATCTTCACACGAAGAGACCAGTCCTGCGTGCGTCCAGAGTGCGAAGCCAACACATCCAAGGTACTGAGAGAATCATCCGGAAAGGAAGTCGCGATGTTGGGAGTCTGACCCACGGAACCTCTTACCCTGGAGGGGAGCAGCAAGAGCACATGGAAAATCTGGGAAGTCGCACCACCAGAGTATAAGTAGAGGAACATCACCGGAAAAAAATTCTCGACCAAATCTTGACCATCTTCACCCATACACTCAATACATCCGAGACAACGTCGATCATGTTCAACGTCCAATCATTCAAACATGCAATGGAGCGTGTCCAACTTTTACGCAACTATCGCAACGCCAGCATGTACCGATCACTCAATTCCAAGTACCGCTCATTGCACCTGAAGACGCATCGCGAGCGGATCCATTCCTACCGCCAGCTACCGAAGCTCAGGCTTAAGCAGCCACCCTCACGACTCGAGTGGAGGACTGAGAATCGAGTCATGCGCGAATGGGTCCGACGCAAGATCGCCGAGTCTGGAAATGCAACATTCAATTTCGTATTTGGCTCACTCATCACTGTGAGCGCGTACGGTTGGGTGTCTGCCATACTAGACTGATTGCCTCCCAGGTGGTCGGAATTGTCTTTGCGTTCATGAAGGCAACTGAGAAGCCGTGTCAATGCAGCGCGCATCATCACCAATGTTCAGGTCGAGTGACGCAGTCTGGAGAATACAAGCAGTCCAAAGAGCGCGACAAGTCAAAGTCACAATGTGATGAGAAGCTCCAGACGGAAAAGTATCACACACTTCGCTTTCATAGTACATCAATATACACATCACTTCACTTTTCTTTCCATCTCTCTGCCCTTCTCTCTGTCCTTCTCTCTGTCCTTCTCTCTGTCCTTCTCTCTGCCTTTCTCTAGATCTACTTGACCTCCTTAGGCGCAATCAAGCCCTGGGAGCAGATCGCTTCAGACCACATCAACAGGGTTGCTGCCGCATGCAAGGAGTTCGTCTTCGAGGTGCTGAAACACGCTGCCCCCGCCGAATTCCATGCCGCGCTCGCCGCTATTAACGTCGACGCCGCTATCAACGTCGACGCCGCTCTCGCCAACTCTCTCAAGAAGGCGAAGAAGGAGCAGTCCAAAATCCTAAAGGACAAGGCCCGCCACCCCAGCACTTACAACCACTACTTCACCGACACCATCCAGAAGATCCGGCAGCGCAAGCATCAGAAGCTCACCAAAGATGCGCAAGAGAACTCCCAGATCACTATCCGTGAACACAGCGGCAGCTGTCGCAACACCATCGACCCGACCAAGTTCAAGGAAGAAACGAGTACCTCTATCGAGCGAGACATGGACACCTTCTCCTCGCAAGAAGCACTCGACGCACAACGCGCATTCTACAAAGACGAGCTGAAATACTTCGTCAACACCGTCGCCAAGGCCGTCATCGAGCGCCACCTGGTCGAGCCCCTCCCCGAGGTGATCCTCTTCCCCGTCACCGTCACCCAGATGAGCGAGCGCGAGATCGAGTTCGTGGCTGCCACGCCATGCACTGCGCATTGGGATGGGGTCAAGAAATAGGATGTGCACATGACTCTCGAAGATTGGCATCAAACAGGAAGGGACGCGTGTGGCGCTGTGTCCAGAAAATTGGCCTTCTCTGCAGCTACTTTTCCTGGAATGGAAGTCAAACTCTCATCAGAAGCCAGTCTGGTGTGTATGGCTAGGCCTCAACTGTTGTCAATTCGCCTGCCATTGCCCAAGTTCAACAGGCACGACAGCGCCATAAGGCCCAAACAAACGTTCTAGTTCTATACGCAAGTTCCTGTGGCGACTCTCTCATCATGCTGCCTGACACGTCACTCAGTCAAACAAATAGCGAGTGTGGCCCGCAAGCCCTATTCACCTCAGCTCCCAGAAGCACATTAGTAAATCCTGGGAAGCAAGCCCCGTGCGAACAGTTGCGCTACTCTTGAGGACCATTTGAAACATTCTTCATAATCCATCCTCGAGGCAGCAGCAGCTTTCGCGCATTTGGCAGCTGCAGCAGAAGCTTGACAGGAGTGTCACTTCTAGGCAGACCTCACCCAAGCTCTATTCTCTGCCTCAGCTCTCTCACCTTTACCTTTCGAACTCTTGTTCACCTTGCATTGCTGTTACTGATTGTGGGGCTCGAGGCACGAAGCCTGTCCATATATACCCTACCCATCCTGCCTGTCATCTCTTTTAACACCATCCTTTCTGTTCTCTACTACCCACTTCGCTATTATTACTTCACCGCTATCATCATTCATAACACGCCTCTCATCATGGTGAACACCAGGACCCTCAAGCGCACCCGGATCGATCTCTGTGACGATAGCGATGCCCCTGAGCTCGACCCATTCACGACAGCGTCTCTCACCAAGCTCCAGTCAACGGATGAGCGTCGTCTCTTGGACATTGTAGACAAACTACGTCGCACTGGCCTCAATGGTACCATCGAGCTACCCCAGCTTGTGGTCTGTGGCGATCAATCGTCTGGCAAGAGTTCTGTCCTCGAGGCCATCACGGAGATCCCTTTCCCGCGCAAGGCAGGTCTTTGCACTCGTTTTGCGACGGAGATCATTCTGCGCCGCGACTCAAGATCCTCTGTCACAGTGAAAATCGTCCCGAGCAAGCACCGACCTGAAGCTGAGCAGAGGAAGCTTGCAGCCTTCAACAAGTCTATGGCATACGTGAATGAGCTTCCTGACCTCATTGATGCCGCGACACAAGAGATGGGTCTTGGGAAGATTGGCACTACCAAGGCCTTCTCTCGAGATGTACTGAGTGTCGAAATCTGTGGCCCTAATCGACCTCAACTGTAAGTCACATCCAGATCAGTATGAACGTGCACTGACGTGATCGTTCAGTACTCTCGTCGACCTTCCTGGCCTCATTCACAGTGCCACAAAGGCATCAAGCGAAGAAGATAAGCGCCTGATTTTCGAGCTAGTTGGCGAATACATGCAGAACGACCGAACGATCATCCTTGCAGTGGTCTCGGCAAAGAACGATGCCGCCAACCAGATCATCCTCAGCCTGTTCAAGGAGTACGATCCAAATGGCTCGCGAACGCTCGGTATCATCACAAAGCCCGATTGCATGAGTTCTGAAGATCAGCAGCAGTGGTTTGACCTGGCACTCAACAAGGAAATCTTCCTCGAGCGAGGATGGCACCTCATTAAGAACTGGACTGACTCTAACGGCCGATACACAGCCAAGCAGCGCAACGATGCTGAAGCCGCGTTCTTCAATGAGGGTCGTTTCAAGGAGCTCCCTCGCCACATGGTTGGTATTGAAGCACTATGCGATCGTCTCAGCAAACTCCTGCTTCGCCACCTCACGCAGGAGCTGCCCTCTCTCCAGGCTGAAATGCAGGCCAAGTTGGATGATACTAATGCGGAGCTGGTGAAGTTGGGAGACAAGCGTGAGACGCCTGCCGAGCAGAGGATGGTCTTGATGAAGATAGCCATGCGGATCAACCACATCATCGCCCAGGCCGTGAACGGGCACTACCTCCACGAGTTTTTCGGCACTGTAGACCTCCAAGCTTCGGTTGACTCCAACAACAACATCCGGCGATTCCGCGCAGTCATCCAGAATCTCAACCATGAATTTGCCGAGAACATGCGCACGCGAGGTCACACTTACAGCTTCGAGAGCGAAGAAGACAAGAAGAGCCCCGCTGACTCACAAACTCAAGCTAACGGTTCAACTGAGCAAGCTAAAAAGTCTGACGGCAAGCCCGAGCAAGAGAAGAAGCAAAAGGCCTCGAAAGCCTCCAAGAAGGCCGCCGTGAGCGATGACGACTACCTCCCCAAGCCGAAGAAGATCTCTTACGATGACGCCATGTCCTGGGTCAAGGATACCATTGTCCGCTGTCGTGGTCACGAACTTCCTGGCAGCGTCAACCCCGAAGTCACGAGCCATCTGTTCTGGGAGCAGTCCGACCCGTGGAGGGAGATCACTCTCGACCACATTGCGAAAGTGCGTGCTGTGTGCAAGGAGTTCATCCACCAGATCCTCGACTATGCAGCCCCGACCGAGTTCATCAAGCCCCTCCAGCAACTCATGGTCAACTCCGTCCTCAAGGACACCCACGAAGACGCAAAGATGGAGTTCAGCAAGCTCCTCAAAGACAACTCCCGTCATCCAAGGTACTGAGCCCACTCCTTCTGCTTTCCAATCTGCTAACGCATCACAGCACCTACGATCACACATACTCTGACAGTCTCCAGAAGAAGCGCAACAAGAAATACGCCGACCTCACCACGTCCGCCAAGAAAGCAGCAACCACGACCCACATCCTCACCGACGACGGCCGCCCCGCAGCCACCCAATTCGACGCCGACGTCTTCCAGCAGATGATGACCAAAGCCGTCGAGCGCAACATGCTCACCTTCGCCGCCGAAGAGGCGCTCGAGAGCCAGAATGCGTTCTATGCCGACAAGCTGCGGTACTTCATCCACGCCATCACGTGCCAGGTCGTCGAGCGCTGCATGGTGGATCCGTTGCCCACGAAGCTGCTGAGCCCGATGAGCGTCACGGCGATGAGCAACGAGCAGGTCGAGTTCATTGCCGGCGAGCCGCCGGAGACGATGCAGCGGCGCGCGTTCTTCGAGGAGAGGAAGACGATGCTGGAGAAGGGGTTTGATATCTTCCGCGAAGCCATGGGCGGCGTGAAGCGTGCTATGATCAGCGTCTGATGAGCAGTCGATCAGATGCGTACCACGAATATGGTTTGAGATGCTCGCATGCGTTTCGCCAGGTCGTTTACGGCATCTACCATCTTTCAACGTACGTTCTCGTCTGCTCCTCTGAGTACCTCCAAGCTCTCTTTCAACAGCCCGAGGGTGCCTTTCGATCTATCGCGTAGGATATTTGGCATGATCAAGATGGTACCGCGGCTATTTAAGCTCACGTGCGCGACTTCTACAAGGTTGTCAGTGCGCTTCTTCAGATCGCCTTCTTAACGTCTGAAGAATACAATTCCCTACTTAGTGGCGCACGGAGTGAATGTGGGCACGGGATATATTTGGCGTCATGGCACCTTCACACTTCATACATAGCGATCAGGACTCAATCTCGGAATCCATCTTCATATGCACTTCAAGAACACCATTTGGACACATTCCTGCATCACCGCAGAATCAAGGGTTTACCCTCACTTCGGCTTCATGCAAGACGCTCAATTCGCTTTCATAGTACATCAATATACACATCACGTCACTCCACCCTTCTCTAGATCTATTTGACCTCCTTAGGCGCAATCATGAGCTCAGGGCGGACGTGCTTATCGAAGTCTTCCTCGGAGATGACCTTGAGCTCCATAGCGGCCTGCTTGAGTGTGAGGCCGTTCTTGTGTGCGTGCTTGGCGGTCTTGGACGCGGCGTCGTAGCCGATGACGGGGTTCAGGCAGGTTACGAGCATGAGACTGCGTGGTGTTAGTAGTATTCGCCGAGGATGCGAGAGAGTGAGGTTCCGCGCGGAATCCCAGAGGAAGAATGCGGTATTCGATGGATTAGGACACCAAGGTCCAAATGCACCAGGAGAGCAGGAGAGACATTAAGGTACTTACGATTCAGTCAGGAGCGAGCCAATGCGCTTCTCATCGGCCTCAAGACCCTCAACAAGGTTCTTCTCGAAGCTCCTCATGCCGTCAGCCAGCAGGCGCGAGCTGTGGAGCAGGTTGCGGATCATGACGGGCTTGAAGACGTTCAGCTCGAAGTTACCCTGGGAGCCAGCGAATGTGGTCGCGGCGTGGTTGCCGAAGACCTGTGTGCAGACCATGGTCAGGGACTCGCACTGTGTGGGGTTGACCTTTCCAGGCATGATGGAGGAGCCGGGCTCGTTCTCAGGCAGCTTCAGCTCTCCGAGACCACAGCGGGGACCAGAGCCGAGGAAGCGGATGTCTTGGGCGATCTTGAAGAGGGATGCAGCGAGCGTGTTGAGCTGGCCGTGGGCCTCGACGATGGCGTCGTGGGCGGCGAGGGCCTCGAACTTGTTGGGAGCGGTGATGAAGTCGTGGCCGGTCATCTTGGAGACCTCAGCGGCGACATCCTCAGCGAAACCCTTGAAGGTGTTGATGCCAGTGCCAACAGCTGTTCCGCCCTGGGCGAGCATCCTGAGGCGGGGCAGAGAGGACTTGACCCGCTCGATGCCGTAGTCAAGCTGTGTGACGTAACCAGAGAACTCTTGCCCGAGGGTCAGAGGTGTGGCATCCTGCAAATGGGTGCGGCCGATCTTGATGAGCTTCTCCCACTGGTCGCTCTTCTTCTTGAGGGCGTCGCGCAGGCTGGTGAGGGCGGGAAGGAGCGACTCCTCGAAGTCGAGAACGGCGGCAATATGCATGACGGTGGGGAAGGTGTCGTTCGAGGAGGCGGACATGTTGACGTGGTCGTTGGGGTGGACGGGCTTCTTGGAGCCCATGGTGCCGCCGAGGATTTCAATGGCGCGGTTTGAGATGACTTCGTTGGCGTTCATGTTCGACTGGGTGCCGGAGCCCGTCTGCCAGACAACGAGAGGGAAGTGGTCGACGAGCTTGAGGCTGGCGACCTCCTCGGCGGCCTGCTGGATGGCCTTTCCAAGCTTGGGGTCTGCTTGATGTTAGTCCATGCTTGTGTCCTTAATGCTCAGCTCGCAGCTGAAGCTCGACCCGGTGACGCACCCAGCCCAAACTTCATGTTGACCGTCGCAGCGGCGCCCTTGAGGATACCGAAGGCGCGCACAATGGGAGGAGGCATGCGGTCCTGGGGCTGGTTGATCTTGAAGTTCTCCAGCGAGCGCTCGGTCTGGGCTCCCCAGTACTTGTCGTTGGGGACCTGGACCTCGCCAAAGGCATCGCTCTCGGTGCGGGTGTTGGCCATGGTGGAGGTTGCGCTGAACAGGCGGCGCTGTGCGGTCAAGGGCGTGTACTTGATGGTCTGGCGCGTGACGGTGGAGAGAGGACGCGCCGTGCGGAGCATGGAGGGGTTGGCCTTCGCATGTGCCAGTGAGCGCATGCAGCCGGCCTCGGCAGCCCGGAGCTGCGTGCGAGCGCTTCTGAACATCGCAGCGATTCGCGTGGTGGGAAATGTGGAAAGAGCGATGGACGGTGGGCAATCGGCGATGGGTGACAGGCCAATTGACGAGGTGCGATGCCTGCTATGCTCTACAAGAAGGGACGACGATGGAAAACAGAACCTCAAACTTTCGAAAGCTCAGAGCTTCGTCACGGAAGAATCCGGGCTCTACTGGCCATCATTGCCGAGCGCTCGCACGTGACCGTCCACGAAGCTCCTCCCCCACAGCAATTGAAGAAGTCCGTGGAGAAAATCAACGAGGGACTGAGAACTCGCAGAATGCAACGACGGTCCAGGGTTCAAGTACACGCCCAAAGAGTCAACGGCTCAGAACCTCAGAACCCTCTCATTCTTACACCTCCTATGTTCTTCCTCTTCGGTTCCCTTTTCCGGCGCCCATAGACTGCAGCATGGATTCCATGGTTCGGGCGTCTGCTCATGCACCTGCTCGCCTTTTTTCTTGACGTTCCCTCGCTCGTTTGCATTCGCGATGCATCGGTCCGCAGAGTCGCACCGCTTTAGCTCGACCATTCCAAGGCCCTTCCAGGATACGCTCAATCAATGTTCGGCGGCACGGTCTTTGTCTCCAATCGGCCAGGTTGCCTCAAGTGCATCCTCGGACTGAAACTCTGCCCCTCGTACTTGCCCGCTCTGCTGGCCTTCATCTTGGCGACGACTTGTCGATGTTGCCGCTGATCGCATGCTGGCTGAGGCACACTCAGCAGACTATTGGTAGGCTTGTAGACTCCAATAGCCTGCCAACTTTCCATTCGCCCTTCCAGCACAGAAGTAACTTTGAGGCAAGCTGCGTCTGAAAGACAAACTGCAGGCGGAATGGGGCGCTGCACGCTTCGTGACGCCGACCGCCAGCAACCCTGTTCAAGTAGTGCTCGGATCCAGCTTGCCGCCGCCAGACGTCCGCTCCTTGCGCGAGGTGGTCCTTGGTCAGAGGTCACTCCCGAGCAAAGTGGCGCGAGGGCAGCTGGTCTTGCTCATCTCAGCGGACAGTGGGCCTCTTGACCACATGATTTCACCGCTTCGTTGTTCGTCACCGTTCGCGCCCGGATAAGCCATACATGGTGCCGCTGTTGCTCAACCCCGCTTGCGTCGTCCTCATTCAAACTTAACGATCTCGCTGACAACAAACGGCCTTGCTGCCTACCTCTTGCCCTTGCAGCTCCTCTGCTTCCCGCTCTTCGCCTGTGAATACCCGCATCAAACACCCTCGACCTACGGGTCCTGCAAGACGGGAAGATCAACCCCTCCGTCCCTTCACGCATCCGCCCCTCTTCCAATCTCCATCTCTCTCGACTGCGTCATCGAGATAACCTACTGCTTCCTTTGGAGAAGCCTTACTTCAGTTACTCAGCATCTTCAGCCTGAACACTATCACACTTCGCGGCTGAGGTTTGAGGGCACCACTAGCTGGAGGCCGACACCAAGGGTCCACTCACACCGGAATACGTCAAACCTAGGAAGCCCGACTTGTGTTTTCGTTTTCGTACATATGGCTGCTCCTGACTTCAGTACAAATAGCCACTATTTTGCGATGTCGACCAGTGCAGGAGCTCCGAATGCAGACGTATCCTACCCGTGGTGTGCAGCTTCGCCCTCATACCCTCAACAGCAATCATGGCGACGAGAGTTGAGTGAGACTTTTCCACAGCAACCGTTCGCTCCCTACTTGCCACTACCAACACCGTATAGCGGCAGCCCATACGGTCACACACGGACGCAGTATCCTGCCTCTCCATATGCAAGCTATGACCACCAACATCCTCCGGCAGCAATGCATTACCCACAGTCGATGCTCAACTATCCCTCATACGCACCGAGACTTCCTCCAGCAATTCGTAGCGGCCGTGTAGAGGACTTTCCGGATTCAGCTCGCTCGAACGTGCATCAAGGAGGAAGTGTAAGAAACCCATATCACACGTGGTCTCAGGGTCTGTCTCCAACCATGTCTGGTCCTTGTCCTGCATGGAGACCGCCTCAACCAGCTGCAAATACCACGAGTACGCCAAACCTGTCGTTTGAAAGGGGTCAACATATACCAGGATTCGGTGGTAGCAATGGTGACAGTCAACAGTCTCAGCAGGGTGATCAATCGCACCCAAGGCCGCCAACGTTGAATCAAGGTCCGCAACTGGAGCAGACTCCGCAGCTCCAGCCAACCCGTACTGGTGTTATTCGTCGTGATGGACATATGGAAGTGCGGGTTTCGCGGGATCCTAATGCACAAAGCCGCCGTTCAGATCGCAGCTCATCTCCACGCACTGCCAGCCGTCGAAGTTTCGACCTGTACTCTGGAGATACGACAACTTCTAGCACCTCGTCTGATGCAGAAGAGGCTGCAGCTCGATCGCCACCCGCCAGTCGCATGAGGCATGCGCAAAGGGAAAGCCGGTTGCGATTTTACAGCTCGATCCAAGATCCCAACGTAATCTTCAATCGCCAGATAAAGAAATTCAAGGGAGGCCTAGACAGGTACACCCTCCAAGAATTGCCAGATGTCACATCTCCAACGTGCGATATTTGTGCAAAGGATTACTCGGCGACAAGTGTACAGCCCTCAGAGGACGAGGAAATCGCCATTATGCTACCCTGCGGCCACGTCTTCGGGGAGTTTTGCATTGATCAATGGGTACGTAAGTCCATCCCCATGACACTTGTGAACTAAACTGCGCACAGTTCGAAACATGCAAAACGCACAAGAATAAGATTACGTGCCCTATGTGCCGCAAGCAGCTCGTTGAGCCCCCGCCGTCACCGTACGCGAGAGTCTCCTCGAGCCAAACACAGCGTGCATTCCCTGAGGAATTGACGCCTAACTATTTTTACTCGCCGCAGTATGCCCGTGAGTGATGAGCGATAGAGAGGAGATTGCGGACGACAGATCCTCAGAATGATAACGCCCAAGATTCGGCGCAACAAGCAGGTGTGACAGCTCCGCAGCAGGTCGAGCGGGATGTCTGGTTTCGGCATTAGTGTTATGGAGCAGTGGTCTGGGCTATGATATCATTGTTGTGCATCCTGGTATCGATCTTATCGCGGTCCTCTCGGCGTTCATGGGGTTTGGGATACGAATATGGAGTTCCTTTGCGCATTGCACTCTGACTTCGTATGCGACATATTTTGTCACCGAAATTGGATCGAAACACGGCTATCCTGTAGGGAACAAGAGCAATAATAACAAGACTCCACCGCGCATTGTTGCGATGGAGCCGTCTCGCGACGACGTGCAAGCTAGATCCCGGAATGCTTATTGGTTGTCATGGAGCGCGTTGACAAAACAACCCAGACCCCGCAACTACAACAAAGCTGGCGGCAGCATCACCATGAAATCTTGACTTGGGCAAAACATCACATCATTACATTTTGCGGTTCTCTATTCTCTATAGACACCAGCTGCGCTTACCTCCTCTCGTTGTCACCTGCATTGTTGTTCTGCTCGAAGCTGCGACGATCGGAGTCGCCGACGCTCCTTCCCCGCGGCCATTGCATGTTTGCCGTCACACACAACACCTGACAAGCAAACATGGTTTCGAACACCGACGAGCAGAACTACCAGCTTCCTACACAGCCGCCGCCGCTTCACACTCGCACTAGCGGAATGGACGTTCCAGGCACACCCACTCGCCAACAAGGCTTCCTCAGCCCGCGCGAGACGCCTCAGGGCAGTCCCAGCAAGAGCCACGCGCCGCCCGGGGCGTTTGATCTGCCTAGTGTTTTCGATAATGCCATGAAGCTGTTGCCGACGATGGGAACGCCCACGAAGCAGAAGCCAGACACACCAGGCTCGCCTACCAGGCTGAAGATTGGCACCAACGTAGACCATGGAGCGGGAGACGTCACCACACTCGCGCCAGGCAGTCCTACGCGCAGGTCGAACCAGGAGAACACACCTCCGGGCGCTCGCCCAGACACACACAAGGAAGCTGGCTTTCTTACACACGCTGCGCAATCGCGTCAGGAGCCGTACCGGACACGAGGGGCTGAGGGCTCCCAGCGATACTACCCTGCACCACCACGCCTTTCAGCCGAAGAACTTGAGAAGGCTAGGAAGCCGGCTGTGAAGCGCCTGGCGAACGTGACTCAGCTATGTAAGCCACAACGCTGAAGTTCAACATGCATTGCTAATTGAGTCGCAGACTTCCTGGATTACTACTTCGATCTCCTCACCTACGTTCACACTCGTCAGAATCGTCTCAGCCAATTCAAGGAGCAGAACCCAGCACCGCCTGAAACAAACGAAACCGAGTACAACGAAGCTCTCACACAATACTTGGGTCGCGAGCGCGCCAACCTCCGTAAGCGCCGCACTCGTTTGAGGCAGGGTGACTTCCAGATTCTCACACAAGTCGGTCAGGGAGGCTACGGGCAAGTTTTCTTGGCCCAGAAGAAGGACACCAAGGAAGTGTGCGCTTTGAAGGTCATGAGCAAGACACTGCTCTTCAAGCTGGACGAAGTCCGCCACGTCTTGACTGAGCGTGACATTCTGACCACAGCAAAGAGCGAATGGCTTGTCCGATTGCTATATGCGTTTCAAGATGAGAAGAGCATCTATCTTGCCATGGTGAGTCCGACCCAAGTTGACATTGTGGACTTCGACTAATGCGTGGCAGGAATACGTACCTGGTGGTGACTTCCGTACACTCCTGAACAACACTGGTGTATTGCACAACCGCCACGCGCGATTCTACATTGCTGAGATGTTCTCCTGTGTCGACTCGCTCCACCAGCTCGGATACATTCACCGCGATCTGAAGCCAGAAAACTTCCTCATCGATAGCACTGGTCACGTCAAGCTGACTGACTTCGGTCTCGCAGCCGGTATGCTTGCGCCTATCAAAATCGAGTCGATGCGCATCAAGCTCCAGTCAGTGAGCGATGTCGTCTCGCCGTTCGGTCGCCCGGTCGAAGAACGAAGCGCAGCTCAGCGTCGAGACAACTACCGATCTCTCCGTGAACGAGACGTGAACTACGCGAAGAGTATCGTCGGCAGTCCAGATTACATGGCACCCGAGGTGCTCAAGGGCGAGGAATATGATTTCACTGTCGACTACTGGAGCTTGGGCTGTATGCTCTTCGAAGCCCTTGCTGGATACCCACCATTCGCTGGAGCTACGGTTGATGAGACATGGCAGAACCTGAAGCAGTGGAAGAAGGTACTACGTAAGCCGGTCTACGAGGACCCGTCGTACTTCTTGTCGAAGCGTACTTGGGATCTCATCATCCGCCTCGTTGCTTCCAAGTCCACACGCTTTCGCGGCATCTCCGAGATCCATGCCCACCAGTACTTCGCCGAGGTCGATTGGACGAAGCTGAGAGAGAACAAGGCGCCATTCGTTCCAGAGCTGGACAGCGACACTGACGCAGGGTACTTCGACGATTTCGGCAGCGAAGCTGACATGGCGAAGTACAAAGAGGTGCACGACAAGCAGGCGGCACTAGAAGCCATGGCCGAGCGTGATGAGAAGATGAACAAGGGCCTGTTCGTTGGATGTAAGTGCACTGCACCCTGTTATTGATGACATCGCTGACCATGAAACAGTCACCTTCCGTCACAAGAAGACAGCAGACGAGGGCGGTAACCCTACCAGCCCGAGAAAGCCTCTTAGCGTTGTCGAGGAGAACTTCGGCACTATTTTTTAATGTCGGTCACAGCCGCACACAGTCGCACTCCTTGTCAGTGCCGCTTGCTATTCTGAGCCTGCTTGGGCACCATTTGAAGCATACAAATTTGACGTTGGAATGCATGATGAGTGGGGAGGGTGGGGAATCGGTCTTATATTCCTGCGCAGGGGTTTGGTGTCACTGCATGTAATGAGTTGAGCGGCCACAGTCATCCGGTATGTGTTCTCTCTACGAGGAGCGCTGCCATGTATTAGTATATATTTTGGTAACTTGCGAAACGGCGATATCCAAAATCTCTCATACTTGCGATGCTCTCTGCCTGGATGTCCCAATAGAGTCAAGCATTTTGTACCCTCCAGCTGCGCCGTGATGATCTCTGGTCATTCTCAGTGTCAATTTTGAGTCCGTAAAATGACTTCTGACCGGTGTCGGGAGATTGAAGCCACGAGGTCACAGTTACAGCTATCCATTACAGATCATGGATGGTTTCATAGCCTAGGAGCAGTCGCCGTGTTTGCATCGTATAGATATGCAGTAACACAAACTAGATTAGTACGGGTAAATCATTCCAAGATTTTTGCAAAAAAAAAAAAGATATAAATGTTGCCACTTGCAACCATCAAACTAGAGGTGAGCACAATTGGATAAATTTGCATGGCATCATCATGCTGGAATTGCTGTCTTCGCAGACCTCAGTACGATTGACATCGATTGTCATTCACCCCAAGTTCCCCCGCACTTTCCTCGCTGACGCGCTTTCGCGCCAGCACGTGGCGGCCAGACTAGCGTGATCCATTACGCAGCAAACCCTCTACCGGCAACACAACGACTCCCCACGGTCTACCTCACAGCGACATATCGCAACGATGCCTGGCCTCGTCCGGATCGGGCGTAAGCGTCCCTCGCCAGAGGCGCCCGAAGACTCCTCCGATTCAGAGCCTCCCACACCTGTCTCAGTGAATGGCAACAAACGCGCTCGCTACGCCCGCGACGCGTCCGACAGTCCCGCCTCTACGAACAGCAGCCGCAATCGCCAAAACGTCTCAGCGAACGGCGTCTACGACGACGATGTATTCCAACCCGGGTCGATCGTGCGAGTCAAACTCACGAATTTCGTCACGTACACGGCCGCCGAATTCCACCTGGGCCCCAGCTTGAACATGATCATTGGACCAAACGGAACAGGAAAGAGCACGCTTGTCTGTGCCATCTGCCTGGGCCTTGGATGGTCATCAGAACACTTGGGAAGATCGAAAGAGCTAAGCGCATTCGTAAAGCACGGTGCGGACGAAGCCACGATCGAGATTGAGTTGGCGAAGTCAGAGAGCATGCGTGCAAACCCAATCATCAGACGCGTAGTGCGCAAGGCCGACAACAAGAGTGTGTTCTTCATCGACGGCAAGCACTCGACGCAGAAGGCGGTCATGGAGATGTGCAGGCGCTTCTCCATTCAGATCGACAACCTGTGCCAGTTCCTGCCTCAGGATCGAGTCGTCGAATTTGCGAAGATGAAGGACACGGAGCGACTGGCAGCAACTCTAGGCGCAGCAGCTGAACCTTATATGAGCGAGTGGCACGAGAAACTGAAAGGCTTTCGCGAACAAGAGAAGGATCTCGAGGCAAAGAGGCACAACGACGCAGAACATCTCAGGAATTTGGAGGCGCTTCAGAACAACACACGAGGTGATCTCGAGAGATGGAACCAGCGCCAAGAGCTTGTGACGAAAGCAGCAGCCCTCGAGAAGACGCGACCGGTCATTCAGTTGAGGATACGCAAGAACGAGTTCGCCAGGTTGAGGGAGGATGCTCAACGAGCGAACCAAGACCTGGCCGAGCTCCGAGCTGAAGTCGAACCTGTTAGGCAAGCGGGAGCGGTTGCGCAGTCTTACCACGATGAGATCAAGCAAGTCGTACAGCGCCGCAAGCAGATGATGGACATGATCAAGAAGCAAGCAGAGAAGAAGGCACTGGCGATAAATACGGAGAACAAGAACATCCAGGACTTCAAAGACCAGATCGCTGGCGAGCTTCGCTCCAAACAGGGGCGCCAACAGGACGTTGCTCGCTTGACAAAGAAAATCTCAGACCTTGAGTGCAGATATCAAGAACAACCCGTGGAGTACGACGAAGCTTCCTTCCGACAACGTAAAGAGGAGTTGCGCGTAGAGTGCTCCGCCGGCGAACGCAAGATAACAGAATTGAGAGGTACAATGTCGGCAATATCAGCCCGAGTGGGAGACTGGACTGCACAGAGGAACACGGTCAGGCAACAAAGGGCGCAACTGGATACACAGAGCGGCAAACAGGCCAGTCTCCTTCAGAAGCTCTCTCCACAAACAGCCCAGGCATGGGACTGGTTCAAAAAGAACGAGGCGCAACTGCCTCTGAAGGGTGAGGTCTATGGACCTCCAATCTTAACATGTACACTCACGGACCCCAAGTACGCGGACGCTATAGAAAGTCAGATGAGGTTAGGTGATGCCATTGCATTCACCTTCACCAACAAGGACGATCAGCAGCTTCTCCTCACCGAGTTCACGAATAAGGACAGACTTGGCCTGCACAATGTCTATCTGAGAACCTCGCCAAAGCCGCTTTCGGCTTTTCCCTCCCCTGTTCCGAACGCAGATTTGACACAGTATGGGTTCGACGGGTATCTGCGCGACTACATTAAGGGCCCCGATCCTGTCATTGCAATGCTTTGCGACAACGTCAAGCTGAACAGGGTCGCGTATGCCGCAAAGCCTATCACCGAACAGCAGCACGAACATGCAACCAGCAGTCCGATTCAGGCGTGGGTCAGCGGACGAGAGACGTTCAGAATCACTACGCGACGAGAGTACGGCGTTTCGTCTACCGCTGTCAATCATCTCAAGCGAGCACAATTTTTCGTGGATCAACCAGTTAACTCGGACGAAAAGATGCAACTCGACGAGCAGCTTCGCGACTTGGAACGTGAAGGCCATGAAATGAACAGTGAGCATACAGAAGCCAAGGCTGAAGTGAAGCGAATTGAGCAGGTGAACAAAGCCTTGAAAGATCAAAGGGTATGTCTGGTGCAGCACAACTTTGTAGCCGTGCTAAAACGCTCAGGACGAGATTGTGAAGGAGGAAACACAGATCAAGAAGGCAAGAGCAGAGTGGGCTGCTTTGCCACGCCAAATCGGTACGTATCTCTTTCAAATCCGCCAACGCTCTTACTGACTGTAACAAGAACAGAACAAGAGAGACCTACAAGAGTATATCAATCTCAATGCACAAACAAGCAATCGTGTGCGGGACATCAAGGCCCAATCGCGCCAGTGCTCTCTCAAGGCTGCCGCTCTTACGCTGGAATACGCCGTAAGCTGAGGAATCTCCACTACCGCATCGTTGCTAATGGGATCAGAAATCTGTCACAGAGTTCCGCCGTCACCACGAGATGGTTGTCGAGGCCGAGATCCGCCTTATCGAAGCTGCTTCAGAAGTCCGGGCTTTTGAGAAAGAGAATAAGCAGATCCTGGAGCGCCTACGGTCCCGCGAGGCGCAAGTTCAGCAGCTGGAGCAGGCTAAGGCCGACATGAAACGAGCTCTCAAGAGAGAGCAAGACGCCGCCCAGAGGCTGCTCAATGAACTAACTCCAGAAGAAATTGCAGTTGTCCAAGAGTTCAAGGATCTCGAGACTGTCGTTTTACTGGAGGACGAAATTCAATCGGTCCACGCGAGGCTCGAGATGATATCTGGAGGAGATGGTTCCGTCGTGAAGACCTACGAGAATCGCGAAGTCCAGATTGCAAAGACGAAGGAGTCTTTAGAAAAACACGTTGCAGCCTTGGAAGAGGCTCAGGCCAAGATTATGGAGATCAGGGGTCCTTTCGAGAGGGAGCTTGATGAGCTTATCGGGAAAATCAGCGCAGCTTTCGCTCATAACTTCGCGCAGATTGGCTGTGCTGGTGAGGTCACGGTGTACAAGGACGAGGACGACTTCAACGCTTGGTCGATCCAGATTTCCGTTCGCTTCCGGTACGTTCGTCCGATGTGTCTCTGTGTGCATTACTAACTTAATATAGTGAGGGCGAGAGCATGTCCATACTCAACGCCAATCGTCAATCCGGCGGTGAGCGTGCTGTTTCGACTGTCTTCTACCTGATGGCTCTACAAGACCTTGCGCAAGCGCCTTTCCGTGTCGTCGACGAGATCAACCAGGGTATGGACCCACGCAACGAGCGCATAGTGCACGAGCGAATGGTCGACATCGCTTGTCAAGAGCGCACAAGCCAATATTTTCTTATCACACCAAAGCTGTTGACGGGCCTGAAGTTCCATCCCAAAATGAAGGTCCATGTCATCAACAGCGGTGAACACGTCCCAAAAAGTACGACCTCAAGGGATGAGTGGAACCTCAAGGACATGGCGAAGGTTGCGCTTGCGGTTAGAGGGCGAGTTAGTGCTGCTGCCTAAGCTCGAGCACGAGTGGTGCTTGATGAAATTTTGGGGGCGTTATCGGTTCGAAGGTTATGTCTACATTTTCTATGGATATTGATACCACTTTCGGGGCGTTTTTGACACCATGGAGGCATAGCGTCACCCGTACGACTATTCTTGCGACATCAGTAACCCCAAACATAGTCGTGCTACTGCACGTAGTGCACACGATATCGAGGAATGAAGCAGTTTGCGATCTATTTTTTGTGTTCCTGGCGTGAAAACGAGGCTCTTCGGTTATAGCCGTTGCTACGTACTACAACCCAACGTTTCGTACTACTCGCTATTGTTAATGGTCTCACGGCAGACAGCGGCTTAGATGTATTCCCATTTGAGTGACAGGTAGCTGCCAATGGTAAGCAAGGGCTCACACGATAGTGGCGTCATGCTTGCCGGCACTAGTTGACTGCCTCCTTCCTACGACGCAATGAGGAAGGCTTCCCTCGCGCCTTCTGTATATCATGGCGACCCGCTTGCTCTCACCGTAGCAGAAAGCACTCAACTCCTGCTAGTCACCATCGTCAGCCATCAAGTATCACGACCGACACGATGTTATCCTTACACCTCGTCACCCATGCTCTCGCAATCCTCGCCTCATCCGTCATCGCTTTCCCAGCACGAAGCCCCTCTCTCACCCCCGGCGCAGCCATCGAACAATGGAGCATCTCCGCCATGGAGCTACACATGATGACCAGGCACTCGGGCATCCCCGGCGGCGCCTGGCCAGAAGGCTCGCAGTATCCGTCCACCATCGACTTCGACATCTACATGCCGGGCCAGATCGCGCACTGCCACACTGAATTCGCGAACGGCACGCTGCCGAACAATCTACCTGCTTGTTCGACCGAAGGCGATATAGTAAGGTTCGGGATGGAGGATTACACGGGCTTGGGAGAGAGGAGGAGGGAGTTGAGTTTTGTGCTGCGGGTTTGGAGAATCCACAGAACGCCGTGAGTTCGACCATCTTCTCTTACGAGGTGAGATGAGAGCCTGATACTGGAGCTGCAGTATTGGCCAGAGTGAACTCGCAGGCGAGGTCGCGATTACGGCAAACGAGCCGAGTCAACCTACAAGTTACCTGACTTGCCTCCTTGGCCCGCCGTTCGATGGTCTGAGGTGTGACCTCATGGGGGTCATGAGCAATCGGAGGGATCTGGTTATCGAGGCAAGCTCGCTGAAGACTAATTCGACGGATACAAGCAAGCTTCTCGCTGCATCTTGATTGAACTGTGGTCGGACCCGGGAGCCGAATGCACAATAGTACGACGGGGCTCGGTATGGTATGGCGGGGTCCAGTATGTTTGATTGAGATGATACAGCTGGGTTTTGTTTGTTGACTGGCTTCGCCTCGCGTCGCTAGACGAGATGGCTGTTGCTTTTGGTGATGCTGCATGGTGAGGTCGCACGGCAGGGGTAGTACGTGCACTAGAGTGCGCTGTGTTTCAGGACCATTGAGACTAGTCAACACCATCAAGTTTTTCACAGGTAGAATGCGAGCTGTAATCATGATTAGCAGTCGAACTTCTGCGCTGTCCTGTCTTAGTACCTTTGAGTGCCTTGCGGCGCAAGATGGTTTCAAGGCGCGATCTCTCTACTCGAGCGTTCCGAAGTGATGTCTTGCATGAATCCCTCAAGACTTTAGCTGCGGTACACGACAGGTAGTTGCACTACTTCATGCAAGACGGCTCGAGTTTGTTTGTTTTCCAGCCACCGTAGTGATGAACATGTTGATTCAGCATCCTCATATTTCTCCTCGTCGCCTGCTATCGTGACTGTCTCCCCGACACAACCTCTTCAACAATCCCTCTCGAGGTCACTGGCTGACTGAATTACTTCTTCTTTCCTTTTGCTTGCTTCTGTGGGTTCAGCGTGCGCAGCCTTCCTTTCTACAATGTTTTTCTCCAACAACATCTGGGCTGCCTACGGTATCCGCACTGCTCCGGAAGAAAGCTTCGAGATGCAGAACCTCGTATGTCCTTCATCCAGCCAAACATATTCACAAGGAGCTCACTCATCTGTACAGAACCATCTTGCGCAGCGGGCGACTGCAGCCGAGCCTAGCCTCGTCGTCGACACTTCCACCGCACCGACGCCATCTACATCCAAGCCGACAGCTTCTAGCACAACTACACCCCAAACAACAACGACATTCGAGCCAGCCGTTCCCATCGCTCCGTCCGCATCGCCGGCTACGCCATCATCATTCCGTCTTTCTCCCGCTGCGATAGCAGGGCTGTGCATCGGCATCGGCGTTCTCGTCGTGCTCGCAGGGTACATTGCACTTGAGGTCTGTGTCTTGCGAAGGCGAAGAAGGGAGAGAGCGCTCAGGAGGGCAGTGGAAGAGGTAGAGAATGGAAGTATCAGGAGTGACAGTGTGAGGAGTGAGGTCAAGAGTCGAGAGGAGTTCGTTGTGGACGAGAAGAATGTGCATGCGGATGAGGAGATCTGGAGCGTGGAGGAGGGGAGGAAGGGGTTGAGTCTGCCGAGGAGGATGTGGTGAGGAGATATGACTGGGGACATGTGTGAGCCGAGGAGCAATGACGCAGGAACGATTCTACAATTGGGGCAATTCTTTTCTGTATCGACGTTGCAGTGTCTGAGGTATCTCGAGGTCTTGTATGTAACGTGTGTGTACTGTGGGGCTGTGAGCGTTGCGAGGCAGTAAGATCCGTCATCGGAGGATGGCAGATAGGTTTAGCAATACATGTCAATCCTGAGCGCGCTGGGAGCGAATGAAAAAAGAATATGGGCGTTGATCTAACCAGTTGCCGTTAGTGTTATCTCCCATCTTCTGCCGATTGCTTGCCGTGCGCAAAGCACTCCACTTTTGCTATCATGATCTCAAAGAAATCCACAGCATCCGGGAGGTATAAAAATAAATGTCGAGCTTGCTCCTCCATGATGGAGCGAGTCCGTAGAGGAAGACATGACCTCAAACATGATCGGCTCACTACTCACAGTCTTGGCTGCTTTAACGGCGACAGTGGGGGCAGTCCCTGTCAGTGCGCGTCCACTTTCCATTGTTCACCACACTGACATCAATACCTGAAGTTCTCCAGCAAGCTACACAAGCATACCGCACTACTCTTGATCGACATCCAAAACGACTTCATCAATGGGTCGCTTGGAAGTCCACGTGCGTCTGCCATTCTGCCAAAGGTCTATGATCTGCTTGACGACCATCAATGGCCATTCATTGCTGCGTCGCAAGACTGGCATCCTGAGGGTCATGTATCCTTCGCTTCTGCGCATCCCGGCGCCAAAGCTGGTGATGCAATCAACATCACTTTCCTCGACAGTCCTCTGAAGCAGGAGACGCAGGGTGTTTACGCGGACCACTGCATTCCAGGAACGTGGGGCGCAGAGATCGAAGACGGTGTTAAGATGCGCCTGCAGCATCTTGAGGGCTTCCGAACTACCGTGAATTACATTAAGAAAGCGCAGAATCACTCTGTTGACTCCTACTCGGCATTTGCGGATAATCAGTACCACCAGTTCACGACCCTGAACTCGGAGTTGACGCTGCACGGCATCGAGACACTGATCGTCACCGGGCTCATCACTAACGCGTGCGTCCGAGGAACGTCCATCGATGGTATCAAGCTGGGATTCGAGGTGATACTTATCGAGGATGCAACGGAGACCGTCTCCGCAGAAGTCAAGGCGGCGGCTCTGGAGGAGCTACGAGACTGGGGTAGGTTCTCGACTACCTCCGCGGTAGTTTAAGTCCTTAGCTAATTTTGTGTAGGAGTACAAATTACGAACCTCACCGAGTGGGAGGCTGCCAACCCGACCAAGCTACGGAAGCAGTACATTCGGGAGCTGTAGTGGGCTCCGACACGTGAGAAGAGCATCGTAACCTAGCAATTTGTTTAAGAAGGTCGGACGTAGTAAGCGGCTGCTCGTGCCTTCAATGCATCTATATTGTGGCTTCGATATCTGTCCATTTGACCTTCCTGAACCGAACTTCGCTTCCATCGTGCGAGATAGCGAATTACAGCACGTCATGGTCCAGGTACATCACGAGAACAGCCACCTGTAGTCTGGCTGAGCCTCGAGTCGGTCCTTCCGCATGGCCAAGCTCCGCCATTCCCACCTCCTTCCTTTCCGGGTCAGCCAAGACCTCTCCGAACCAATCGACATTACCCCGCGCGCAAACACGCTAATCTGCCAAGCAGCAACCAAGCTTCTCGAGTAAATGAAACAACCATCCAGAGCGTAGCCTCCTCTTCCGACTTCCTTCAATCGTGCCTTTCCGGCGCTTGCAGCAGATCATCAAAGAGCTGGGGAAAGCGCACACCTGCCTAATTCATGTGTACTGTGATGGCCGTTTTAGATGGTCGGACAGGAGGACGCGATGGGCAGGTGGGAGATAGCTTGAGGTGAGAAAGATCAACATAAAAGGTGGAGGCATCCACGATGTCGAGCGTGCAACAGCGCGAACCTCCAGTCCATCGCCCAAGATGAAGTACATTCTTACCTCCGCGCTGCTCGCCTCCTCGGTATTTGCTTCGGTTGTCCCGCGCGACAGTAAGAAGGTCGACTACAGTGGATTCAAGCTTCTGCGCCTGGAAAACACTCAAGGCCTCGAGGCTAAGATCGAGGAGCTCTCCGCCCACGTTCTCAACCCCGGAAAGTCGGCTCAACTCGATGTCGTTGTCTCGCCCGATAACGTCGATGCGATAGCCTCGCTGGCGGAGAGCAAAGTCATTAATGATGACGTTGGCGCTATTCTGGCGGAAGAGGGTGAGATGGGCGTGTATGCCGGTAGGTCGAATCTGGCTCGCATGTATTCGCAGTATGCTGATATGCGACAACAGTTCCCAGTGAGAGCTGGTTTACAGCATACCACCCATACGCTGATCACCTGACGTTCCTGCGCGATCTCCAGGGCAGCTTCACTGGCAACTCCGAGATCATCACCTCAGGTTCTTCGGTCCAGGGACGTGTCATTACCGGCATCCACATCTGGGGATCTGGTGGCAAGGGATCGAAGCCTGCAGTGCTCATTCACGGTACCGTCCACGCACGCGAATGGATCACCACCATGACTACAGAGTACTTCGCCTGGCAGCTGCTGACCAAATACGCCTCGGATGCCAACATTAAGGCTGTCGTCGACAAGTTCGATTTCTACATCATGCCCATTGTCAACCCTGACGGTTTCGTCTACTCCCAGACAACTGATCGTCTCTGGCGCAAGAACCGCAAGACCATCAGCGGCAACAGCTGCGTTGGCACTGACATTAACCGCAACTGGCCTTACAAGTGGGAGCTCACTGGCGGTGCTAGCACCAACCCGTGCTCTGAAACCTACAAGGGCCAGGCTGCAGGAGACACACCTGAGAACCGTGGTCTCACATCCCAGGTTCAGTCGCTGAAGAACTCTCGTGGCATTCGCCTGTATCTCGATGTCCACTCCTACGGACAGTACATCCTCTGGTAAGCACTCCACCTGTTTTCATCATTCAAATCATGATCTAACACTGCAACAGGCCCTACGGCTACGACTGCAGTGCTCGCCCGGAGAATGATGCTGCCCACCGCACATTGGCCACAAACGCCGCATCTGCCATCCGCGCCGTCTCTGGAACTGCTTACACGATTGGCCCCAGCTGCTCGACTCTGTACGCTACCACCGGGTCTTCTACTGACTACACTGATGTCACTGGAAACGCTACCTACTCCTACACCTACGAGCTCCGTGACAAGGGCACATATGGTTTCTCTCTGCCTGCCAACCAGATTCAGCCTACCGTCAGGGAGACATGGGCGGGTGTCCTCAGCATGTTCAGGGCCGCGTAAAGGAATTGACACAATGTACATAGACCAATCACTATCTTATTTGGAAGAGTTGATAGTTAAGAAAATACGGCTGTAATGTTTTACACTGACTGTTGCTGCTTAGAACGTATTGGCTTCCAATCTGTGCCAGGCGTGTGTGCATGTAATGTTGTGACTTCGAGTTGTGAAGATGATGAAAGGACTTAAGGATTCCTATGCAGTTTCGGTTATTTTCACGGAAGACGTGGGTCACATGAAAGCTCGCATACATACTTTCCATATCGTAGAAGTCTGCGAGTTTGACGAACATGACGCCAGGTTGCGTTGGGCGAATGCAACTATGTGCGTAGCTGGCACGGCCCGTGTGCACCAGTCCCACATATAAAAAATCTTCACATTCCAGTCAACCCCCACCACGCCAGTGTCAAAAGTTTGAGCTTCATACATAGAAGTGATTGAGAAGACTCCAGTTTGTAAAACGTGCGGTAGTATATAGACGCTATTGCACAACGTCTTTCCATCGAAGCGTATAACAACTTCCACTGCATCGGTGGTTTAGTGGTAAAATTAGCCGTTGCCATCCTTCACAGGACAGTTTCGGCTAGCCCCGGGTTCGATTCCCGGCCGATGCAAGCTTTGTTTTTGCCGTTGTGATGTCCTGGTGTTGATGTTTGAGGTGGTGGAGATGCTGCGTGGACGAGGATGTGCAAGCATCACCGCCAATAAGTCTGTTTTTGCCACCATCATTGTGCCGAATCAAGCCTCTTCACCATTGAACAATTTGAGGATCATCGGTTTGAACGCGTAGGTGAATCGTTCACCGTCTCCAGGTCCTTGATCAGGTTCGTTGCTCGAACCACAACGACAGCGAGTACTAGAAATGCGTCTGGCTGCATGACTTGCGCAGCCCTCTATTTGTGTAGTGTTAGCAATAGCGAACACCTCAGGTAGATGCGATGTTGATGTTGTGTTTTCTGAAGTCGAAGTGCGGAGAGGCACTCTGGCCTACATGGAGGATCACCCGCAGTGTTCTCGTATTGACACTGAGTCTCTGTGTTGGCCGTCAACTCTGGTTGAAAGAATCGATTTTGTGTAAGATAATTGCTGATTGGCGCCTACCATCAGGCTGTTATTGAAATGCAAGGAAAGATCGGTTTTGGTGTTGGTGGAAATGGTCGCCATGCGTGGAGCGGTGGTGGTCAGACAACTCGCGCATTGGCATCTTTCGGCACTTTGTTGGCTTCTATCGAACGACATGTGTGCCAACATCGATATGAACCAAGTGATGATGTCGAAGGTTCGTGATGTTCACGCTTCGAATGAGCACAAGTCGGGGTAATGCGCCTTGCCTATTCAGGCTTTAGTGTTTTGTGGGGAAAGCCGAGGCTGTCAGTGGCAGGTTCACATGCCTCGCGCCAGCTACTTGGTCACGCATCATCGCGTTCTGCATAGCCCACAAAGTTCACATGTGAGGCGCATGTGCGAGCTGGCTTCTGCGATTTCCTCACCCTCCTATATGCGCCCTCGAATCCTCTATCGACCCCAAGCACCGCTTAAGCCAGCTCGTTCCTTGAGTACATGGTGAAGTCCGATACACATAGGCCACGAATGCCTTTTCCAAGGTAGCCATGGCCGTCCTATCGAAACCCTGGTCGAAGCATGGCCTTTCCAACGCCTCGGTCAAGTCGCTTGTAAATGAATTTACAAAGCTATACCTACAGAATCGCACCCGCATATCACGCGCCGTCTACCTCACGCTCTTCGTCGCCCTCATAAACCGCGTGCGCAATGCCATAGCCGAGCAAAAAGCCGCCTCGATACGGCGCGAAGCACATCGGAAGTCTGGGACGGGGCCAAGTGAGGGCGAAGCCACAGCGCGAAAGAAGGTCGAGCTGAATCGCGAGTTCTTCAAGAATCTTTTGCGACTGCTGAAGATCTGTATGCCAGGATGGAGAAGCAAGGAGTTCAGGTTGATCATCAGTCACAGTATATTTCTGGTGCTGAGGACGATGATCAGTTTGTATGTCGCCGAGCTTGATGGCAGGCTTGTCAGCAGTCTGGTGCGAGGAAAAGGTAGCGAGTTCTTGAAGGGTCTGGTTTGGTGGATGACAGTCGCCATACCAGCGACGTTCACGAACTCGATGGTACGTGGCATCCCCTATTTGAACCAAAGCGGCTTACTGACGCATACAGCTGTCGTACCACCAGTGCAAACTGTCATTGCAATACCGCACGCGACTCACGAACTACGTCCACAATAAATACCTTTCACAGATGACCTTCTACACGCTGTCGGCTCTCGACGACCGAATCAAGAACGCCGACCAGCTCATCACGGTAGATGTGGCTAAGTTTGCAAACAGTCTTGCCGAGCTATACTCGAACCTTGCGAAACCGGTACTCGACATCATAGTGTATAACTACTCGTTGTCGCGCAGCGTAGGCGGAGAAGGTCTGTTCTTCATGAGCTTACTGGTTCAGCTATCAGCGAATGTTATGCGCGCGCTCACACCACCTTTTGGCAAATACGTCGCAGATGAAGCTAGACTTGAAGGCGAATTTAGATTCCAGCACTCACGACTCATTGACTACAGCGAAGAGGTCGCTCTCTTCCACGGACATGAGGCGGAGAAGGACACATTGGACAAGGGTTACTTCACGTTGATCAAGCACGTCAACAGGATACTGAGGAGACGTCTCTACCATGGCGTCATGGAGGATTTCGTGATCAAGTACTTCTGGGGTGCGCTTGGGTTGCTGCTCTGCAGTGTACCCGTCTTCTTCCAGGTCCCTGGACAGAACGGAAAGAACATGGGCGACCGCACAGAAAGCTTCGTCACCAACAGGCGGATGTTGCTAATGTCCTCTGACGCCTTTGGCCGCGTCATGTTCTCCTACAAGGAGATCACCGAGCTGGCCGGCTACACATCGCGTGTATCCACTTTGCTAGATGTCATCGATGATATCCAAGCCGGTCACTTCGAGAAGAAGCTTGTTTCTTCGGCCGACACAGAAGAGAATGCAGCTGTTCTGCGCGGACGTGGCGTGGTGACTGAGGGCGAGGACATCGAGTTTGTGGACGTTCCCATCGTCTCACCCAATGGTGACGTACTTGTGCGCAAACTTTCATTCACAGTCAAGCCTGGCGATCATCTTCTCATTGTCGGCCCCAATGGCTGCGGCAAGTCAAGTCTGTTCCGCATCCTCAGCGGGCTGTGGCCTGTCTACGGCGGCACAGTACGCAAACCGCCTTTCGAAGACATTTTCTACATCCCTCAACGTCCATACCTTTCTCGAGGGACGTTGCGCCAGCAGATCATCTACCCTGATAATTTGCGCGAGATGCGCGACAAGGGCATCACAGACGATGACCTCTACAACATTCTTAGTGTAGTCGAGATCGAGAGCATAGTCGACCGCCCCGGCGGCTGGGATGCCGAACAAGAGTGGACCGATGTGCTCTCTGGTGGCCTGCAACAGCGAGTAGCCATGGCGCGTCTGTTCTACCACCGCCCTCGGTACGCCATTCTGGATGAGTGCACGAGCTCGGTCACGCTGGAGATCGAGAGAGTGATGTATGACGAGGCGAAGAGACTGGGCATCACGCTCATGACGGTTTCGCATAGAAGAAGTCTGTGGAAGTATCATGAGAAGATCCTGCAATTCGATGGGCAAGGAAAGTACGTGTTCACAAAGCTGGATGCAGAAAGGCGTCTGGAGCTCGAGGAGTAAGTACAACGTTCACAGTCTCGGGACGCGCACATGCTGACTTGCCGCAGTGAGAAGGAGGACATTGAGTTGCAGCTGCGGGCTGTACCTGATATCGAGCAACGGATTGCAGATCTGGAGTCCTCGATGTAATAGGCTGGCTGTGAAGAGCATGGCAGTCATGCAGCCAGCCGCGTCCACAGTTCTTGAACAAGGAACAGCCGGCTACCTGCCAAATAGAATTACAAACGGAGACATGTGGGCTATTGAGCAATGGCATGTGCGTGATGTCTGAAGTGATCGTCTGAAGCAACAGCCTTGTCGAGTGGGGCTCCCTTCATATGCGCGCTAGTCGGTGAATGCTGCCGCAAGGCTCCGTGTTTCTCGAAGCTCAGACGCGTCTCCCTGCAACTCTCGACAACGGCTTCAAGCTGCCAAGTCAACACGCAACCGGCGTCCGGCAGCAGCCACACCACCATGTCCGATTTCAAAGTCGGCCAGAGAATTGAGACAAATACGCATCGGACGGGCATTGTCAAATATGTTGGCCCCATCCATGTTGCAGAAGGCGCCTGGCTCGGCATCGATCTGCAAGAGCCCACGGGAAAGAACGATGGTTCCGTCCGCGGCGAGCGATACTTTGATTGTCCACCCCAGCATGGACTTTTCGTAAAAGAAACAGACATCCTCCGAATCATCTCGCAGCCTGCGCCGAAAGCAGCGGCACCGAAACCCAAAGCCCCTGCTCCCAAACCCCGACCCTCGAGTGTCGTTGCGCCCAGGCCAGCGCCAACATCAACACGACCTGCGAGTGTTACCTCGCCCCCAGCGACCTCAAGAGCACCGAGCCACACCAAGCGCCAATCTGTAGCACCGGCTGCCCCTCGCACCCCGCTTCGGGCTCCAGCGCGCAAGCCAAGTGTTGCCAACGCATCCACCGCAGCGCCCTCTCCGCCTCCTACACGACCGTCGGTGGCATCGCGACCAAGCGCATCTTCGACGACGTCTACATCTCAACCGCCAACAAATCCATTGCGGACGTCTACGAGGGACAACAATGTCGAAGTGCTACAGATCAAGATCAAGCATCTTGAGAAACAGCATGCAGAGGACCAGGCAGGATTGCAAGAGCTTTCGGAAACAAGAGCCGAGCGCGACCGCTTCCAAGCGATCATACAAAAGCTGCAACCGAAGCTGAAAGCCCTCCACGACGAGTCGACTGAGACGAAGGAACAATTGAAGAATCTGCAAACTGAGAACGAGCGGCTTCTCAAGGAAGCGCAAGATCATGAGTTCGATCTCGAAGACGCGTTGCTTGAGAGGGAGATGGCCCAAGAACGCGCCGAGCAGAACGAGAATGAGCTGTTATCGCTGCGCGAGAGGGTTCAAGAGCAAAGCCTCGAGCTGGACATCCTCAGAGACGAGGCGAAAGAGTACACCGCGGACATGTCTGAAGAAGAGAAGGAGAAGGTTGGCTTCTATCGAATGCAGCACGATAACGAGCGTCTTCGTGATGCATTGGTGATGCTGAAGGAGGTTAGGGAAGAAGAAGCACACGAGAGCAAGATCCGAATCGAGGAGCTGGAAGAGGATACTGCACAACTGGAGACTTTACGAACACAGCACCAGGCGCTGGAGGAGCAGTTGACCAAGACATTGGCAGTTGCAGAAGACTTCAAAGCTCAGCTCAACGACCGGAACGACCTGGAAGATACCGTGGAAGAACTGGCAGACAAGGTCGCGGGTCTCGAGAAGACCGTGGCCGAGCAAGAGGTAGTGATCAAAGAGCTCGAGGAGTTGAGAGACCTCAATTCAGACATACAAGAACAGCAGGAGGAAGAGCAGCAAGGTCTACGTATGGAACTCGAAGACAAGGAATCTGAGCTTGCACAGCTCGGCGAACGTGCTCTCGAACAGGCTGTCACAATCTCAGATCTGGAAGAAACAAACGGGAAGTTCAGAGATCTCGTCACTGAGCTGCTTGCGCAGATCAAGGAGGCCGAGTCGACAAAGACAATGACCGAGGCCCAAGTCAAGGATACAACTGGCCGCATCAACGAAGTCATGGACGTTAACCGACGTCTTCGTGCTGCTGAAGTCAACGCAACTGGCAAAGAGATCACCTCGGAGCTTCGTCAACTTAAGGTGGACCAGACCTCTGAGATGTTGGCAATTCTGAGCGAGACACAATCGCAAGAATTCGGCAGGAGTGAACCGATGCAGGCCTATTTCACTGCGAAGCGCATTGTGTTCAAGGCGTCTATGCTGAGGAACCTCTTGTCGAACACAGACAAGCATGCGGCCCAGAAGGGCAGCGTCGAAGAAGCCTCCTCGAAGCTGCTGAGCGTTGAGGCAAGCTACTACCTGGCACATCTCGAAAGTGGAAGCGAGCGGATATCGTCTGCGATGGCAGTATCGACACTGCCACAGTTTGTAACATTCGGTCCTGCGTACGCTGAATTGACCGCCGTTGAGAGGAACCTTGATCACGGACTCGAGGCACTCAAGACTGATATGGTCAACTTCTTAGACATGACAACGTCATTCAAAGGCTCGACAGAAGTGTACAAAGCTGTGGTTTCATCTCACCAGGCAGTGTTGGACGAGCGGCCCGAGGACGAGACGATGTTGCGGGTGTCTTCGATCGCTGCCAGCCTGACATACCTCGATGCTACCTGCACATCCACCATCTCCATGCTGAAGTCATTAGCAGATTCTACTGAGGAGCTTACTGAGGAGGCAAACAATGTTGTGACTCGATTTGCCGCACCGTCTGCTCTCTGCAGCAGGAGCATGATGGCGGCCACACGACTGCTGAAGACGTGCAGAGAGCGCAGAGGTGACGGGCTCTACCCTCAATTCAACGGTGATCTTGACTCCGTGAAGGAGGCCGAGGAGTCTCTGTGCAGAATCGCACAAGATGCAGCTAAGTGGTCACACCGCGTTCAGGCAGCATTGGCTCGATCAGTGGACGCAGATGGCCTGCTGGTGGAGCCTGTCGACCTAAGAGAACTCTTGGTGCCTTTCTGGGCTGATCACGCAAGTAAGCTCGACAGTCTTGTGTCCTCTCTGAACAGCTGGAACGAGTACGCCTTGATGCTCAAGGACACCGTCGAGATCCAACACGGTCCTGCGCCCTGGACCGAAAAGGCAAAGGAAATTGAGGCAGCTAGGAGACAGGTCGACGAGGCGGCCAACAAGCTCCAGTCGATCACCGCTGAGCACCAAGCGACACTTCTTAAGCTACGCGAACGCGAGCAGGTCATTGAGACACGAGAGCTGGAGATCGAACACCTGGCAGCCAAGAACCGCGAGGCCACAAACAAGAGCGAGGATTTGCAACGCCTGCAGACCGAGATCGAAGAAGCACAAGCCGAGATCAAGCAGCTGCAGAAGCAAGACAAGGCTCAGAAGCAAGAAATCGAGGAGCTGAACGCCAAACTGGCACATGCGGCACAGTACGAGCCTTCAGAGGCAGAGAAAGCGCCCGCTGTAGCAACGCCAGGCCCTGAGCCAGCAGACGCATCAGCACGTAGTGCACCAGCGAGCCTCATGTCTCTTCTCGACGCTTTGCAGATCGAGAACCATTGGCTGCGCCAGAAGAATCAGCAAGAGGCTTACGGTGCGAAGCAACTGGACCTGTTCAAATCGATGCGACCCATTGAAAAGCGCGAGGCGAGCAAGCTGTTCGCTGCTACCGAAGAGCTCCTTAGTCTGGCTTGGCTGACTGATGACTTCGACGAGCCTGAGACTCTGACCAGCATCTCTAGTCAGCAGAACGGACCCTCAAAATCAATGCGTCGATCGAAGAGGGCACCGCTGTCGCTGGCACCTCTCCAGACACAACTTGAGACAATCAAGGACAAGGGACGTCTGGACTGGCCTGGTCTGGATGAGCTGAGCTTTGCGGACTTGTCGCCGACTTTAGAATACTTCGACCGGGAGATGCTGGCGCTGAGGCCGTTGAAGAGCATTATGGCGCTGTGAGTTTGAGGCCAGCATGAGAAGAATCATTGCGATGGAGTCATTTATTATGCAATATACCCCATGATGCCACGGCGTGTCATGAATGTTGAATAGAGGAGTACAGTAATGCGCGTCTGACTGGCATTGTGACTTTGAGTACGTAAATGTACTGAGCTGTGGTTGCGAACAACAAGATTTAAAGTAGAAGTCTTCCTCTGTCCTCGATACAGTGTCTTCTAGCTGGAGAGCTTGTCGGATCTTTGGTAGAGACTCCTTGTGCTCCTCAGGATCTATTCGCTCCGAAGATCTGATCACCTCGTCATATATTGCGTAGACGACACAAGTGGAAAGTTCCAGACGTTGATACGCACAGTCAACATCTGACCGTTGACGATGACGTCTTTGGTCGTGGAAGCATCACCCCACACATAAGACACTGCAGCATATTTTGGTGGTTTCTCTAAAGACACGACTTCGAGTGTGCAGCAAATTGGCTACTCAGGGACATCGCTCGTAAGATGCGTAGAAGTGGGATCGTGTCGCCATTCTCATTGTTCAAGGGAAGCTTATCATATATGTCCTTCATGGTTGGTGTCGGTACGTTAATGTCGCAAACCCTGTGGGCTCTCTTGGAGTGTTATCAAGGTGTCAAGACGTTTGCTGAAGTTCATACGATTGCGATGCTGCTACCGAGTCGGTGCTACTTACAAATTGGAGAGAAAATGCTTCGTCGACGGATTCTATGGCGTATTCAAAGAGCTTTGCCTGTACGAGCAGCGGTCAATTTTTTCGTCTACCAATACTCAGGCTGAAAATGTTCACAAGTGCGGCTGAGCTGTGCTGACGTTGCGAGCCTGCATGAGTGGCGGGAAGTCTCAACGAGAACCGAACAGATACCTAAGCGGGGCGAATGTTCGAGTGCATGCAACAAGACTTTGACGCTGTAGAATTATCATTCTTAATATCTTTTTAAAAATCATTCCTTTCTTTGATCATGGAAGTGTGAAGTCGTGCCGAAGATATCGCTTCACAATAACGTGGAGTTAAACATCTTGATTGATTCCCAATATTTTTATGGACGCTCCCAAGGGTTCTGACGAGCATCCTGGCTTGCTTTGCGAAATCACTTTGGCAGGCAGCCCGAAGATGCCAATCTGTTGTTATTCTGAAAAGCCACGTCCGTACTGAGAATGAAGGTATACGATTCAGGCCGCATCGTTGCTGCCACGGAGCCCGCTTCCAACCTCGTGATTTCTTTCATGACCCCTTCGGTTCGCGGATGCAATTTAGGGGCATCTCTGATTGTTTCTGTGGTTACAAGTATGAATTCTCAAGCAGCTTCTGGCGGTTCGCTCGGATCTGCAGCCATCTTGAAGCTCCTCAGCTGCAGCTCAGCAATATCTCCAAAGATGTCCACTGTAGATCTGAAATAGTCGGGGGTCAGACCAAGTTTCATAGCAGAGCCTTTGGCTCGTGGAAGAAGTGCGTATACGTGGTCTCTTACGTCCGAGCAGCGCGAGCCTGCATATCTGGCGACGAAAGCTGGGAAGTTGAAGGCATCTCATTCGCAACCCCATACTTGGTAGTAGTATCTAGCAGTGAAGATGTCTGTCATGGACATTTTTATGATATTGGAGGACAAGGTCCTTAGGTCGCTCTCAGTGCTCACACGAGAGTCGGCTGGCGCCACAGGTATGCCATGTCTCCCAAACCTACCGATCTTGCTTCCTTTGATATCGCCAAAGACGTACAAAGCAATGACCAACCTCACAGGAAGCTCAGTGTCTGCCGAGCTCGCTACCCATGAGATCGTCGGGATGACATTATTGAGCCGCTTGAACCGCTGCACAGAGTGGAACGGCTAAACGCGGCGAAGAAAGAGTGTGTTGCCGGCGCGCCTATAGCAGGTTCATGAGGGATTGATTTGCATTGCACCGTATGTAATCGTGGACAACGCGCAATTTGCCCCCGCTGATCTGATGTACTGTAGTGAAGGAGGTTCAGGCATCCCATGGGGTAGGGTGGTGGTGCTCCTATCGCCAGCGCCATTTCTCAATGGAAGGAGTAAAGCAAGCGAAAAGGTCATCGCGTGGGTCTACGAGCGATCTGAGACTGCAAAGAGGAAGGGCTGACAGCCGCCGCCCCTAGGGTGCAGAAGTTATGTTCGACATGGCACTCCTGCTCAGCAAAGACCTGAGAAGCGCGTTATCAAGCATTCACCCTGCTTACCAAGTGAGGGGCGCTAGCGAGCGGCAGATCGGCGTGCGCTAATCAGTAGTCAAGGCTTGTCCTCCGGCCGTAAGACTGCATCGAGCGGCTGAACGCCAGCCTAGTGCATTTACTTGCGTACGCAACGGCGAGAGAGATGTCGCATATAAACACCGTGAAGGGTCGATAAGAGATGACCACACGTCTCTCTCAGAACCGTCGTACTCGAGCCAACAGTAATATAGGCCCCTCGGATTTCTCCAGTCCTTCGTAGTTCACGCACCATACGCATCCCATCATGTCTTCACAGTCCACGATTGAAACCCTCAAACCAATCATCCAAACCTACAGCATCCTCGCAATCACCCTCGCGGCAGGTAAGTCCCCTCCAAAACCCGCAGCCATGCACCGCGGCACTACACACCAGCGGCAAACAAACACCACACCGCCACACAATCCCACAGCCCACTAACACCCGCAGGCACAAACCTAGCCTCCACCATCGTCACTCTTCCAGCCCTACTCCAATCCGCCCCCGACACCCTCGCCAAGCAGTGGAAGACGCTGTTCGACCACGGCATCACGCCCGTGGTGAGTCTGGCCATGACGTCTGCCGCCGGCTTCACAGCGCTGGCGTACCACACCACGCTCACGCCCGGACTGAGCATCACTGGCGCGGTGTCGCATCGCGAGAGGAATCTGTACGTTGCGGCTGCGGTGGCGGCGTTTGGGCTGGCGCCGTATACGCAGATCCTCATGGGGGGTGTGAATGCGGAGTTGTCGAGGAGAGCTGCGGGTGGAGGGGAGAAGGGAGGGACGAGGGAGTTGGTGGAGACGTGGGGGCGGTACAATTTGATGCGGGGCTGTATGCTGTTGGTGTCGGCTGGGTTGGGGACGTGGGCTTGTGTGTCCTGAAGCGCTCGGTCTTGGTAGTCTCGGATGCTCGAGTGCATCGTCGCAAGTCGGTTGAAGATGGTTCGGATCATGTGAATCGCTTTTTGAACGCCTCGAAATGGTATCTAAGATGCAAGTAGTCCCAACACTTCCGAATGCTTATCTCCTCCCACCGCGTCCTCCTCTCCCAAATCCACCCCGACCCCTCGAACTCCTCCCCTTTTCAACCCTTCCGCTAGGACCGCGCTGCTTCTCAGCCCCAAGCCCCTTGCGCTGAGTCTTCATGCCGCCACGACCCATGCCAGACCCAGACTTGGCCTTCCTAACATCCTGAGCATCGAGGCCGTCGTCCTCCATATCCATGTCATCATCATCTTTTGTCCGCTTGTTGCTGAACTTGAGTTTGTTGCGCTGTCCGCGCTGCGCGGCGTCGCGGCCACGGATCGCGTCGACGTAAGCGTTGATACCAGCTTCGAGGCCGACGTTGTCCTCGTCGAGGTCCATATCGATGTCGTCGGTCTTGCTGGATTTCTTGAACTTGACACCACCTTCGTCGTCGGAGTCGCCAAGGACGAGCTTGCCGTCTTCGTTCGTGCGGGTGGCGGTCCGCTTTGTGGGTTGCTGGCGTTGGCGGAGGGGTTTTGTGGAGGAGATGTTGCCGAGAGCCTTCTTGGAGAGCAGATCGAGGGGCTCGTCTTCGTCTTCGACGATGTAGGTTTGCCCGGTCTTGGCCTTGCCGGTGCGCTGTTTGCTCTGGCTTTTGACGAACTCGTCTTCCGAGTCGCCCTCCTCACTCTCTTCACTATCGCTGCCGTAGACGGCCTGGTCGTACTCGCTTTCAAACTTGCCCTTGGGCTTCTCGACGGGAGCCTCACCATCCTCCTCAGCCTGCTGCTTCTTCTTCTTGCGCTGCTCACGGGTCTTGCGGATGTTGACAATGAGCTTGCGGTCCTCAGGGGGACAGGCACGCTCAACCTCCTCAGCACCGAACTTGCGGACCAGGCGCTCGACGATGTGCTTGACCTTGGCCTTGAAGTGAGCCTTGTGCTCGTGACTCCATACCATCAAGTTCTTGAGAAGGTTCTGCAGACGCGGTCGAACAAGGGAGTCCGGCAGTGTGATGACTTCGACCTTGACGAAGCCAAGCACACTCTGAACAATCTCCCTGTTGGGATTCTGCAGGAAGATGTCCATCAGCTCGAGCAAATTCGTGATGGTCTCGTCAGATATTCTTGAGTGAAACTGGTACAAGATACGAGTCACGGCGGTGACGGATGCGGAGATCATGTGAGGCGTCGAAGCGGCCAGACCGGCTGAAACCATTGTGAAGTATTCCTCGAGAGATGCCTCGACGGTGGGTGCATCTTCGGGCATGTTGGGCACCTTGGTCTGTACGACCTGGCCACCCTCAGCCATCTTCTCGCCCATGGCTACGAGCAGGCTGTACGCAGCCTCACGAGCCTTTTCATTGGTCTCCTTGGCCGAGATAACGACCTCTGACAGCACTGAAGGGATAAAATGAAGATCGCTCTGGGGCAGGAACTCAATGACCTGCGACATGGCGAGCAATCGGTCACGACGCGCGGGTCCGGTAACCTTCTCGGATGCCTGCAGGAGCAACTGTTGCAATTCAGCATTACGTGCTTGCAGCGCCGACTTGCCGATCTCTGATTCAGAGAGACGCGGAATAAGCTTGTAGGCCTTCTTCTGCAGCTGCGGGTCATCGTCCTTGTTGATCATGATCTCGGCCATGCGGAACAGCGATCCGTAGCTATCTCGGGGAAGGTAGAGAGCGATTGTGATGATGAGGTCCATGAGTGTGTGACTCATTGGTGGCATCTTGTTCGCACCTTTTCCTTGTTTCTGCTTGTCAGCCTGTGTTTGTGGGCCAGCTTCAGGGAGGGCCTGCTCGAGATTCGTAGCCACGCGCTCGAAGGTCTCGATGAGCTCCTTCTCAGGGATGATGCTGAGGAAAGCGTTGATGGCTCGTAAGATTGTACCGCGGTACTGCGGCAATGTCTGACTGTACACGTTGAACAGGACCGCGAGCATATTGCTGGCGAAGCTTGCCAGGTGCTCGAGGTTCTTCTGTGCATCAGCCTTCGAGACGCGAAGCTGCTTGACAAGGTCGTCGTCACCGTCAAGTTCGATGATTGTCTTGTTGCTGTCTACGAGGTTCTGGAGGGCCTTGCACACGTCGGTACGCAGTTCAGCCTGGCTGTAAAGCAAGTTCGCCAGCATCTCGCAGAACGACTGGTCGAAAGACTCAGTTAGATCTAGAGGCAGGTCGCAGTATCCGGGAAGAGTGGACCAGATCTGCTGCACTACAGTCTCGAAGACCTTGATCTCCATGGTCTTCTCCCTCTGTCCATGATCGATGACTCTCTGGAAGAGCTGCTCACTCAGCGGCACCATGACGCTACGGAAGTGGGCAAGCTTCGTGTTGTGTACGGCGTCGCGGAGAAGAGGCAACATCCAGACTCGTCCAGTCTGCCCTGGTGGTGGGCGTGGGAGGTTCAAGGGAAGAACGTCGAGCACGGCGTCGGGGCCCATGGAAGCGATGGCCCGTGAGATAACTGCATCTGCCTCTTTTTTTCCGGCAAAGCTCTCGTTGCTCCTCAGATCTCCAACAACCCTTAGAACAGGCCTCATGATGGGCTCCGATCGCCACCTCAGTGTCTCGAACATAGCGGACAGCATGCTGAACACCTCCATCCACGCAGCCTGGAACTTGACGCTCAACAGGTTTTGCGCAATCTTTGCAATCTTCTCCAACGTCTTCTCGTCGTAGATCGAGGGCTCGAGGATAACGCTGTCGGGGATGATGTTGACCAGGAAGGAGATCAGGCACTCGGACGCAGACACGCGGATGTTGTGCGAAGAAGAGACCAGAAACTCTGAAACCATGGTGAACAGCTCTGGGAGCTTGGCGAAAGTGTCCTCGGGCTCAATCTGGGCGGCGACTTCGTAGCCACGCGAGATGACGGCAATCCAGGGCGGGAGGAGCTGCGAATCGTTCTTCGAGGGCTGCAGCTCGGAAATGACTTCCAAGAGGCGCGGCAGCTTCGCAGACGCAACCTCGTCCGACGCCATGCCAGCGAAAATGACCTCGAAGATCTCGAAAGCGGCCATGGTCAGGAACTCGTTGGTGGATCTGGAGATGTTCAGCAACAGCTCGCACAGCACGTCCATCTTGCGACTCGGCCAGCCGCCAGAGGCGGTGGCGATGGTCTTGATGAGCTGCAGCGCGTGGATGAGGTCTGGGTCCTTGCTCTCTGCGTTCTTTCCGGCCTTGCCCTTCTTCATCTTGGCCGCCAGCGCGGCAATGTCGCTGAGCACCTTCAGCGCAGTCTCAGCGCACATGTCGGCCGCAGGGTGGTCCAGCGACGGGCTGGGCGGCGGGTTGGCGAGCACCTTTGCGAGCGCCTCCTGGGCCCTCTTCCGGACCTTAGGCCTGGGGTCGACCGAGATTTGCAGCAGTCCGGCGACGGCCCTGCGCGGGCTGATCTGCGTCTGCGGCAGCTCCCAGGCGTGGGCGTCCTGCACGACGAGCAGCGACTCGAGGCATCCTATCGACGATCGGAGGAACGGCGCGTCGGCGTCGGCGTGTGTGAGGGCGGGCGCAAGGCTCGTGATGATCTCGGTGAACTTGGAGCGCAGCAGCGGGGCGGGCACGTGGGGGGTGACGAGGTCGAGCAGGTACACTACGGCCGTCGCAGTGTCCTTGTTGGCGAGGCCCTGGTCGGTGATCTGGCGGCCCAGCAGCGACAGGAGTGCGGCAAAGTACGCGGTCGGGGTCGACTCTGAGTTTTGCTGGCGGAGCGTGTCTTCGATGGCCGCGAGCACCACCTGGGACTGCGGCAGTCAGTATTGCAAATTTTGGGTCGTGCGGGCGGTGCGCGCACCTGCTGCACGCTCTGCAGCTTCGGACTCGTCCGGATCTTGGTCAATCTCTCCTCGAGCGACATCTTGCGGGCTGTCGTTGCGGAGAGGCGTGCGAGCTGCACCGAGCAAAATTATGGCGGAGTCGGTCGAAATTTCCAATCGATAACGGTGGGTCCTTCCGCCGTTGGCTGCTGGCTGCGCTCACGCTTGATTGGCCGCAACACCCGGGCGTCATCACCACCCAATGCAACCTGGTAATTATGCACAGCGCAGAGATACCACCTCCAAGCTCGACAATAACATGTTTTCTGCGAAATACAGCGTCTACGAAAGCCTTCTACCAGGCCGACAACTAGGGTATAGACAAGGAAAGCCCGGCTACTATACAAAAGACCACCCCCGCGCAGATTAGAGCACGTATATTACAAGACCTTCTTCCGAATACCCAAGATCCACCAAGATCCTTCTATCTAGAACGAAACGAGAAAGTAAATAACAGCATGCCGCAAAGTGCTCACTCCTCCACGAGCACATCGTCCCTTCGCCCTCTTCCAGCAACGCTGTTCTTGCTGCTCTTCTTGCTGATGCTCATGAAGCTGAGCCTCTTCTTCACGCTGCCCTTGCGGTTCGTACCATCGCTGCTCTTCTCACTCTTGCTCGTCTCTGGACGTGACTTCTGACTGGCCGCCCGGCTCATGCTGCTCACGTTCTCGTTGCTCGCGAAATCGGGAAGTGCTTCGAGCGGAGACGTGGGTCGCAAGAACGAGAGGCTGAGACGCGTGCGGCCCGTGTCCTTGCTGCGACTCCGGCTGTGAGTTGACGCCGTCGATGACTCGGCGTCGTCCGCTCGCTGCGGTAGCGCTGTGATTTCTTCCTTCTTGTTCTCCTTGTCCGACTGCGATTCGCCGGTTATGACTCCCTTCGTCAGGAAAGCAAGGCTCATGCGCTTCTTGTCTTGACGAGCGGGTCGACCGTCAGGTGTGGGCGATGTGACCCTGTTGCCATTGGCTAGCTGGTCGTCTGGGCTGGGGCTTGCCATTTGCGACCGAGAGGTGGCTGCTACGAGCCAGGAGCCCGTCGGCGAACGAGTCTGCGGCGGAGGTGCGTAAGGCGGGGCAAGAATAGCTAATTCTCGATGGAACGACGATTCGAAACCTGTGTAAGCGGTCAGCTGAGGTTCTTCTGGACAGTTGGCAAGACTTACGCTGCGACAGGTCCGTCTTAGTGGCTTGCTGAGCAGGCCTAGTGTACATGCCCAGGCAGCGGCGGATCACCAGAGCATAGTCGATCAAGCTGACCCGCAATGCATTTTCCAGCGGGTTTGGGGGATCGATCTGACGTTCCTCTTCTTCGTCGTCCTCTTCCATCGATCGTCGTGGATTCGGCAACAGATCGTGGTAGTTGGCAACGCAGCCTTCAATGTTCGTATCGACGGCGTACATGAGTTCTTGAGTCAACGTGTTGAATGCTGTGTCGTCTCCATCGGCAATCCTCTTTTCAAGCGCAGCAATCTCTATAGTCTTGCGCGAGGTTCGCTCGATTGCTGACTGCAAAGGTGTGAGCGTAATAGTCCCCACCGCAATGATCTCGCTACGACGTAAGATGGTAGGGAACGCTTCTGCCGTCGTGTAGAGAGTCTTCTCGACGGTATTGTCATTTGTTGTGGCGCGAGACGCCGATCGTCGGGACGCCGAAGTGAAGTGAGTTGGTCGTGACAAGAGGTGGTAGTCTCGAACCGATTGAGATACCTTAGCTCGTTGGTATACTGGATGAGTAAGGTCCTTCTGCGGGCTGACAGGGTAGATCTGCAGGTACTGGCCTTCAACATCTTGCTCCACGCCGGGGTTCAGAATTTGCGCCGCAGGGTGTTGCTGTTGCATGCGATCGGTGAAGGACGCCAGGCGGTCAGTCGCGGAGCCCTCGAAGATGAACTGCTTGTCACGCAGCCCAACCGGGAAGCCGAGACCCTTGTACACGACGCGGAAATAGCGCGGATTGTGGCGTTCGCCCTTTGCAATGCTCTCGTGGATCTTTGCGATGGCATGCTGTGTCCTGGCAAGCTTGACGAAGTCGAAAACATTATGCTCGTATTGCAGAGCCAGCTCTGCGTAAGAGCTAAGTGCATTGCTCCATGACTGTCCAGTCTCAAAGTGCTCGATCATCTGGAAATAAAGCTGCTCTTTGCGCTCGAACGAAGACTGAGGGGGCATGCTGGGCTCAGTCAACGGGTCGACAGTAACGTTCGGGTCCCACTCGTAAAGCTCAGCATGTAGGCGCAACGCAAGACCAGCCTCGGTATGATTGTTAGCATCCACCTGCAGGTCAACCAACTGGTGGACGTAACGGATGTACATATCCTCCTTCTGCATATCCTTGAGGAACTCCATGAGATGCAGGGTATCCATGATATGAAAGACTTCGCCTGCAGCTTCCGTGCTGTGAACAGCGACAAGAAGATCCAACAGGTCATCGATGGTGGCGATAAGGCCCTTCAAAGCTGCGAGCAGTGGCTCCTCAGGATCTTGGGCAAGAGGCTCAAACAGCTCGACAAGCTCCTGGATGAAATGCTTCTGAAGTACCGACTCTGTGAGATGTTTCGTCTTGAACAGATGGTCAAGGCAGTCGATCATCTCAGCTTGGATAAGAGACAGATCCTCGCTCAGTGTCCACTCACTCACGATCATGGTTTGAAGGACTTCGATGGCAACGCTGCGCAACCCTTCATGGACGCTGAGGCAAAGCTCGACGATCGGCGCTACCAAACCGGGCACATACTGCACTTGGAAACCCCCCATCTTCTCTAGGCCGTACTGGCTCTTGTCTTCAACACTGGCATCCCAGCCGATCGCCTCCCAACTGCGTTGCAGCAGCTCAGCGCCGTGCTCACGCACATCGCCGGCAATCTTCCACGCGGCTCGTCTCTTCTGTTCAGGGAATGTCTCCAAAGCAAGTGTATCACTGCCTACGAGCTTCAAAAGCGCGTCGAAGAAGGCCCGCCAAAGATCAGTATTGAATTGATCGGCTTCATCCGGCAGAGGAAGGAAGGAATCGGTAAGGATACCGAACACCTTCGTCAGAGCGCGCATAGTGGCTTTGTGATGGTAGATGTGCACGCTGAGCCAGGAGCTCGGGAACGCCTCGCAGTCGAGAATGGAGATGTACACCTGCAGGACCTGGAAAAGAAGTTCGGCGGTGTCTTCCTTTTGCGACTCGAGGTGGATCATCGTTGGAAGGCTCGACATGGCCGCTAGGATCGCAGAGATCTCGACTAGGGCCTCATCAAATGTTGCTTCTGTAGTCGTTGGTCTCGTCTGAAAGGGGTATGTCGCAGGGAACAGAAGAGAGAGGCTTTTCTTGGCTGGTCGAGGGGTCGATTGTATTGCGCGGTACGAGTGCACAAGCTTTGGCATGTAGTCACACGCCTCCTGACCCAGTTCTTCGACTTGTGAAGCGACTACTGAGCAACAAAGGCGCACTTGATCCTTCCACTGATCTGTGACGTTGTCCACATGGCCCCAGTACGGCGAAAGCCACGTCACGGTCTTCTTCAGCAAAACTCTGCGAGTATCGGGTGCTCGGAAGATCTCGAGGCCTGAGATGTGGTGGATGAGTAGAAGTTTGTACAGCACAAGCTTGCCCTGTACTTCAGCGCAGGCATCGATGAACCCTTCAGCCAATTTGAAGATGTCCATCGACGACATACAACCCTCCAACTCCGGAAGCCATGAGTGAAAGTTCTGTACTAGGAGCGTTTTAGTACCGATGAGTACTGGAGAGGGGTTTTTCATCAGCTGTTCAAGAGACCTGAACAGACTCCTAAGCTCCTTGTGAAATTGGGTGCGATCCTTGATGCCAATGCTTTCCTCTTTGATCTTCTGCTTCTCTCTCGCGTTGACCAAGAATTTAGTGACAAGGTTGCCAACTTTGAAGGCCGCTCGTAGGCGACGGGAGCTTTCTGACTCGGCGGGCTTGGCAAGCAAACGCCCATAGCTCTGCGTCAGGCACGATGTAACGAGCGAATGGAATACCTTGGTTTTGGCGTACTGGTCGACGAGAGGCTCCAGGTTGAAGCGACGATCATGAACGATTCCCAGGACAATCACTATAGCATTGAAAACAAGATCCTCATACTCATCACTGCCGGCGTAATGACTTTGGATGGCAAAGAGCGCGTCGAAAACCTCGTTAAGAAGCTTCACGATTTCGATCTCCGGTACAAAGTTGAAGCGACGAAGCAGACCGACGAGTTCACCTGGGGGTTGCTCTTGCCATTTGATGAGCCCAAGAATGGTAGGATCCTGGGAGTACTTGGTGCTGCACAAGAAAGTCTTGACGTGTACGGCCGCCATGGGGCCGCCCATAACGGTCTCGTCTTTCCTTTTGGCGCTCCAGGGCAAGCCGAGATATGCACCTTTGCCGGCGATCATGCTCGATGTGTACTCATCATACCGGTACAGAGACAAAGCATGGTGACCGTCCCGGACGAAGGCGTCCTGACTCCACAGCGGCATCCAACACAGTGCAAATGGGAAGCCGGGTGCGTCTGCCACACTCATGATCAGGTGAGAACCGGGCACATCCTGTGGATCGATGGCGAGACGAACAGTGGCATTCCAGCCCTCCCCTCGTTCTACCGCTGTCGTGCGCCATGCAGTATGCCCTGCACTGTTAGTGGAAGGGTATATGCAACCTTCGATTCTCTCTCCTGAGCTTTTGCGGACCTCGATGGTTAACTGAAGGCTATCCATGGAAGACGACTGCACAAGAGGTACTGTTCCAGTCTTTGGGTGAGCCAGAAACGCGTTTTTAGGTAGGAAAGGCTCCGCTAACGTCACGTAGATATCACTGCGCGGTTTGGTGGGAGCGCCTGAGAATCCAATCTTCCGGGTCTGCTTAATGTTGTGAAGCATCGTAGGTGTCTTCTCAATCAAACCTTCTGCATCCGGATGGACAAAAGCTTTCAGGTGGACAGTGAGGCTGCTGATGTCGCCATTTCTCCTGTACTTCCCTGTTGCACTGGGGTAGAGTTCTGTCAGAATGTCGTCCCATCCTGAATCGTCGTCCGATTTCTCGTCAGATGGGCCAATGGATGACCACAATGTGACGGTTTGGTCCACTTCCGAGACACTTTTCAAGACCTGGTTGACGCATAGAACGCCCACCGCTACGGCTCTCTTTAACGTTTTCTGGTCTCTCGAGGGGGTCCTGTTCTTGGTAGCAGCGGATGCGGGACGGGCTTCAGACGTGCGTGATTTCTGCAAATCAGGGCTGGTCTGGCGGCCGTCTGAGGAGTCAGTCATCGAGATGGTGGTGGCGGTTGAGTCAATTTTGGACCTCGTGGTAGACGAGTCTTTCCTTCTGGATCCAAACATGGCGCTCCGTTTCCCGCCCTTGATGCTTCCATGCTGTGATGGCTGTACTCCTCCTGCACCTGAAGCGCTAGTGTCCTTCGATGTACCTGGCTTCTCCTGCGCCGGTGTACGAATTGGCTCATTGATCAACAATTTGAACACAAGGTGTATACTTGAGCCAGAGCCTGCACCTTCACCAATGTCGATAGAGCTCAGGCCTACGATGAGAGAGCGCAACTTGTCGCCAGCCAACAAGATCGATGATCCGTCTTTTGCTGTCAAATCGAAAGAGTACGCTTCTGAAAGTGGTTGTGGTGGCATGCCTGGTGTTTTCAGGCAGAGGTACATGCTCACTTGGGCAGCACCAGGGACAACGTCGCCTGCCACACGCCTCAGACTGACAAAGAGGTGGTGCAGGTTGTGCTCGTCTGGTTGCGGTACAGGACGGCTCTCCAGCAAGCTCATCATTGACTGCAGCTTCGTAATCTCGATTGCTGAATCATCTCCGGTCAAGATGCGGCCACGCTGTGAGGGGCTGCGCACGATGACATCGCCGGACAGCAGTTTGTTCCCTGCTACGAGGTCCCAGACGGTGGCCTCGCGGACCTTGTCCAACTCTTTCGCCGTCAGCACTTTGTGCAGCAGCTGCCGCCGGGCTGTGTCGAGTCGGTTGACCAGCGAAGACATGTTGTCCAGCAGCGTGTATTTGCGCGCCAGCAGGAGCTCGTGGACCTTGGTCGAGTGCCATTCGCGCAAGCAAGATGCAACCTCGTCCACGAGAGGCTCTTGTGACGATGTGGGCGTCTCATCTCCAATCTTCAGCATGGGTACGGGCGCGGGTGGACGTGGTGCGGTGGGGTCTGAGACGGGCGAGAGTGGCAGCATGAGCTGCTGGAGGCGGTCTTCGCGAGACGTCCATTGTGAGCCATGGCTGGCTGTGCGCTTCTTGCTAGACTTCCGGCGCGATATCGGTCGGTTCGTGGACGAGGGCCGAGCGGGGGCAATGTCTCCAGAGGCTGCGCGCGTGCTCTCGGTGGGGGTGAGGACGCCGTTGGTGTTGTGTTCACCCTGGGCTGATTCGTTCCGCGCGTCGAGGGCAGCAGCGCTCTTGCCCTCGCCCAGCACCTCGCGCACCTCGACACACACGCGCGGGAATATGCCGGAAAACACGCGTGCCTCGAGCGTCTGGCCCTTCACGCTCGTCAGCCCTGCCAGCAGCGACGGCGGCGCAACCAGGTAGCCGCGAAACCAGGCGCCTTCATGGCCGCCCTGCTCGATTATGTACAGCTCGTCGCCGATTTCGAGGGGCAGGTCGGCGGGCGACGAGGGCTGGAATGGGTGGGTGCATATCGCGAATGCGATTCGCGGGAGCGGTCGCCAGCTCGGCATGGCGCCAGACAGACGTGTCGGGCTATCGAGGCGACGGTGGGCGCGCGAGCATCACGAGCAGATGCCGTGTTAAGAAGGTGGTGTTTTGCTTCTCGGTATATGCAACGGAGGCTTTGCTGGCGCGTCTTGAGGGTTTCACCGGCGGCGCGGTGTTGAGGATGCCCCTGGACAGAGCTCCTGTGGGGGATTGGCTGCACCTCCAAGTTGGGCGGGGATGATCTGACAGCAATGGCAGGCTCGTCAGTTGACTCGAGTACACACAGATGGAGTGTGCGCGAGACGGGTCTGCGAGCAAACGGCTGTGTGTCACTGTCAACGGTCAAATCCTGGTGCGACGCCTGGCTGCGCGCTCCAAAAGTCGTCAACTTTCACTCGGTAGTAGCCGTGTTCCTGCAGGCCAACACGCGCACAGACAGAAACTCGGAAGCGTTTCAACGCCAGCATCCCCAGTCTTGCTGACCCTGAGTCGTATGTGTGCACCTCACCACTGCCGCAGCCATCAGGCCAGGCAAGAGACTTGAATGTTAGCGTGCTGAACATCGCCTGATCATCTGCCGCCATCGGGGGCAGTCCTCCTTTGTTCGCCATGTCAACAAAAACAACAAACAAGGCATGCGCACGCGTGCACGCAACTTTATCTGAGCCCGGCCCCGCACCCCTGCCTTCAACGTTGTTGGTTGCACATCTCCCGCGGCTTTATCGACCTCTCGCCCACACATCTGAATCATGCACCTCCAAGGCTACGCGGGTGGCCTTAATCAGCCCTTCATCCTCCACAGATGCTCAAGACAACACACAAGGAGCGTTATCATTGGCCATATTTTGATTGCCGGGCACAATCGCAGCATCGCGAACGCAGGGACCATGCGCCGCTCCGAACAGTCTTCGATCAGATCATGAAATGGCCAATTGTCAGCTCGCCCAACAACTTGCTTGCTGACCTTGGATCCTATGTAGACTGGATTCGGCTTTCTCAAATGCTGGCCGCACAATGTGTGGCAAACTTTACAGGGCCTGCGCAATCTTTTCGACGTATTTGATATAACTACACCTGCCGCCTTGTACACTGTCTCTTCGGCCTCACGCCTTTTTGACGCCCAGACACAACCTACACTGCGCGGACCATGGCGCCGGCAGGAAGCATAGCTACACCTTGAGTTTTGAACCTTCCACAGCAGCTGCCGAGCGTGTCTGCTGCCACCACACGAGACTCCCTCAGGCCTAGATCGAGGGGCTATATTTTGTCTCTTATCTTGCGAATCGTCAAAGAAACAACACGATTTGCACAGGACGAAGCTTTCAAAGTCTCTCAAAGAGGTTGAGCCGTGTGTTGCCTTTTGCTGTTCGCTTCCACTGGGCAAGCAGCCTACTCAGAAGTTGCCTCACTCTACTTGGACAACCTCTCGCTGTATTCTTGAGTGGCTCTCATATGTCATGCTAAGTTCGCTTCACTCTTGGCCTTGACGATCTGCACTGCACAGCAAATAAAAGGTCTATGAGCACATGCAGGATCTCGCAGGGCTTAAAAACCGGTGAACGGCCAACAAGGTCATGCGAATCGAGCTGGATCCTGGTGTGCGATCGTTCCCATGTGAATGCGCGGAATGAAGGGCAAAGATCAGCTGGTCGAAGTCGAGGGGCAAACATGCTGGACTGAAGAGCCTTTTCTGCTTGGACAGACTCATTGAATGGGCGCTGGAAGATGTCGAGGCGAGACAATGGTCAGCCCGGACTTCATAATCCAGTATTCCAGATCAACGCATGGGTACAAACTCAAAGGATGTGTAAACGACCGCAGGCCCGTTTAGGCCTCTTATATTGGATATTATATTTTCCTGATGTCAAGCTGTTGGACTTCGGTGGAAATTGGCATTTCAACAGGAACGACAGCACAAAGCTGCGACAACTGCATTTCAATCTGATAGGTGAGATAGGGTCGGCGGCAGAAGCGCTTACTGCTCATACTGACGGCAGATAACTATTTGGGAGGCGGTCCCTTAGCGCGCGCCTCTGACGATTTAGAAAAGGAGTTGTCAGGCCAGGCTGCATTGAGGACGAATCGTTGGCCCATATGTCGATGGTCAGGCGGTCGTAATTGATAGAGTCCCGCTGGGTCGGCCAGCCTTCCTGCAGGTCAAACACCCACTTCCATATTGGTCGAGGAAGCGGGGTCGTGCGAAACCTCATTTACCGATCGAAACCGCTCGACAAACCTATATGGCGTGAGACCGTCGTCGCGCGTGCATCGAAACTCCATTTGCATCGATCTGTCTGCGTATGCATCAGCATCAATCATCCATTCTTCAGCATTGCTCTCTTGTGTGAGCAACGTTGAACCAGCCTGCTGCTGCGGCTCGTAACGTCCTCACCGTTGCGCGGGCTCTCTGTTCGTGCACTTCAATACTTTCGTGGATTCCCGCGAAATCAAAGCGGCGCTTGTTTGCAGAGAAAATGCGGTTACTTCGGCGCACAGGTGATGGCAGTTTTGCTCTGACGGATAACTTAACGGACAACATACCGAAATACGCTATATTATCGCACACTTGGCTTGCGGACGAAGACGAGACCACGTACGATGACCTGAGAGATGGCAAGAAAAGGTCACGGGCAAGTCTTACGAAGATCCAATTCTGTGTGGATCAAGCCCATAAGGATGGACTGGAATACTCGTGGATTGACACGTGCTGCATCGACAGATCCAGTAGCGCAGAGCTTCAGGAGGCTATCACGACCATGTTTTCCTGGTACCAAAACGCAGAGAGATGTTACGTTTACCTGAGAGACGTCTCTGCGTCTCTAGAAGCAGATCAATACGCCTCCTCGGCTCTGTGGAAGCAGTCTTTCTACATGAGCCGATGGTTCACTCGAGGATGGACCCTCCAAGAACTGCTTGCACCAGGATCTGTCGAGTTCTTCTCTGTTCAAGGCACTAGGCTTGGCGACAAGAGATCTTTAGAGGAATACATTTACGAGATTACCAAGATACCTATCGAAGCGCTGCGCGGCCGGGCGTTGACGAAATTTACCGTCGCTGAGCGACTTTCATGGGCTGAAAATCGCGACACGAGGCGACGGGAAGACAAGGCGTACTCTCTTTTAGGTCTCTTCGGCATCTTCATGCCGCTCCTATATGGGGAGGGTGACAACGCACTTCGTCGACTCAAGCAAGAGATCGAGCGCGTACATTCAGAACATGCCCGATTTAACCTTTTACTGGCCTCAATACCCACCGTTTCGCAAGCGGCGTTTGACTCAATCGAGAACCAGCACGAACCCACATGTCTTCCGAACACAAGACTGGAGCTACTTCAGGAGATCAATGGATGGATCGAAGGACCCCACAAAAGGTGCATTTTCTGGCTGAACGGGATAGCAGGCACTGGTAAATCCACAGTTGCCCGCACTGTCGCCGAAGCTGCTCATGGCCGCGGTCATCTGGGTGCAAGCTTTTTCTTCTCAAGAGGAGGCGGGGAATTAGCTCATGCCGATAGGCTGTTCACGAGCATTGCATGGCAACTCGCAAGTAAAATTCCGCACCTCAAGCAGTTCATTTGTGAGGCGATCGAAGCCCAGGACAACATCGCGGCAACATCTCTTCGCTACCAATGGGATCATCTCATTCTCGGTCCACTCACAAGACTTGAAGCCGGGTCTTCTCCTTCGACAATTGTGATCGTGATAGATGCGTTGGACGAGTGCGACAGTGAAAGGGACATCAGGATCATCATTCGCCTCCTGGCTACGACGAAAGCACTGCAAGCTACACGTCTGCGGGTATTCATTACTAGTAGGCCCGACATACCCGTTCGTTGCGGATTTTCCCAGATCCCCGAATTCGAGAGACAGACTTTTGTTCTTCACGACATATCGCCAGCTGTGGTTGATCGAGATCTAAGATTGTTCTTCGAAAACAGCTTCGAGGCTATCAGAGCAGAGCGTGGGTTCGCTATCGATTGGCCCGGCATGCGAGCCCTCAAATGTTTGATAGAGATTTCTGGTGGATTGTTCATCTGGGCCTCGACAGCATGCCGATACATCCGCGAGGGCAGGCGCCTAGCACTGAGACGTATAGACTCTCTTATCAACGGCCAATCTCGCGGTCTCGGTCCCGAGAAACGACTAGATGAGATATACACAACCGTGCTAAGAAACGCTGTTGCGCAAGGTTATAGTCTCGAGGAGAAACTTGAGCTTTGTGGAATGTTGAGAGACACTCTGGGGAGCATTGCGATTCTCCAAGCTCCGCTCTCTCTTATCTCCCTGGCCAACCTTTTACGGCAACCTCCGAGCGAGATCAGCGAGACACTAGCGGATATGCACACAGTTCTCAACATACCCGACCAGAAACATCGGCCGATACGACTCCACCACCCTTCATTCCGGGACTATCTTCTCAATCAAGATCGGTGCAGCGATCCTGACTTCTGGGTCGATGAAAAAGGAACGCACAAGATCATAGCTGACTGCTGCGTAGAACTCATGTCCAGATCGCTGAAAAGAAATATCTGCTCTCTCAGTTCACCTGGCGTCCGTACCGAGGACATACGCCCTGGTCTGATCGAGAGCTGCATTCCTCCTGAGCTCCAATACGCATGTCTGTATTGGGTCCACCATTACCGCGAGAGTGGCAGTCAACTGTGCGATGGCGACCGAGCTCATGTTTTCTACGAGGATCACTTTCTCTCCTGGCTGGAAGTCATCAGTCTTACGGGGAACATGGCCGAGGCGGCTGCAATAGTGAGGATGTATGCTTCGCTACTCACTGTAAGTTTTGAATTGGTGTGAATGCATCCAAGAGCTGATCTTGTATTATGCAGCCTTCGCAAAATCTGCGTCAACTTCCACTGGTCCAGGATTCGAGGCGACTCCTCTTTGCCTTCCAGTCCATCATTGAACAAGCACCCCTGCAGGCGTATTGTGCTGCTCTTGCTTTCAGTCCAAAAAACAACAAGCTAAGAGAGCGTTCCATGAAACATCTTCAGAATTGGGTTCACCGTGTGCACGTAGTTGACCCCAAAGCTTCTGTCAATCGCAGACCTACGTCCAGTCGAACCTTCTTTGTGAACGATCTAGCATTCACACCGGATGGTCAGCATCTAATTTCAGGGTCGGTGGATGAGTTTGTCAGACTGTGGGAAGTGGGAACGAAGTCCAAGCTCGGCAAGCTTGTTGGTCACACAGACAAGATCAGCTCTGTTGCAGTGTCACCGGACGGTTTAGCCGTTGCATCTGCCTCAGACGATACTACTGTAATTGTTTGGGACTTTAGAAAGAAGACCGTGAGATACAAGCTTACTGGCCATTCACGTTGGGTGAATTCCGTGACATTTTCACGAGATGGTGCGCTGCTTGCATCTGGCTCTATGGATGAGACTGTCCGAATCTGGAACGTAGCAAATGGTAAAGAGATACATGTCCTCGGCCGACGATCGAGCTGCATCAACTCAGTCGCATTCTCTCCTGATGGATCGCTCGTTGCATCGGGAGCAGCGGATCGCATGGTTCGACTTTGGGATGTCGCGAAAGGAGACATCAGCATGCTACTCGATGGTCACTCCGGCGCTGTCAATTGCGTTCAGTTCTCATCAGAAGGGGACAAGATCGTGTCCGCAGCTGATGACATGACAATCAAGCTCTGGGATGCCAAAATGGGGATCGAGTATTTGACGCTCAAAGGACACCAGAGGAGGGTCATGACGGTTGCCTTCTCGCCGACAGATAAATTCGTTGCTTCTGGTTCTGAAGACTCGACTGTGAGGCTATGGGACTCGCATCACGGGGAGCTTTTGGCTGTCTTCCGAGGTCACACCAGCGGCATCAACGCTGTAGCTTTCTCGCCCATCGGGTACCTACTTGCATCGAGTTCCTTCGACGGTGAGGTCAGATTATGGGATACCAAAGTCGTAGAGCCATATGGATCGTTAAACGATTTCAGCGAGGAAGCGATGCCACCTCAGCATGAAGGATCCGAAGCCTTCCCCCTTCTTCAACCTTCCGTAGAAGCTGAGGTACACGGTCACACAAGCATTGTCACCTGTCTAACTATATCTCGAGATGGCCTACTAGTAGCGTCTGGCTCTCACGATGCGACGATCAAGCTGTGGACAAGAGATGGGAGCGAGCGTTTCCTTCTTGAAGGTCACATGGGTAGTGTCAATTGCTTAGTCTTCTCCTCGGACAGCCAGGTGATTGCTTCCTCCTCCGCAGATGGAACGATCAGGGTGTGGGATACAACCTGTGGCAAGTTATGGCACACTTTGGAGGGACATACCAACAGCGTGCGTCTGTGCAGGTTCTCGTCGGATGATCAATACCTTGCGTCTTGCTCCACGGATACAACAGCCATACTCTGGGATGTAGGAACAGGATCGATGTTGAACCGGCTTGAGGGCCATTCAGACACGGTGAACGACATCAAGTTCTTGCCGACCGACAATCAGACCATTGCAACTTGTTCCGCAGACAGAACTGTCAAGCTCTGGGACGTACCGGCTGGAGTGGTTCGGCACACGTTGCGTGGTCATTCTGATGCAGTGAACCACATCGGTTTCTCTCCAGATGGCCAGACGGTAGTCTCTTGCTCTGCAGACAAGACAATCCGACTCTGGAGTCTGAACGGAACCATGAAGATCATGATGAAATATCACGAGCTGCCCTTCAATGTGGTTGCAATCTCTCCTGATGGGAAAGCAGTAGCGTCTTGCGCGGGTGAAGGATCTGTAACGATGTGGAATTTAGAGAACAGATCAGCGTATAGTACGCTAGAGCTTCCAGTCGTCATACGCACTGTGTCATTTTCGACCTGTGGCCGTTACATTGAGACTGACAGGGGCGTTCTGGACACTGGCCTGTTTTTCGGAAGAGCGTGTCTAGCTTCCTCGGGGGTAGCTCCGACGCTGTTCGCCACAGAGGCTTGGGTAAAACGAGGCTCGGAGGACATCCTTTGGCTCCCGCACGAATACCATGCATCCAGTGTTGCTGCTGCTGCGGGGTTCATTGTGCTGGGTCACGATCGTGGAGGAATTTCTTTCCTGCACTTCTAGCGCTTCAGCAGGCCCATCGATGTGGTCGGATTATGAAATGGTATGCCTTTGAGACAGACCAATAATCTGCTTTGATGGAAGGAAGCAGCGAAGCAGACAGGTGCAGTGTAAATTGCCAATATCTCGAATTCATTCTGATGGTTGAGCTAATGTCACATTGGTATCTCGCTATGCCATTGTTTCCCTACGTTGTCAAGGCCATACACATATCATGCTGTCTGCCCGCGAGGTGCGTTTCAGAGACATTGTTGCACTTTTGGTCTCCTCTTCCACGACGGCTTCGATATCATAATAGAACATCCAACTTTCCGAGGCGTGAGCGATTCTCGTTGTCCGTGCCTTATCTCTTCATCGATGGGTAGGCATTCGCTCTGCACATTAAGCTTGATCGCGACGAATTGGTCCAAAATATCGTCTAGGCGTTTGCAATGAGGCGATCTGATCTGGTCGTACAGCTGCAGAGCCTTGGCTAGTGGCTGATTATTGTCATTAGCCCAGGCCAGGCATCCTCTCAACGTATAGACATCTTCCAGCGCGAAGCCTGCACCGGCGCCGAAATTGCCGGAAAAAGCGTGGGCGGCGTCTCCAACAAGAGCAATATTACCGCCCTTTGTCATGGGGTCCAAAGACTGCCCAGCACACAGGGTGAATTCCTGTGTTTCCCCTTTGGCGGCCAGTTGAAGAATGTTCCGCACCGGTTCGTGAAAGTCGGCAAACTCGGGGAGCAAGTTCAGCAAATTAAAGGGCTTGCTCCGGTTCACCTGATCTTTCGCTGCTTTATCTCGTCGAATGCGAGCGGTCACCTCAAAGTCGTCGTCTCCAAGAGGGCATGTGTAGACGTTCAGGCCACTGACATGTTTCCAAAACACTGGCGCGAAAGGGATGCCTTCGATGTCCTCCACGTTTGCTTTACTGACGACGGTACGATACGCACACTACCCGCTGTAACTCAAGGTATGTTTTGGCAAAAGTACGTACAAGCTAAGTGGTCGTTAGCAAAGTTGAGGATGATGACAAGACGCGCTCCCATCTACTGATCGAATGCGGTCAGCAGCGACAAGCACATCTGCTCCATCAGTGAAACCGTCTTTGAAGACGATCCGAACTCTCTCATTCTCAAGCCGCTCGATGTTCACTAGTCTTTTGCCAACGTGCACGCGTGATTTACCCACATTCTTCAGCAAGGCGCTTTGCAGTTTTGCTCGAGTGAGGCGGCACGTCTGATGTGCGCGAGGTATATCGGACGGGGCAGGAACCTCGTATATCTTTTCGCCGCTCCTTGCATTTCTGATTGGCGCTGTCAATGTCCGCTCAATGGCGAGGACTGTAGTCGAACTTACCGCCGCTGCTCGATCAGCCCATGCTTGTGTCTGAAGAAGTCGCCATCGTGAATATGTTGCGCTGTGTTGTTCAACTCGAGCAGTGTCCAGGTGTGCGGCTGTAGTGATATTCCTCCTCCGGTCTCGCTGATTTCGGGCTTCTTTTCGTACAAATCCCACTCGACGAATGGGAGCCGGGACAGCTCAATGGCGGCGCTAAGGCCCCCAGGCCCACCACCTATTATGGCGACTCTTACCCTCTTCCCACGCCGGCCCGCATTCATCTCGACGCGTCGAAAACAACAACTGAGGTCGTCCTCCCTGAACGTTCGTCGACGTGCGCAAATTGGAACTTGGACCCTGACGGGTTTGTCCGGCCAACCGCGGAGGCCTGCCGCAGCCCCTTTCTCGCCTTGCGCTTTGGCCTTTTACTCGTGATACACAACGCGCACAAGCTGGCTTTGACATCTGAACGCAAAGCTTCGTGTAGAGAACAAACACCCCTCTGTCCGACAACAGGAGTCCATACAAGTGACGATTCCAGGCGCTGGAAGGAAGTCGTGAGCTGCACAAGCGGAGAGCCGGAGCAAATAAAATTCAGCCACACCGCGATATCAACACACCACTTTACATCTTCCGATCCTGAACGCGTGCCTTCATACACATATTCCCAGAAACGTTCGAAAGACGGACTGCGTTGGCCATGGGGCTCGTCGGACACGTCTAGATCGTCAGCTTCACAGTGAAGTTGTACGCAGTGGAATTGGCGACGCACCCGGTATGCATCAGGGCGCCCGGTGCGAAGATCGCGCGACAGCCGAATATGACATCAAGGCCTTCATTCTCTTGGGATGCCTTTTCTTTGGGCAAGTGTGGTTGCTGCGAGCGTAGCAACGGAATGTAGTGTTGTAAACAGCACTGCTGCAGCGGTACAAGGTGGATAGAGCAAAACGATCTGGCTAGACTTTCTTTGTCTACGGTCTGCTCGGCTGCTCAGCCGGATACCCAGGCGGTTGACCCGAGACCGTATGATGAGCCTTACCGCATGCGGACATGTTTACTTGTCGATACTAGCTGCAACTGGGAGGCATAATTAGAATGGGTATCGCGAAGGTCAGCGAAGCAAGGCGTGAGCTGAGCATAGTGTCAGCCATGGTAGCAGAGACCGTTACGTACATGTGATGCAAATGGAGTCATACCCAAAGAGGGGCAAAACGCCAGCATGGAATGACGATGGTGCTGTCACGTCAGCGCACAGCTGCACCATGCAAAGATGGCAGCCCGACCTCACCATGCCGCCATCAATAATTGTGGCTCTGTTAAGGGATTAGAGTGAGGATGCGTTGTGAGGAACGTCGGCGGAGCCGAGCGCGCCGAGGCGCAACTTGGTGTTTCTTTCCGCGACTCTGGGCTACAAACGTTTGGAAACATCAACTCAGACAATAGCAATTGCAGAACTTGACAATGCCTCCTCACACGTAAAAAATTCCATAATTCATGAATCTACACCGGGGCCCCTTCAAAATTATGAACATGCTCGCCAGGCGCGCCTGGAAACCAGCTAACGCGACCCTTGATATAACTTTCTGTCCTAGATCTGAGTTTCGTCTCCGCAAGATTGAAATCATCCACAGTGCCCAATCTAGGATACTGTGTCTAGGGAATTTTTCAGCAACACGATACATGAGGGTCCCACAGGTGTCGCAGAAGAAGTTTGTTATAAGAGCCTGGCTAGTGATGGAAGCGCTCTGGGAGTAGGTCTTCAAGCTGGCTTGACCGCGGCGGTGCTTAAGACACTCGTCTTTGATGATGAAAGCGGAGGTGAGCATTGACGCGGTTAGTTTGCGGCAGTCAGCGCAATCGCAGACGAACGAGTCTACCAAGCCAGGAGCAGCTGTCGGCTAGGACACGCGAGTATGTGCACCAAAGAGAGGTTAAAGAGCGCGATTATAGTGTCCAAGGGAGACATGTATGAGATGGACAGTCAAGCAGCCAGGAAATACTGATCCGAATCAGAATACTTACAAAAGCCAGTTAAAACAAAAGCATGCTGCTTCGTCCTCTCGGGACCAGCCATCCGTGGCACCTTCGGCACGCAAAATTTAAGGCTTGGATTCATCCGAATCGCGGACAGACAAAGTTGGCACTGCGTCGCCTGGATTTGCCGCCTGCTGTACCTCGGAGACGTAATCAAGGCTTATTGTCGATGAGGTAAGGCGTCAATAAGTGATGTATGAAGTTTCGAGGTTTCTAACACTCTAGAATAGAATTGATAGTATCTATTGTAGAGAGCTGTAGATGCGATAACGTACCTAACGGGCGAGTCGCCCACTTTTGCCAAGACCCTACTAAAATCACCCTATTATGGCCTAAAACACCACAAATTGGCGCTGCACAAAGCAAAGTAGGCTATTATACTACTTAGAGACCTTTTCTACTTTATTCTTGCATATTTACGCATTATATCTACTCTCTCTACACTGTCTATAGTGTTATTAAGATAGCTTGCCCTCTTTAAGCTATACTCTCTTCTTCTACTTCTTGCTATTACTACGCGCTCTAAACTCCTTTAGAGCTATTACCTACTAGCCTTCCTTAGCTATAAGAGTCCTCTCCTGCTAAATCTACTTCTTTTTATGCAATCTGTGTTCTATAGTAGCTGCTAGGGCTGCATAAAGCTTAGTGTTCTTCTATTAACGTGAGTGCATAGCGAGTGGACCGGCCAGGCAAGTGGACCACGCAGTTTTACTAGGGAAAATCAATTATCTAGAGCCTAATAACTCTATAATTACTTAGCTAAATCTTGTAAAATTCTTAGAATCAGCTTCTATATCTATAAAGACTCTTACTTTAGAATCTAGTAAGCTTAGCTATTGTAGTTAGAGAGAAATAAAAAGGTAGAGCTAAATAATTCTTGTAATTTAGTTTTTTTCTAATAACTCGATAGTAGATAGTAGGAAAGCTATATAAGCTAGAAGCTAGGTCAATTAAAACTCTTTCTAGGTCGCCTTAAAATTGCAACAATTAATACTAATCCCTTCTTAAGTTATTTAAGTAGGAAATTGTAAGTTTTTCTAGTAAAATTGCCTAGTCCACTTACCTAGCCAGTCCACTCGCTATGCACTCAGGTTATACTAAAACTAGCTTGTGTCATAAAATTGCTTCTCTTTTTGTGTAGTGCTTAAGCGCGCTTAGACTAGAGTTTAGTAAGCTACTCTACTTTTCCTTATACTTATCTTCAATTAGAGTTAACTGTGTATTAAATTTAAGAGTAACGTACCTCACGGGCGAGCGGGTCACACGAGCGAGCGGGTCACTTTTGCCAAGACCCCACCAAAACTCACTCTATTATGGCCCAAAACACCACAAATTGGCGCTGCATAAGGCAAAACAAGCTGTATTATTACTTAGAGACCTCTTCTGCTTCATTCTTGCACGTTCGCGCATTGTGCCCAGTCTTGTTGCAC
>BCGR01000005.1:1661214-1691193 GCA_001599375.1 Phoma herbarum
ATTGGCCATATCAGCCACATCTTCCAGCCGAGGGGGAAATCCTCGCGCAACCAGGTCAAGTATGTGATCAACAATCACCCGCTCCTCAGTATCAGTCAGATTCCGTGAGTTGGCCATAGTATCGACGCGTGAAGGTCGTCCAGCGCGTCGTTCGTTTAGTGTAGTTCTAGAGACTTTGTAGATAGCTGCAGCGCGTCTTACTGAGAGCTTAGGGGCTTGTTGAATAGCTTGGAGCGCAAGCTGTATCCGGGCTTCTTTTAACGCAGCTATCTGTTGTTGTTGTGAAGGCATTGGTATAGAGTTGGTGTTTTGGTGGGGTCTTGGCAAAAGTGACCCGCTCGCTCGTGTGACCCGCTCGCCCGTGAGGTACGTTATTGCTTTAGGGTCTGCAACTACTAGAGCTTGTTGTTAGAAAGTAGTAGCAGTAATAGAGTGCGCAACTTTACATTGAAGGTTAATATAACCTATTTTAGATTAAACAGAACTAATCTAGCCCCTTAGAACCCTTCTTAGATATTGCTAGAGGGAATTATAGTATTATAGGCTACTGTTACGATCCTCATGCACAGGAACGGCACAGCAATAAGTAACCACTAACCAGGCTTTGGACTCACCTATGTCGGGTGGAGAAGTGACTACAAGGTCATGTCACGTGACTGCTCGTTAACGAGCATGACACACGTGACCGCCTGTTAACAAGCGTGAGACGACACTGCTTGTTAATGAGCGACTAACTATCTTTTATTGGACCAACTCTAGTTGCTTGTTAACGAGCGCTCTTATACTGTTAGTATATAGCATGTAGGAACACAACCCTTATAGTTTGTATTTAACTTTGTTAATTAAGTTTGTTATTAGAATCTTATTTTTAATACTATAGTTAGTTAATTCTGCTGCTAGTTATTAAACCTCTTAGATTGCTGTATAAGACTTTGTCTAGACGCAGTTTATCTACTGTTCTAGAGACTGTACTCTATCCCCGAGAACCAACCGAACTAGTACAATATAGGACTCCGTCCTAGTACAACTTCAACAGCTACTTTAAAGTATTAGAGAATCTCTAGTTTTAAGGTATAGTTAACTTGGTTACGCATAAGCCTAACATACAAAAATTGTACATAAATGCTAATTTTACATGCGTAGCGAGCAATAGAAAACTACTATGAAAGTAGATATATCTTCAAAGCTTTCCTTTCTTCGTATTTCAATAGTATAGTATTAGTACGCTAATAACTATATAAAAGCAGCTTATAGTAAATAAAGAAGACTTGCTACTATCTAAAGTATTCTTTTTAGATTTTACAGCTAGTTTAGTACTACATCAGTAAGCTAACTACTGTATAGTAAGACTTTAAATTATATAGCTAAATAGATAGAATAATTTAAGCTGTTTAGTATTTTTATACGTCGAGAAATAGTAAAGTTATACTAGAATAGACTTTACATTAAATATCTATTACTATACTAGAGCTACAATATTACCAAGCAGCTTTACTTAGAGCTAGAGCTTAGCTTTAGACATCTACTAGAGAGATTCAAGTACGCTATCTAAGCTATTATTCTATATAGATAATAGATAATTAGAACTATGTATATATTCTTTTTCTTTCTATTGCTAGTATAGTACTTTATTAATAAGCTTTCTACTATGCAGTAAGATTCTGAAATATAGATTTGAATATAAATTATAGAGAAAAGTACTAAGCACTTATATAAACGTAAGAATGGTAGTGTTATACTAGAATAACCTTTAAGCTTGTATTAGTTTCTAAGCTTAGTAGCTATTGCTATACTATAGCTATAGTATTACTAAGCAGCTTGTTTGAAAATTGAAATTGCTGTCTACATATCTAAGAAGAGAAAATGTAAGTCCTTTATATAAGTCTATATTCTAGAAAGACAATAAATAATCAAATGTATTTATAAACTTTGTTTTACTTTTAGCTAGTATAGCGCTATATTAGTAAGCTAAATACTTTATATTAGTACTCCAAAGTATATAATAAATGATTAGCACTAGTTGAAGCTACTAAGTACTTATATGGGCCTAGGAATAGTAGTACTAGAAGTGTTTATAGATGTATTTCTTTTAACAGCTAATATATTACTATATTAGTAAGCTCGATACTATATAATAAGAATTGATAATATAGAATAGAATATATGCTATAAACGCAGCTATTAATCACTTTAATAGGCCTTAAAATAGTGAGGTTATGATGAATTAAAGCTTAGATTGATCGTAGCTTTAGAGCTTAATATCGATCGCTTTAGTGAAGCTACAATATTAATAAGCAGCCTATCTTAAAGCTATATTTCAGCACTATAAGTCTACAAAAAAATATCAGTACTTTATATGACTAGTCTTGATGTTCCTGCGCACATACCTCTAAGCGATCAGGTGGGCACGTTTTTCACAAAGTAGGTATAGTGCCTGGCCAAATTGGGACCCAAGGTTTTTCCGCGCCCCATCGTTCTTCCAGTAGGAGCTTCACTCGCTTCGCTCGCTACGCAATAAAGAGCAGAATAGCCTACTCTATAGCATCAATGCCCTAGATAACTGTTACCTACTCCCAGTTGCCTAGCTAGACTTGCTTTAGTTGTCCTAGCTTCCCTGCATCTGTAACAACTGCTCTCTAGCTTATCTAGCCTATTATAAAGCCTATCTTGTTAAAGTTGTATATATTATTGTTAAAGATGCGATATGTAGCTTTAGTTGCCTCTACTAGGTTAAACTAGCCTTAGATAAGCCTAGAATTCTCGCAGAGGGCTTGCTTGTAGTTATACTTGCAATTATACTTTACTAGGCTGGCAAATGGGGTCTCCACCTCGGGATCGAAATCCTAAGATAGCTCCTAAACTAGAAGGTAAAGAGAGAAACTTTGTATTATAGAACTATAGATCTATATATATACTACTTTTTTGTGGTACAAGACTTTCTTATAACTAGTCTAGTTATAGAGCTAGTCTAGTTTAGGCTAAAAGGTGGAGACCCTAACTTTTCTGTTTGGGTTACCTAATAACTTCTTATCTAAGCAAGTTAGCAAACAACTCTCTACTACAAAAGGATAGCTCCTATTAAGATCTATAACTCTTAAATACTAAGCTTTTCTATAACTTTAATAATAAAGAAGCTATTGCAGATTTTCGATCCTGAGGTGGAGACCCCATTTGCCAGCCTATACTTTACTTTAAGCTCTTTCTAACGCGAGACAAATATACTAGCCTATTCTGCGCTTAGCGCGCAGAATATCAGCTATATTAGCTATATCTTCTAGCTAAAGAGGAAATTCTTGCGCAACTAGATTAAGTATATACTTAATAATTACCTGCTCTTTAACATTAGTTAGGTTCTATAAGTTTACTATGCTATTACTGTCAAGCCCCAGCTCCGGCCACTGCGGCAAGCAAACCCAAAAGGTATCACGACTCACTCAAATAGTGAGCCCTTGCCGGAACAGTACTATATCGTCAGCCGGGCCTGACAATTACTGCGTAAAGGTTGTCTAGCAAGTTAGTCGCGTAGAGTAGTTTAGAGCGCGCTATAGATAGCTGCAGCACGTCTTACTAAGAGCTTAGAATCTTATTCAAGAGCCTATAGCGCAAGCTATATCTAAGCTTCTTTTAATATATCTATCTATTGTAGTTGTAGAGGTATCAGTGTAGGGTTAGTAATTTAGTAGGGTCTTAGCATAGGTGGGCGACTCGCCCGTCAGGTACGTTACCAATTATGGACAGTATTACGGCTAGCAATGTAGTTACGGACTATTACGGTACGGTTGACTACACTATCACTACGGTACGGATCACGTGATCCGTACCGTAATCGTATTACGGACAGTAATACGTCTCGTTGGACACGCTGAATATATCTTACATGCAAGCAGGTTATGTAAGGAAGCTAGTTGCTTTTACTAAGACTCTAGTGTTTTAGTAGAGTCTTAGTAAAGGTGACTAGCTTGCTCGTGTAATTCTCTTGCCTGTAAGGTATGTTATATTGTATAGAAAAGTTGCAATACTAAGACTATTTAGATTCTTTGGTAGTATGGCTCTTTTGGTGGTGCTTCACGTTACTAGAACTAAGCTGGAAGAGTATTCCATCACACGTTGACCCCGTTCTACAATTGCGTGATCTTCACCGTCTTCATGATCCCTTTATGACCCGCTGCATCTGCATCAGCCGGCCAACTGTCTTTGTCCTGCTCCCAATCCTTGTTCAACACAATTGTACTCCCACTCGGACTCGACCCACCCCCACCAACGATATGAACATTGTGGTGTTTCGAATCATGATTACTGAGCTGAATATCATTCTCGCCATGCTGGCTTGCATGTTCTCGGTACCCTGATCGTGACGGGTGCCCCGAGTTCCACATGCGCGATTGCTTGCGAGAGGTGCTATCATGCGTTGACATGTCGCCAAAGACCTGGCGGAGTAAAGGGCGGAGAGTGGCGGCGGCGGAGGTGGCAAGGCCGATGCCGGTTTCGCAGGTGGACCAGATTGCGACGTCAGTAGTAGAGTAGAGGAAGTCGGGAATGTCGTTGAGACCGTGTATAAATGGGATGCGGACGATTGTTGCGGTGGAGCCGCTGGTGTCAAGTTAGCATACGATGCAAGGAACACCCTAAGGGCGAAACATGCTTACATAGCGCAGAAAGCGAGTACAATGGCCACAGTTATCTTCTTTTTCGTGTCCATTTGCAATTTGCGCACGATGAAGATTGGGACGATACTGAATATCCAATCCGTGGCGCAGGACAATGCAGAATAGCCGTAGAACGAGTTCACAACGAGCTTAGATGGGATGCAGTGGCCTTCGCCGCCGCGAAATTGTTCCCAGAAGAACGAGACAGGCCAGCATTGGAAGGTGAAGAGGAAGAAGAAGTACACGCTGTATACTTGGATGACGATCAGGGCGACCCAAAGAATGACGCGGTGAATTCTCTCAACGGCGATACGCAGCAGGAAGATGCTGATGCTGAATTTGAGGAAAATGTTCGTAGCAACGTACGTGGGTTCGCAAGACCACCACCACTAATTCATGTTGTTAGCGTCGTGGATATGCTGTAGATGTGGCACTGCACACCTTCATGCCTATGGGATAATTTTCGTCCGGAATGAGATATCGTCGCTTCCCGGTTCCATTTTGAATACCTAGCAGCGCGAGGGTACAATAAACCAAGAAGGATACGAGGGTAAGAACAGAAAAATAGTCATCGGCCGCGAAGTTCTTCACAATGACCAGCTTGCAGTAACATCGAAGCAGTACTAGCAGGGTGCAGATACAGATGAAGAAGCCTAAGACACTGGTGAACTCCCTGGATCGATCTTCTCGCGCCATGATTGTCGGCAGAACTGTGGTGTAGAGGAGGGACCGACTCGAAACTCATTGTGTAGGAGAGACGGCTATGGAAACTTTTAAACCTTTGTGTGTCTTTTTCCAGGGGACTTAACATGACTCCGACATGAGCGCCATGCATGCAGGGGAAGACGAGCTACTGTCCATGTGGAGGAATGATTTTCCGCAAGGTGAGCAACAAGCGAGCGAAATGACCCACGGCTCGTCTCTACACAGCCCTGACTCGAATATCATGCTTTCTGGACTGGAAATAGGGCAAGTTTGCCGGGATCGTGATCTTTAAGTGCTTATCATCATCTCCAGGTGGTGGATCTAGATCTGCGCAGCCTCACCAGGACCAGCCTCTTGAGCCGCATCTGTTCAGGATTGTCCGACGTCAAGCATCCCGAATTCATCGCAAACGTCCTGTTATGGTCGCCGCGGTGCTCGTGAGCGTGAGACGCAATTCAGAGGCAATCGCAAAAACGTGCGAATGGAACTGGTGCCTATTCTCAGCGACACGTCCGGCTTTTTCCGCTGCCTGTGGCGCACGCTGCTTCCATGCCACGGTAGCTAGTTTCATTGTGGCGGGTCTGAGTGCCATCGTATTGGCTGCGAAAGTAGGTCCCTGCTGTCATTGCGAACATTCGGCGCCTGGGATGCAAGCCGACTGGCTGCCTTTTACCTTTGTCTACCGTGCTGGTGCGCGAAACGAGCCAGGTCGCGGTGCGCATTGTTGAAGGCGTCGGCTCGAAGACCCGGGGCGCCCCGCGCGGTAGCGGCGGGGGCTAAGATTGCGCTACTACAATAACGTACCTCACGAGGGAGTCGCCCACACAGGCGAGTCGCCTACTTTTAGTAAGACTCTACTAGAATTTACTCTATTATAGCATAACCACTATGAAGCTGCGTAGTAGACACTAAATTGCGCTAAGATAGACTTAGAGTTTGCCTTTTTTTAAGTAACGTACCTAACGGGCGAGTCGCCCACTTTTGCCAAGACTCTACTAAAACACCAACTCTACACTAATGCCTCTACAACTAACGTACCCCACAGGCGAAGGAATCAACGGGCGAGAGAATTACTTTTGCCAAGACCTTACTAAAACACCAACCCTGCACTAATGCCTCTTTAATAACAATAGTTAGACGCCTTAAAAGAAGCTTAGGTACAGCTTGCAATTTAAGCTCTTAAACAAGACGCAAACCTCTCTTAGCAACGCGCTGCAGCTATTTACAGAGCCTCTTAAAGTACTATAAGCAAATAACACGCTAAATAGCATTTATAGGTTAATACTATAGCTAACCTCCAGAACTTAGATAATAATAAGAAGCAAGTAATTATTAAGCATATACTTAACCTAGTTGCGCAAGGCTTTCCCCTTTAGCTACAAGATATAGCTAATATAGCTAATATTCTACGCAGTAAGCGTAGCTAATATTCTACGCAGTAAGCGTAGCTAATATTCTACGCAGTAAGCGTAGAATAGGCTATATTAGCCTAAATTAGGCTAGTATATTTGTTTTGCGCTAAGAAGAGCTTAAAGTAAAGTTTAATTACAAGTATAACTACAAGCGAGCCCTCTACAAGGATTCTAAAGTAATCTAGGGCTAATTTAGTCTAGTAGCTAACATTAAAGCTAAGTACAGCATCTAGGACAACAACGCATACAATTTTAACAAGACAGGCTTTATAATAGGCTAGATAAGCAACAGAGCAGTTGTTACAGCTTTAGGTATGCAAGAACAGCTAAAGCAGGTGTAGCTAGGCAACTTAGAGTAGGCAACATTTATTTAGAGTATTAATACTAAAAGAAAGGCTATTCTACTCTTTATTATCTTTAAAGCATATAACTATCTGTTAAACTAGTACAAGAGCAAAGACCTACTCTAGAACTAAGTAATTAGAATCTCTAAGAATAGCTAGACTACTAATAAGCTTACTTTTAACTAGTTAAAGCACTTTAATACGCATTTAAAGAGGCGTACTATTAGCACTTACTATATACTAATTATTAATAGCTATAAGAGCTATTACTTACCTAAGTTCTAGCAATACTGCAAGAACAACTAGATTATCTCTATATATATGCCTCCGCACTTATCACACCTTCTGCAGCTACTTAATATAGGCTATTTTACCTCTCTAAAAAAAGTATACACGCGCTAAGCTAAAAACGCTATATATAACTAGATTAACTATATTACAAAGCTAGAGTTTCTGCTATGCTTTAAAGCAGCCTATATTGCAGCAATTACTCCTAGTAACATTCTAGAAAAGTTCTAAGGCGCTAGACTAGTCCCTTTTAACCTAGGTTAGATTATAAGCAGCTTTAATATAAGGCTGCAGACTCTATTACTACAACTCTGTCACGGGGTGGGGTCGCGTTCAGTTCGTATCTACGCCGGTACGGCGCAGGCAGGTAGGGGAGGAACAGCTATTAGAGTATTGCGTTAATTCAGTATAGCTATCTACAACAAGTAGCAACCTTACAGGCAGGTTCTACAACAAAATGTAGCTTAAAGAGCTACGTGTAGGTTTAATAGGCAAGGAAAGATTCTTCTTAGAAGTACTTTAGATACTTAGCAGTTCTAGCTAATTAGCAGTTCTAGCTAATTAGCAGTTCTAGCTAATTAGCAGTTGCTAAGTCTACCTAGCAACTCCTAATTAGCTGCAGCTACAACTGCGCTATAATAGTACTCCCTCTCTTAGGTTAAAACTCTAGTAAGACAAGCACTTAGAGTCTAAGTTTATTTAGATAGCAGCAGTAGAAGTTTCTTACAAGCTTAGTGTCACGGGGCGGGTTCAGGCGGGGAGATAGGTGCACTTGATCGGTGTATTCACTACGGACAGCTGCCATGTACAGGCTGGCTGGATAGACAGGACGTAGCTTAAAGAGCTTGGGATAGCAGCGGCTTCTTAGGCGCATATCTATAGGTGGGCGGTCTATGCTATTATTAGCTAATTAGGAGTTACTAGGTCGCACTTGGCAGCTTCTAATTAGCTGTTCTAGCTAAACATTGGCACTACGCCTAGTAGCACAACTTACTGCTGTAACTTAACTTGCAACTTACTATGCAAGTTGCAGGATATTACTAGTAGTTCTAGCTTAGCGCTGTGACAGTACTCCTCTCTCTAGGCGGAGCTTTAATAACGTAGGCAGGCGTGGCTTGTGCGGGKAATAGTAGTAAAAGTTATTAGCAACTTTTTAGGCGTTTGTGATGTGATTAGCGGGTACCTCTATAGGCTTGTTATAACTAGCCTATTTAACAGTGTACTTTAGTCGCGGCAGGCTACAGCTACACTAGTTCTAGCGGGAGTCTAGGATGTCTTCTACTTCCTATTCTTCTACTCCTTCTACCTTAACTAGTGGCGGAGGTTCTTGTTGTTGTCTAGGTGGGGCATTAGTAGCAGCAGGACGGAGTAGGTTAATGTGAAATATAGAGTGTATCTTTATAGAGGTAGGTAATTCTAGATAGTAGGTGTATAGACTAACTATCTTAGCGACTCTGTAAGGTCTAAGGAACTTCTAGTCTAGCTTTTTCTGTGGGTAGGTGGTTCTAATGTTTCTTGCGTCTAGCTATATCTAGTTATTCTTGAAATATTGGTAGGCGGGATGTTGCTTCTAGTTAGTGTACTTCTTGTGTTAGGCTTGTGCAATATAGATTTTAGAGCGCAGGTGCTTGTAGACTATTTTTATCTTTAGGGCAAGGTTCTCTGTGTCTTAGGCGGCAGGTTGTTGGCTAGGCTCTATAGGCTTAAACCCTAAGTAGGGGTGGAAGCTGTAATTAGCAAAGAAGGGTGTTATCTAGGTGCTCTTGTTAATAGTGTTATTTAGAGTATATTTAGCTAGCGGCAGCTATTGTGCCTAGTTGTCTTGCAGGTGCGATACCTGGCTGCGCAGGTACTGTTCTAGGAAGGAGTTAGCTCTCTCTGTTTGGCTGTTAGTCTCTAGGTGGTAAGCAGTGGAAAGTAGGGGCTAGATCCCTAGATAGTGGGTTAGCTGTTTCTAAAAGTTAGATATAAACTGTAGTCCTTAGTTAGATACTATTGTTCTTAGAAGTCTGTGTAGCTTCTATATGTGCTTAGTAAACAGTTTAGCTACCTCTTTAGTGTTAGAGGTGCCCTTGCAGGGGATAAAATGCTTTATCTTAGTTAGTCTGTTAACTATAACTAGGATAGTGTTGCAGCTTTAACTCTTAGGTAGATGCGTGATAAAATCTATTAACAGGTTCTACTAGGCTTGCTTAGGTATTGACAAGGGCTTTAGCACTTCTTGTTTAGCTTCCTAGGATGCAGTAGTTCTGCTGCAGGTGTAGCAGTTTTGTACCTAATGTTCTATATAGTCTAATATATTAGGCTAGTAGTACTCTTGAGATAGTGCTTTATAGGTTTGTGCTCTACCTATGTGTCCAGCTACAGGACTCTTATAGTACATCTGTAATAGCTTAGCGTGTAGCTTAGGACTGTTAGGTATGTACAACTAGTCTTGGTAGTATAGGTATCTATAGCGCTTAGCACACTCTGCGAGTGTGATATGCTTGTGATTGCTTTAATAAGTGCGTAGCGCGTCTAGTATAGATGCTACGTCTGGATTAGTCTGGTAGCCTTTGACTAGTAGGTCTTGAATAGCAAGCGGCAGCAGTGGGGTAGTTCTCTTAGGTGGTAGTATTGTATAGGCAGGCTTGGCAGGCAGCTCTGTCTTGGCGGGTGGCTCTGACTTAGGTTGGGCGGCGTCTCTTCTGTAGTAGGAGCGGGTGACTAGGTATAGGTGTACTAGTGGTTTAGTAAAGCTTACTTTATTTGTTGCTGGGATTTTTAGATTAGTAGTAGGTGGGGTTGCAGGTAGTGTTAGTAGAAGTTAGAGATTTTTCTTTTTTAGTACTACTTAGCTTTAGTGCAGAAGGTGTTTATTTCTTTCTTTAGAAAGATTCTCTAACTTTCTAGTTAGCGCGTTAGGCTTAGCTTCTTGCTTGCCTAGTCTGTATGTTATCTTAAAGTTAAATTAGAATAGGAATTCTGCCTACTAAGCTTGCCTCTAGTTGAGCAACTTAGTTGTAGTAAAGTATTCTAGGTTCTAATAGTTAGTAATTATCTTAATAGGTGAGCTGGTGCCTTCTAGCTTAGGTCTCTACTCTTTAAAGCAGCAGATAATCGCTAGTAGTTTCTTATTGTAGATCTTGTAGTTACACTTAGTGACTAAGTGCTTCTTAGAGAAGAAAGCTACAGGCCTTAGCCTGCTGTTGTCCCTATACTGCAATAGGACTCTAGCTAAGACGTAGTTGGATGTGTTAGTCTCTAGTATAATGTCCCTCTTCTAGTTAAATAGTGCTAGTATAGGTGCCTTAGTAAATGTATGTTTAAGTTTATTAAAGGCCTCTTAGTATCTTAGGTTCTAGGCAAACTTAGTGTCTTTCTTTGTAAGGGTAACTATTAGGGCAATTATCTTTAAAAAGTTCTAGATAAATTAGTAGTAGAAGTTGCTAAAGCCTATAAAGGCCTGTATGTTAGTTAGGTAGGATAGCGTCTGCTAGCTCTGTATTGTCTTGATTTTTTTAGGGTCTATTCTAATTCTATTGCCTCTAACTATTACTCTAAAAAAGGTTGTCTTGTTCTAGAAGAACTTGCACTTCTGTATCTTTGCGTACAGGCCTGCCTCTCGTAGGGCTAAGAGGACCTCTTGTAGGTGCTCTGTGTGCTTCTTCTGTGTCCAGCTGTATATCAGGATATTATCTAGGTATGCTGTGCAGAATATGTCTAGGTGCTCGCGTAGAGTGTCGTTAATAAATCTTTAGAACGTCGCTTGGGCGCTAGTAAGTCTAAATAGCATCACTAGGGACTTGTACAGGCTAAATCAGGTGCGGAAGGCAGTTAGATACTTCTACTCTTCTTTTATGCGGACGTTGTTAAAAGCAGAGATAATATTAATCTTTGAAAAGTACCTTATGCCCTTTAGGTTGTTTAGTAACTTCTTAATTAGCAGTAACGTACCCCACGGGCAAAGGAATCAACGGGCGAGAGAATCACTTTTGCTAAGACCCCACTAAAACACCAACCCTGCACTAATGCCTCTTCAACAACAACAGTTAGACGCCCTAAAAGAAGCTTAGGTACAGCTTGCAATTTAAGCTCTTAAATAAGACGCGAACCTCTCTTAGCGACGCGCTGCAGCTATCTATAGAGCCTCTTAAAGTACTATAAGCAAACGACGCGCTAGACAGCCTTTATAGGTTAATACTATAGCTAACTCACAGAACTTGGATAATAATAAGGAGCAAGTAATTATTAAGCATATACTTGACCTAGTTGCGCGAGGCTTTCCCCCTTAGCTGCAAGATGTAGCTAATATAGCTAATATTCTACGCAGTAAGCGTAGCTAATATTCTACGCGCTAAGCGCGGAATAGGCCATGTTAGCCTAAATTAGGCTAGTACGTTTGTTTTGCGCTAAGAAGAGCTTAAAGTAAAGTTTAATTGCAAGTACGACTACAAGCGAGCCCTCTGCAAGGATTCTAGAGTGATCTAGGGCTAGTTTAGTCTAGTAGCCAACATTAAAGCTAAGTATAGCATCTAGGACAACGACACATACAACTTCAACAAGACAGGCTTTATAATGGGCTAGATAAGCAACAGAGCAGTTGTTACAGCTTTAGGTATGCGAGGACAGCTAAAGCAGGTGTAGCTAGGCAACTAGGAGTAGGCAACAGTTATTTAGGCTATTAATGCTAAAGGATAGGCTATTCTGCCCTTTATTATCTTTAAAGCACGCAACCACCTGTTAAACTAGTACAAGAGCAAAGACCTACCCTAGAACTAGGTAATTAGAATCTCTAAGAACAGCTAGACTACTAATAAGCTTACTTTTGACTAGTTAATGCACTTTAATACGTATTTAAAGGGGCGTACTGTTAGCACCTACTATATACTAATTGTTAATGGCTGTAAGAGCCACAACTTACCCAAGTTCTAGCAATACTGTAAGGATAACTAGATTATCTCTATATATATGCCTCCGCACTTATCACACCTCCTGCAGCTACTTAATGTAGGCTGTTTTGCCCCTCTAAAGAAAGCCTACACGCGCTAAGCTAAAAACGCTATACGCAACTAGATTAACCACATTACAAAGCTAGAGTTCCTGCTATGCTTTAAAGCAGCCTACAATGCAGCAATTACTTCTAGCAACATTCTAGAAGAGCTCTAAGGCGCTAGACTAGTCCCTTTTAACCCAAATTAGGTTATAAGCAGCCTTAATGTAAAGCTGCGGACTCTATTACTACAACTCCCTATCAACAAGAAGCCCTAGCAGTCGCAAACTCTACGCAATACCCTAGAATTCTACTCTTAATCTGCTCTAATTAAGAACAAGTTTTAAAGACACTAAGGCAGCTCTCTAAATTCTATTGCTAGCGCGATTAAGCACTACGCAAAAGAAAAAGCAATTCTGTTGCATAAGCTTGCGCTTGCACAAAAACAGATCTATAAGCTTAAAGCAGCTGTTAAGGCCACTATATGACGCAAATCGCATAAAAGAAAGCAAATTTAGCAAGAAGGGACCCTAGTAGTTAAAAAGGGCTAGCAATTAATAGCTGTAAAGGAGTTTAGGGCTTGTAGTAATAGAAAGAGAGCGAAGAGGCAGGTGCGCGCTAAAGTAGGCAAGCCCTCCTAAAGACGCTGTAGACAGTGCAACAAGACTAGGCACAACACGCAAACGTGCAAGAGTAATATAGAAGTAGCCTCTAAATAATATTATAGGCTGTACTGCATCTTGCAGGGCCAAAGTGTGATATTTTAGACTATAATAGGGTGAGTTTTAGTAGAGTCTTGGCAAAAGTGATTCTCTCGCCCGTTAATTCCTTCGCCCGTGGGGTACGTTAGCAGGTATTAGTCCTTTACTAATATGTTGTTTAGGCCTTAGTAGTTCATGCAGAAACAAAGGCCTTCCTCTAGTTTCTTAACAAAAAGCACAGGAGAGGTAGTAGGCGACAAGCTAGGGCAGTTAAAGCCTTTCTTTAGGTTCTTAATAAGCTACTCTCTTAGAGCTTTAAGCTTGTCTTGGGACATTAGGTATAGTAGGCTAAATAGAGGCACTTTGCCTTCTAGGAGGCGGATATTGTGGTTGTATGAGTGGTGTAGTAGAAGCTTATCTGCTTTCTTTAGGGAGAACACGTCTACAAAGTCTCTAATTTCTTCTAGTAGTATCTTCTCTATATCTGGCAGGTTGGGTGGGTCTGGCAGGGACAGGTATTAGTTAATCTTGTTAATAGATACAGTAAACATCTTGTAGTTCTTTTAGTAGTAAGCAGCGTAGACTTAGAGAGATACTTTTGCAATATCTATGTGCTCTAGCAGTTTTAGGCAGGGAGGCAGGTCTCGCGGGCGCGCTTTAGGCGGTATATTGTGTAGGGCTTAGATCTTTGTTAGTCTTTCTAGTATATTATAGTGGTTTTGGCAGTACTTGCTGTTAAATATTAGAGTATAGCTTGCGAAGCTAATTCTTAGGTTGTGTTGTTTTAGCTAGGGTATTCTAAGAATAATAGGGTAGTAGGCTAGCTAGGTTATAAATAGCTTAATGTTCTCTTAGTAATTCTCTACGCGAAGCTAAATAGTAATATAATAGGTAAGTAGTCTGCTCTTAGCTTCTTGTCTATTAAATACTTCTAGTCTAATTAGATTTGCTAGTCTCTTTAAGGGTAACTAGTAAGCCTTAGCCTAGCTTTAGTCTATAAATCTCTTCTCTTTAGCTCTAGTATTAGTTATAGCATATGTTAGTAACAACTTGCTATTAGTCTCTAGAGTAATAGGTAGAATAATTTAGTTAGATCTCTGTTTGCTTTCTTCGCGCACTAAAATTCCTTTTACAGACATAGAGGAGATATGAACTAGGCAGCGTTTTTCCTAGCTGCGCTTATTTAGAGCCTAAATGTGACTTAATTTAGGCTTACTCTGTTTACTAAACTAGTTACGCTGGACGGAGGGCTATTAGGGCGGGGTATTAGAGGTGTTGCAGGTAACACAGGGCGGTATAGCTGGCTAGAATGGGCCTGTATAAACTAATAGGTATCTAGGTGGGGACAGTGTGCTACTTAGTGGTCCTTAGATCTATATTAGAAGCACTCGCCTCTCTCTCTTCTGCTACTAGGAGGAGTGGATTGTTGGGCGCTTAGGTCTATAGGTTCTAAGGTATTGATAGAAGACTGTAAGGGGATGTGGAGCAGGTATGTACGCTTTGTGATATCTTATAGAGAGGCGTTTGGCTTTGCAGTAGCTAGTAGAGTGTAGGGGTTGTGGCTAGTTCTTATAGTAGGACTGTTGCGGTTTCTAGAGACTTGTTACTAATGTTGGCGGTAACAGTTATCTAGAGTTTAAAGGTGACTAGTATACGCAGTATACTCTAGGGATGGGGCAGGGTTGTGCAGGAGCATGTCCTGCAGCTTATAGGATATTCCTTGGAACAGGAGGGGTACTAGAGCGCTCTCTAGCATCTCTGCTTCTAGAGCTAGGCGCTGGAACTCTGAGAAATATGCGCTGAAATTAAGGCTCTTCTGCTTTAGCTAGAAGAGTTTATTCTGAGCGTTCTGTGTATAGTTGGGGTCTCTAAAGGCTTTTTCTAAGTACTTAAGCATCTGTAGGTAATTAACAAACTGCGGGATCCTATACTTAATCTTAGAGAGCATTAGGGCGTAGGCTTTTCTAGTAAGTCTTCTAGCAACGTAAGTTATACAGTTTGTGGCGAGTAGGAATTAGTTAGCGTTAGCATTTATTTTGCTGTAGACCTGCTGCATAAACTAGTAAAGGTTGCTGCAAGCTCTGTTAAATTTCTTTAGGTTAGGTATCTTCTTGCTAAGGCTAGAGGTTCTAGAACGTGGGGCAGTAATAGGCGTAGTTAGTCTTGTTAGGTTATCTATGTGCTCTTTAGCGGCGGCGACAGGGGCAGGGGTAGTGATAGTATTAGTGCGGGGGGTCTGTACAGCAGGGGTAGCAGTCTTAGCTAGTTCTATCTTCTTAATTTTAAGCTAAGTGACTTTCTAGTAGGTTTTAGCTAGTTAGTCTTCTTAATAGCAGATAATTTTGTTGTGCTTAGATACAGAAGCTTGCGCGGATTGCTTCTAGAAGTCCTTTTCTGCACTAAGAGTTTCTAAGTTGTTTTTTAGGTGTAGTATAAACTAATTGCAGTTGCGCAGGTATATTAGCTACTTATTAGAATTAGTAGCAAAACTAGTAGAGAGCTTCTTTACTATTTCTAGAGTTGTAGGAGGCTCTAGGTAACTTATAGTGGGTAGTTAATAACGCGCACCTATAGGTAGGAGCTACGTAATGTTATAGGGCGGGTTTAGGCGGGGAGATAGGTGCACTTAATTGGTGTATTTACTATGGACAGCTGCTATGTATAGGCTGGCTGGATAGACAGGACGTAGCTTAAAGAGCTTAGGATGGTAGTGGCTTCTTAGGCGCATATCTACAGGTGGGCGGTCTGTGCTGTTGTTAGCTAATTAGGAGTTGCTAGGTCGCACTTGGCAGCTCCTAACTAGCTGTTCTAGCTAAATGTTAGCACCGCGCCTAGCAGCACAACTTGCTGCTGCGACTTGACTTGCAACTTACTATGCAAGTTGCAGAATATTACTAGTAGTTCTGGCTCAGCGCCGTGACACTTAGTAGCTTCTTCTAAGTATTTAGCAGGTTCTAAAGTTAAGTTAAGATATTCTACCTATTTTATAGTGTAATATAAGCGCAGATAGCCTTGTCCCTAGCGCTTCTAGGACAAGTCTATAACTTCTTCTACTTTAAACTATGTAATACCTTTAACTTTAATAGAAAGAGGTAGTAGTTGCTGTTATTTAGGCAGAGGTGTCTCTAAGGTAGGCTGTAATAGACTAATATTAAATATAGAATGTATCCTTATAGTTAAAGGTAGTTCTAGCTTACAGGCGTAAGTACTAATTATTTGCTTAACTATAAAAGAGCTAAGGTTTTTCTAGTTAAGTTTCTTCTATAGATAGAGAGTCTAGATATTTCTTGCGTTTAGCTAGACCTTCTTACTAAGGTAGTAGCGGCGGGTAGGCTTCCTTTTCTTATTAATATAGTCTTCCTAGCAAGCTTGGGTAGATAAGATCTTAGCGTAACAGAAGTTGTAGATCTTCTATATCTATTCTGCAAATAGGGCGGCGTCTCTAGTAGTAGGGCAGGTCTTAAAGTAGATTAGTTTGAATCTGAATCTTAGCTTAAAGCTGTATAGTGCAAAGAACAGGGAGACATAGGTAGTCTTAGATACTTAGCTGTTTTTTGCAAATTTAGTAGAAGTAAGCTAGTCTAACTAGTTGTCTTGCAAGTAAAAGATGTACGCTTAGAGGTACTGTTTAAGAGTTGCGTTTATCCTCTTAGTTTAGCTATTAGATTTAGAGTACTAGGCAGTAGATAGTTGTGCTTGTATATTTAGCAGTTAGCACAGGCGCTTCTAGAAGGTGGAGATAAACTAGGTGCTCCTATTAGACACAATTAATTTAGGCAGGCTGTACAGCTTTTAGATATTATTATAGAACAGTTAAGCTAGTTCTTTAGTGTTGCAGGTGCCCTTATAGAGTATAAACTAGCAGAACTTAGTTAGATAGCAGACTACTACTAGAATAGTATTGTTACTATTGCTCTTAGGCAGGTGTATAATAAAATCTATTAACAGGTGTTTCTAGGCTTTTCTAGGTATATGCAGAGGTTTAAGAATACCTTAGTAGCCTTCTCTTAATAGTGTAATTCTTTAATAGGTTTAGTAGTTCTTAACCTAGCTATCTACGTACTTAGATATGCTAGGCTAGTAAAAGTTCTAGTGTAATAGCTTATAAGTCTTTAAGCGTCTAGGGTAGCTAGCAGATAGGTTCTTGTATATTTCTTATAATAGCTGTGCTTTTAGCCTGTTGTAGTTAGAGATGTATAGGCGGTTCTAATAGAATAGCAGGCCTAAGTCTTGTAAGCACTCTGCAAGGGTTATCTAGGGGTGTTAAGATAAGTTGTCGTCTAGTGTGTCTAGGACTTCTGCAGGCAGCAGGTCTAATTTATATGCTTTACTTAGGGATTCTTGCAGCTAGTTAGGTAAGAATAGCAGTAATATCCTGTCTAGATTAGTGTTTAGCGCGGATGTCTTTAGCTAGATAGGGTCTTGTTAGTTGTCTAGTTAACTAATAAACTTGTTAGAAAAGTTCTTTAAGTTGTTTTGCTTTAGTACTATTTAACTCTAGTGCAGAAGGCGTTTGTCCCCGTTCTCTAGCAGGTCCTCTAACCTCTTAGTTAAGCTATCTAGCTTAACTCCTTGTTTGCCCAGGCAGTAGATAATTGTAAAGTTAAATTGTAATAGGAATCTAGACTACTAAGCCTGTTAGCAGTTTAGCTTTTTTGTTAATATAAAATACTCTAGGTTCTAGTAGTTAGTTAGTATTTGCACTTTGTGCTAACTTATTTCTAGTTTAGTAGACTATTCCTCTAAGCAGCGCATAATTATAAGCAGCTCTTTATTATAAATCTTATAGTTATATTTAGTAGGCGTTATTTTTTTAAGTAGAAGGCAATAGGGTGCAGTATCCTGTTATTATTGCATTGCAACAGCACGCTAGCACATACGTAGTCTAACACGTCTGTCTCTAGAATAGCAGGCCTGTTCTAGTTAAAGTGCTTTAGTATAGGTTCTAAAGTAAATACGTCTTTAAACTTGTTAAAAGCTTGTTAACACTCTATAGTCTAGACAAATAGTACACCTTTTCTTTCTAGAGTAGTAATTAGAGCTAGTATATAGAAGAAGTTCTTAATCTATCTTTAGTAAAATCTAGCAAATCTAGAATGGGACGTTCTCTCTGAAGATATGGGCTGTCTTATGAAAGACAACAATTCTAGATCTAGCAAGGAAGAGACCTTAGATACTAAAGAAGTTTACAAAGAAGCTTACAACAGAGCGCTAACGCCATACTAAGAAGCAGGCGAGCCTTTTACGCTACAAGTAACCTGTTTAGGCAACAATATTAAAGTCACTAACAGACGCAGGCAGAGGCAACCGCCAAATATCTATTACAACAAGTATCTATCACAACGCAACTATAAGGACAGAAACTAGTGTAATTGCGCACTTAAAAAGTTAAAAAACGCAGAAGTTGTTATACAAAAAAATACACTTAGCTACACACTAGACAAACAAGAACTCTACCTTATTAACAAGCATAATCCTGTAGTCACAAAAGACTAGATTACAAAGAAGTTCTATTCCTATTAAAACAAAAGCACTTAAACAGAGGACCCTATTGCAAAGCTTAAGTTTTAGAAAAACTGCAAACAAGCTCTTGTCGCAATTAACAACCTACTTAAGACTTAGAACAAGTAGAATAGCAAATAGATTAAGAAATAGGCATAAGCTAATTAAGCTACCCTTAAATAGTTAGAAAAATCTAACAGAGATTAGAAGAATCTCTACAAACTAGACTTTAACAGGAAGCTAGTTCTAGTTACTAGCCTAAGACTACAGTATGACCTAGACCTCTAAAACTACAATTATAGGAAGCTATTCTAGACTGCGTGCTATTACAACTACTACCTAATTTACTACAACGCTAAGCTTAGTGCTAACTAGTTTCCTAGTATAGGCGCGACTTGCCATAAGCTGTGGTATAACTGCACTAATAACGTATATAAAGTACACTTATAGGACAAGCGTTCCAAGCTGCACTTCCTAGGCATAGATAATCTGCAACAGATTATCTAAATGCAACTAGTTATTAATAGTAGCTGCTACAATATTAATTAGCAGCACTGCTTAAACAAGGATTACAATCTACATTGCGCTAGCAAGCACAACTATAGATTTAGAGACAAGGAGCCTTTTTTAGGACTACGCCTACAAGCTCTAGGGATTAATCTCTTAATTCTATAGGGGCTAATCTACTTATTAAACTCCCTATTATACTAGAAGGAGTTGTAATAATAGCATTGTTAGTTTCTAGAGCACAGTTAAATTACGTTTCTTCACAAGCTGTGTGGCGAGCTGGACTTAAGCCACAACAGAAGAAGAACCCCTACCTGCTTAGAGTTGCTAACAGAGAATTGATGCCAAAAGAATTAGGAGTAACCTACAAGGTACTGTCTATAACTCTTAGAATACAGGATTATAAAGAGCAGTTGGACCTAGACGCGTTAGGAATAGCCACTCACGACGTTATACTAGGCCTGCTATAGTTATAAAAGCATAATATACAGACTAATTAGAAAAATTAATAGCTTTTGTTTAACAGGTGTAGATGTGGCACTACTACACGCCAGCCTACGCGACCTACGCTGGAGTTAGTAGATAAGAAAGAGATTAACAACATCTCTTTAACACACAAGACGCGCCAAGATAGAGCAGTTAATTGTGCAGACTAGAAGAGCCCCTCTATAACAATTAAGAAGACTAAGAGTGCACCTCCTGCTATACTAGATATGTATCAACAGTAGGCCTAGATGTTTAAAGAAGAGCGATCTGCAAAAGCGCTACTTAAACACTAACCTTAGAATTGTGAGATTAAGCTTATAGAAGAGAAAGAACTACTCTTTAGGCTAATATACTAACTCTCTAAGAAAGAACTAGAAGAATTAAAGAGATACCTTAAGGAGAATCTTAGGAAAGAATTTATATAGAAATTTGAATCTCTAGCAGGATTCCTTATTCTGTTTGTTAAAAAGAAAGATAGATTATTACGCCTATGTGTTATTTTTAGGACACTTAACGAAATTATAGTAAAAAATAGATATCTGCTGCCTAATATATCTAAACTACAGGATTAGCTACAAGGAGCAATGTTCTTTACTACACTTAATTTATATAGAGCGTACAACCTTATACATATAAAGGAAGGCGAAGAATAGAAGACAGCGTTCAGAACCTGTTACAGTTACTTTAAGTACATAGTTATGCTATTTAGGCTAACTAATACACTAGCTGTTTGTCAGGCACTTATTAACAATGTACTACGAGAGCACCTAGACATTACTGTAGTGGCATACCTTGACAACATCCTAGTGTTTAGCAAGATGCTAGAAGAACACAAGGTCTATATACAACAAGTGTTAGACTGCTTAGCAAAAGCAGACCTTAGGCTAAAGCCTAAAAAGTGCGAATAGCACAAGGAAGAAGTAGAGTTCCTTAGCTATATTATAGGAAGATATAGAATTAAGATAAGTAACAAAAAGATTTAGATTATAAAGAATTAGCTAACACCTACCTTAGTTAAAAGAATTTAAGAATTTCTTAGGTTTGTTAATTTTAACTAACGCTTTATTAAGGACAACTTCCTAAAAGCCTTACTACTCACAAGACTTACGCGAAAGAACACACTATTTAAGTAGAAACAAGCGCAAGATAACACTTTCTAGTCACTTAAGCAAGCATGCATTAAGCCTCCCACATTAATCACATTTAAAAGCAGCAAACTAATGCGCCTTAAAACAGACACCTTAGATCTAGCATTAGGAGCTTCCATCACGCAGGAACGACACAGACAATGGCATCCAATTGCCTACTACTCAAGGAAGTTCACAGCACCTAAAGAACAATACAATGTGCATAACAAAGAGCTTATAGCCATTATTAACTTGTTGCAACACTAGAGGGTCTACTGTCACGGCGCGGTTGTGGCTGCAGCCAATCAGGAGTTGCCAGGTAGACTCGGCAACTGCTAATTGGCTAGGACTGCCAAGTACCTAAAGTACTCTTAAGAAGAACCTTTCTCCGCCTATTAAACCTACACGTAGCTCTTTAAGCTATGTCTTGTTGTAGAACCTGCCTATAAGGTTGCTACCTATTGTAGATAGCTATACTAAATCAACGCAATACTCTAATAGCTGTTCCTCCCCTGCCTACCTGCGCCATACTAGCGTAGATACAAACTAAACCTAACCCCACCCTGTGACACTACGTAGCTCCTACCCAAGGACTAGCTACCTACACTTACCTGCTATAGATCGCCTAGACCCTCCTACGTCTCCAGAGACAGTAGAAGACCTCTGCGCAAGCTTTAAACAAACCCCTAACAAATAGCTTATATACCTGCGCAACTATAACTAGTACATGCTGCACTTAGAGCGCTTGCTTAACTCTGTTTAGAAGAAGAAGGACTTGCAAGAGAAACTAGCGCAGACTACTATCTCTAAACGCAACAGGATTATCTAATATTAATAAGACTAATTTATAGAATTCTAGCAACAAATCTCCTAGCTTAAAGTTAAGAAAATACAACTAGCTGCTGCAGCTTCCCCTACTATATAGACCTCTGTCGCTCCTGCACCTATTACTGCTACTAAGGCACTTACAGATAACCTAACAAGACTAACTCTGCCTACTACTGCCCCACCTTCTAGAACTACTAGCCTTAGCAAGAAAATACCTAACCTAAAGGAATTTAATAGATCTTGCAATAACCTTAATTAGTTCATCTAGCAGATCTACAGCAAGATAAATACTAACACTAATTAATTTCTACACGCTACTAATTGCATAACCTATATTACTAGAAGACTTACTAGAAAAGCGTACTCCTTAATTTTACTAAAAATTAAGTATAGAATCCCCTAGTTTATTAACTACCCCTAAATGCTTAAATATCTAGAGAAAGCTTTTAGAGACCTTAACTAGACATAAATCGCACAGAACAAGCTGTTTTAGGTTAAACAAAGAAACTTTAACTTTAGTGCCTACTTTTCCAAATTTTAACACCTAGCCCTAGAGTTAGAGATGCCTAAGAATGCCCTAGTGCCCCTTCCATTCTAAAGAATATTATAAGAACTACAAGACATGCTCTTACACAGTCCCGCCCTATTATTAGAATACACTATATATATAAACTACTTACAAACTCTTAACAATTGCTACTACTAGCACTAACAACAAGTATTCTGTAATTGCACAGGTAATTACTTAGCTAGTACCCCTACAACCCCTGCGAGCAAGACTAATATCCCCTAGAATACTAACCTAATAGACTTAAGTACTACACGCTATTAATAAAACTTGTTCAACTCTTAAGGCTGCTAAGAGTGAGGGGAGTGTTACTATTATAGCTTATTATTTTACCTTGTTACTACTTGCCCTATCCCTACCTCTACTAGAAACCCTGCTTAATTCCGCGAAACCTATTTAGACCTCTTACTAAAAAGATACTCTCTAGCTCGCAAAGCTTTATCGCTAAAGGCCCTCTCGCGTAGGCGAAGATCTCTGTCTCCTGCTTTTACTAAAGGCTTAGCAAAAGGGATAGCCTTAGTCTAAGTTACAACTAAGCGCCAAGCAAGCGCGCTACAACTACTAACGCTGCTATAAAATTATACTAGAACTTCCTAAACAAAGACCTAGAAAAAAGAAAGAGAAACTATACCTAACTAATAGTTTAGGAAGCCTTACTAGAACAAGAAGCTTACACTATCCTAACCTACGCTATAACCAACTCTAGAGCTAAAGAAGTAGCCTTTATTAACAAGAACTAGGCTATCTCTAAGGGCTTCCAACTAGAACCTATAAAAACACCAATACCTCTGCTTAACTTTAATAGTAAAAAAAAGGAATCTACAACTATAACCCACTTCCTAGTTGCTAACCTCTAAATGCACATGTCAGATAGAGCAAGCTGGAGTGAGGTCGGAACTGTACAATCGAGCAGGGACCTACTAGGCGGCGTGTGGCCAATCAGGTGTTGCTAGGTGCACCCGGGAACTCCTATTTGGCTGAGAGGCCTTAGGGTCCGCGCTAGCCTAAGCTACGTTATTTTCACCCTGTAGCAGGTGGAAGAACAACCCACTAATATTAACTAATATTATTAAGTTATATTATTATCTATTAATTATACTATCTAACAATTAAGAGTCTTACTGCCGCGACTAACGCGAAATAGCACAATTAACTTAACGCGACCCTATAATAATACTGAGGGACCACACTAACTACACAGGATAGTTTACACAACTGCAAGCAAGATGCGTAGTTTACAATATATAGGACAAGATAAACTCTAAATTAACAAGCCTAGAGACGCTAAAACTAGCGCCTATACAAGCTCTAGTTGTCACTAATTACGCGCCTGCAGCAAACATCAAAATACTAACAAGGCTAACAGAGCTATTAATTGCAGAATAGAAGACTTTTAAAGAAGACTTTAAGTACTATAAGATCCTACTTGAATAATATAAGAGTAATTACTACAAATACAAAAAGAAGCGCATAAGTCTATAGTAGATTGTTGCCTTTATATAGTTAATAGTGTTACTACACCTGTTGCGCATATACTATCTACTAGATAAACTACTATAACAGTAGATTACTAACTTGCAACTAAAAGTTAGAGTTAATAAATAAATTAAGCAAGATTAAGCACAAAACTGATACCTTGCAGCCCTCAAACTAATAAGGAGCACCGCACAATGGGATACGTAGCTAGCCGAGTATAATTAGGCAGCTACTAAGGCGGAGACATATCAAGTCGCCAAAATGTCGCAATTAAATGCAATTACAAATAACTTCCTAGTAGCTATAAACAAAGTTACGCCTATATAGTCTATAAACTTTTAGAACAATAGTAGATTTGCAGCTAGCATAAGCTAGAAAGAGATAATAAAACACTTCTAAGAACACATAATAACACATTATTCTCTTAGATTAGAGAAATATATAGCCTTTATAGCTAATAATGCATTGTTTCTTGCTAAAGATAGTGCAACCTCCTAGAGCAATAAAAGGGACGCCTAACATACTAAAAGCGCGCTATCTAGTAACTAGGGTAGACCCTATTATTAATATACAGCTAGTAGGAAAACTACTACGCTTAAGCAGCCTTTAGATTAAGGACCTACTACTATAAGAGGAGCAAAATGCCCTACATGTGGACAACGCTATAGTATACAGGACTGCTATTATATTAATCTAGACAAGGCGCCTAAATAGTAGAAACTAAACAAGACTATTAACAAGCTTATAGACTTTAAGTGTAAAAACAACGCAACTTTCTAAGGGCTCCTCTGTAGTTAAAGTAGGACCTAATTAAGAACACTCTATATAATAAAGTAGTTACACACACTAACACCTCTAACGCCCAAGATCAGTAAAGAGTGACTTAAAGGCTAGAGAATTACTATTATTAAAGCAGCTTTTTATTCAACAGCAGAGAGCAGGGATGCTGTTAACTATCTACTATAGAAGTTATTTATCCTTAACTTAAGATCAACCTACTATATTACTAACTGCCCTAACTGCATCTACAGTTTCTAACTACTAGTGCCTAGAGATTATATATGGGCTAGAAACTCCAAGGTGTGGATTAGAGGATATAGGTCTATTGACCTAACTCTAAAAGGTAGCACTAGAACTACAAAGTTAACGCTGCAGGATATAGCTATATGCCTAGACCTGCTATGCAACCTAGGATTATTCTAATTACTAAGGCATAAAGGGATATAGTAGGACACATAGACAAATCTAACTACCCTCTAAAGTGCTAAGAATAGAATTATTAGAACTGTTACAGAGATGTGCGGACAGTGGGTGCTAGAGTACACGCCGCTAACCCCTGCCATATATCACGCACACAAAATTGCCTCAAGAAGTAAACAAGGACCACAGAAGGCCTTAGCGATGCTATGGCACAAAAGGCTAGGCCACCCAGGGCCAGCAGCTGTAGAACACTTAGTGCAGCAAGCTGAGAGGGTGCGCATTAAAGGCATCACTACTGTGAAATGCGACTCCTGTAGGAGAGCAAAGTGTAGACAGCAGATTAGCTGTGCCTAGCGAATTAACAACAATAGACCTAGAGAAAGGCTTAGTATTAACTTCTATACATATAAAACTTAAGCAATAAATAAGAAGAAGAGTTAAATACTAATTACTAACAAGTTTTTAGGTATGCAATAGAACTTCTCCTTTATAGATTACTAAACTGCGAAGTTAATTATTAAAGCTCTCTTGATATTTATACTATTTATTAAGAACTACTATAACATTTCTGTTAAAATAATTAAGGCAGATAATAAGATTACTATAGTTAAACTAGATATTAAAAGATAGTTGGCAACTTAAAGAATACTTGTAGAGCCTTCTGCACTAGATATATAAGCACAAAATAGAGGCGCAGAACACTTAGGAGGTGTAAACAAGAAGAAAGCTTGCGCGATGTAACTTGATGCTAACCTATCCTAGGAGCTGTAGCCTAAGGTTATAAGAGCTGCTATATACCTCTATAATTAAACGCTAAACTACGCAAATAACTAGAAAACACTATATAAAATATTCTTCACGCGAGTTACTTTTAGTAATAGGATAGTCACATTACTACAAAAACCCAACCTCGCATATCTAAAAGCATATAGCTGCAAGGTATTTGCAATAACAGATAATACTTACTAAGGCAAATCACACCTACAACGCCTAGATCCAAAGGCATAGATTGGCTATCTAGTTAGATACTAATTATCAAACATCTACCAAATATGGATACTAACGTACCTCACGGGCGAGCGGGTCACACAAGCGAGCGGGTCAACTTTGCCAAGACCCTACTAAAACTCACTCTATTATAGCCTAAAACACCACAAATTAGCGCTGCATAAGGCAAAATAAGTTATAATATTACTTAGAGACCTCTTCTGCTTTATTCTTGCACATTTGCGCATTATGCCTAGTCTTGTTGCACTGTCTATAGCGTCTTTAGGATAGTTTGCCTACTTTAGCGCGCACCTGCTTCTTCGCCCTTTTTCTATTACTACGCGCCCTAAACTCCTTTAGAGCTATTAATTGCTAGCCCTCTTTAACTACTAAGCTTCTTTTCTGCTAAATTTGCTTTCTTTTGTATAACTTGTGTCGCGTAGTAGCCTTAGCAGCTGCTTTAAGCTTATAGACCTGTTTTTGTGCAAGCGCAAGCTTGTGCGATAGAATTGCTCCCTCTTTTGCGTAGTGCTTAATTGCGCTTAGAATAGAGTTTAGGGAGCTGCCTTAATTATTCTTATACTTATTTTAAATTAGAGTCAATTGCAACTTAAATTCTAGAGTATTGCTTAGAGTTTGCGACTGCTAGAGCTTCTTGTTAACAGGAAGTTATAGTAATAGAGTCTGCAGCTTTATATTAAGGCTACTTATGACCTAATCTAGGTTAAAAGAGACTAGTCTAGCGCCTTAGAACCTTTCTAGAATATTGCTAGAAGTAATTGCTGCATTGTAGGCTGCTTTAAAGCATAGCAGAAACTCTAGCTTTGTAATATAGTTAATCTAGTTGTGTATAGCGTTTTTAGCTTAGCGTGTGTAGGCTTTCTTTAGAGGGGCAAAACAGCCTACATTAAAAAGCTGTAGAAGGTGCGATAAGTGCGGAGGCATATATATAGAGACAATCTTGTTATCTGTATAGTATTGCTGGAATTGAACAGAGTTGTGGCTCTTATAGCTATTAACAATTAGCATATAGTAGGTGCTGACAGTACGCCCTTTTAAATGCGCATTAAAGTGCTTTAACTAGTTAAAGATAAGCTAATTAGTAGTCTAGCTGTTTTTAGAGATACTAATAACCTAGTCCTAGAGTAGATCTTCGTCTTTGTACTAGTTAGACAGGTGGTTGCGCGCTTTGAAGATAATTGTCAGAACCGAGAAGGTGGGCACAGGGAGGTTTGGTAGAAACACTGAAGCAAGATAGTCTTAACAACTAAAAGGTCTGTTCATTGACTGTAGACTGTTCGCTGCCTGCCTAGTATAGAGTAGGGACAGCTAATATATTATTCTACTACTCTGCACAGAGACTTGTAGGTTGTTTAGCCCTATTGTTAGCCTAAGTGCTAACATTATCTCTCTTCTAGGGTAAAACATCCTAGTCTACCTACAAGAGAGTCTTAGAGGTATACTAGGGGCTAGTATGCCCTATTATAGCTTAGAAGGTAGTTAAAAGGCCTATTATAGGTTGCAGTAGTCTAGCTTCTAAATTAGGTAAAATTCTCACCTAGTAAGAGTGCTAGATATCTTAACTCCCCTTCACCTTCACTTTTACTTAAAGAAGGCAGTCTTAGCGCGGATAGGGTGTCGCAGCAGGTCTAGTAGTATATAAGAGGCTCCCCTCTGCTATTTTAGTCTATTACTTTTACACTCTACATCTCTGTTAGTAAGTTCCTAAATCTTTTTTAAGTTTTAAAAGTAGTCTCTAGAACGCGCTATTATATGCTATTATAGCTTATATTAGCATCAAGAAGCCTATTTAGTCTAACATAGGTCTTTTTTAGAAGCATTAAGGCTAACTAGGCTATAGAAGTCTACTCTACGCTGCTAGATCCTAACCTTGCCTGCACTACTGCCTACTGCCTATACACTGCCTACTATAGATTTTAGTAAGGTCTCTAACCTTATAGCTAAGCATGCTTACTACTTATATTATGTCTATATCTGCTGTATATTGTACTTCGCCTCTAGCGCGACCTATTTTACTAGTAAAAGGGGCTGTTGCTTCCCTTCTATTAATAAGGCTAATTAGCACTAGTTTAAGGCTTAGCTTATTGAGGTTGCCTCTGGTGATAATGTTTAGACTATGAGGTGCTGGAGGTGTTTCTTAACTAATTCTAACTGCTTTGCGGTAAGTTGGGCTATTATAGGCTATTATAGCGCAATCTGACTTAGTATGCAGCTCCCTAAGGGATTTAAGGACGAGCTTGACCTTATCTAGGATGCCTTCAAGGCTCTTACCGCCCTTAACGCTAGTGAGGATAAGAAGAATGCTGCTACTGCCTGTTTAGACAGGGTCTGCTATCCTTTCACTAAGCAGCTTGCTAAGTAAGTTAATGTATCCCCTTTTTGGCCTTTCTAGGCTATTATAGCGTACTACTGACTATTCTAAGCAGCTACAAGCCCTTTGCTGACAAGTTGTTTCTACACTCTGGTGCCTGCTCTAAGAGCTGCAAGGCTGCTACTAAGGCCTAACCTATAGGCTGAAAGCGCGATAAGGCAACCCTCTAGGCTAACATTAAGTTCTAAAAGCGCAAGCTTAAGGCTAAGATTGCTGCTGCGGTTGATTCTTCTGCTAAGAAGGTTAGTTTACCCCTATTCTGGCTATTCTAGGCTATAATGGCGCATTCTGACCTACTATAGCCCTAAAGTTCTGTTGTCAACGCCTAAAAGCGTGAATACTTAGCTTAGGCCAAGAACTTAGTTGTTAAAATTGCTGCCTTAGAGACTGAGAAGAGGGGCAAGACCAAGTCTAAGAAGGGCAAGTTAACTAAACGCATTAAGAAAAAAGAGAAGGAGCGCAAGGAGCTCCTTGCTAAGGCCTCCTAGCTCTAAGTAGGTTACTATTAGTAGTTTTAAGCCGTAGTCTAGCATAGCATAGCGTTTTGGGGTATAATAACCCCCTATAGGTCCCTAGATATACCTGCTCCTAATGGAGCCTTGAATTGATAATACTCTTCTGATATAACCTTTAGTGTGCAGTTATAAGCTTAGCTTAGTAACTATAGGCTATAATAGCCTATTGTGGCCACTACGCCCTTTATTGTGCTAGTATAGCAGACTATAGAGCACTATAGCCTCTTATAGCCTATCCCTATGTCTAAGTGCTATCAAACACCTAAAACTCTGTAGGAAAAATAGTAAAGGTAACTCTAGACTTTAGTAGGGGGTTATTAGCTACTATTAACTGCTATCTCCTCTTATTTTAGGCAGCTGTCCTAGGCGCCTCTTAATAGAGGTCCTTTGCTGTGCTCTCTTTGGTGTTATTTTCTTCTTATTCTAGAACTGTTTAAGGGTATTTGAGGAGATGTTCACGCCTGGCTCCCAGGAGTTCTTACTGTTAGAGAATCTAGTCTATTTAACGTAATATAACTACTAACTAGTATTATCTTGTTTTCTTTCTAGGATAGTATCCACTTCCTACACGTTGTTGCTAAAGGTGCGTAATATGTCTACAATAGGTGTGTCTAGATAGAGGATTAAGCTTTTTAGATTGAAAGACTTAAGTAACAAGGCGTAGAAGACTAGATGTACACTCTTTAAGCCTAGTAGGTCTACTCTAAATAATATTAGGCTAATCTAGGCTACTATACGTCTTAGTTCTATATACTTCTAGTCTAGCTTCTATTTTAGCCTTGTAGATTTTATATATTAGTTTAAGACTATTACCTAGTCTCTAGCTAAGAAGGGAATTAGTAATCTCTTCTTATTCTAGTACTCCTTCTAATAGGCATTTGCAGCAAGTATCTTATTCTTACATTCCTTTTAGAGTGTTAGGATCTTTATTGCAACATAGCGTCTAAGAGGTAATTCCCCCTGACTATAGAGTATACTAGGCTAGTCTGCCCCTCTTAGAGATATTCTGTAGTTTAATTAGAAAGGTGTAACCTTTATAGTAGCGTGCACACTATTATTATACGCAAACTCTGCAATTAAGATCTAGAAAGTCTAATTATCTTGTTCTAAGGAGTAGTAGCACTATAAATACTGCTGTCAGATTAGATGGTTGTTTTTTAATTGATTGATCCTTGTTCTGTGTCTACGTTCGAAATTAGAGGCACATGTTTGTGTGGTTACACGCGAGTTTTGTGTTACCATACTGCCGTGCATCCCAGCCTTTCGCCTCATCTGCTGTGCTCCTGTCAACAGCCTTCGGCTTCAATGACCGTGCATCTGACA
>BCGR01000006.1:0-61411 GCA_001599375.1 Phoma herbarum
TAGTCTACGCCGTGAAAATGAACATTCTGGCACGCTGAAAACTGGAGGAAGCACTGCCTCCACTTGCAGCCCTGGGATAGATGCCTTGCGCAAGCTGTGTGCAAGTTGCATCAATTTTGCTTGCTAGAAATAGCAAAAGTACTAACTTTAAAAAGCTAAAGTACTAACTCAAGGTAGCCCGTGCCTCACTGTCTTCTATTGGCTAGAGCAAAGGAAGGGACTCCCTTTGTTCGTGTTATTGAATGAGACTATATAGGCGCAACTTTGTTTACGGCTGCTAGGAAGTCATTTGTGATCACATTTAGTTGCGACAGTTCAGCAACTCAATATGTCTCCGCCTCAGTAGCTGCCTAGTCATACTCAGCTAGCCACGTGTCCCATTGTCCTGTGCTCCTTGTCGGTTTAAGGGTTACAAGGTATCAGTTTTAGGCTTAATCTTATTTAATTTGTTTATTAACTCTAACTGTTAGTTGCAGGTTAGTAATCCACTATCGCAGTAGTTTGTCTAGTAGACAGTATATGTGCAATAGGTGTAGTAACACTATTAACTATATAAAGGCAACAATCTGCTATAGACTTATGCGCTTCTTCTTATATTTATAGCAATTGCTCTTGTATTGTTTAAGTAGGATCTTATAGTATTTAAGGTCTTTCTTAAACGCTTTTTATTCTATAGTTAATAGCTTTATTAGCTTTGTTAGTATTTTAATATTTGCTGTAGGTGCGTAATTAGTAACAACTAGTGCTTATATAAGCGCTAGTTTTAGCATCTCTAGGCTTATTAATTTAGAGTTTATTTTGTCCTATATGTTGTAAACTACGCATCTTGCTTGCAGTTGTGTAAACTATCCTGTGTAGTTAGTGTAGTCCCTTAGCGTTATTGTAGAGTTGCGTTAAGTTAATTATGCTATTTCGCGTTAGTTGCAGTAGTAAGACTCTTAATTGTTAGATAGTATAATTAAAAGATAATAATGTAACTTAATAATATTAGTTAATGTTAGTAGGTTGTTCTCCTACTTGCTATAGGGTAAAAATAACGCGCCTTAGGCTAGCGCAGACCCTAAATAACTCTTAGCTAATTAGGAGTTACTAGGTGTACCTAGCAACCCCTAATTAGCCACACGCCGCCCAGTGGGTCCCTGCTCGATTGTACAGATCCGACCTCACTCTAGCTCGCTCTATCTGACAGTTATATTAAAGCTTAATCTTCTCTATACGCGCGTTAAACCTATCTACTTAGTGCTTACTAATAGGTTTTTTATTGCGCGTAGTAAGTAGATTATTAGCTATATCTTGTACTATAGTTCTTGTCGAGCCTATTCCTTTTGCGTCTAGCTTAAGTATATATGCAACTATTGCCTCTTCTTCTACTTTTGTAAGCCTCTTTAAGTTAGACTTATAATTGCGTTGTAAGAGTGTTCTAGTGCAACACTTTTATAGAGTTGTTTTAGAGACACTAAAGGCCCTATATGTGTATTTTGTACTATTAGATATAGTACCTTTTATAGCCTAGATAGCAAAGTGTAGCATACTTTTATTATAAGATAGTTGCGTGTTGCGTTGTAGTAGCATTGTGTAATAGACTGTAACAGATGTAAAGTTAATAAGGCCGCGCAGTTTAGTGGGGGTGCGCGGCTTGGTGGGGAAACACGTTATAAGAGTTGTGTTCCTATATGCTATATACTATAATAATTGTGTAGGCTTACTAGCTCGCTGTAAGCTTCGTGAGCTGTCACGTGTGCTCCACTCGATCTTGCAGATCCACCTGGCTCAAATGCCAAGGAGTAAGCTCGTCACGTGACCAGTAATTACGCTGTGCTGTAACTGTGCCGCAGGTAGCGCTATTGTAGAATTACGGCGCTAACCTGCTGTACAATGCTGACGGGTGTCAGTAATTAGTTGGATATAAGGGGATCGTAACAGACTAATAGGGTCTATGTTGTATGCAGCCCGCAGTTAATTAGCTATATCTTCAACCTAATAGAGTGCTAGAGTAAGGCCTTGCTAGTTAAGCTTCTTTATATGCTGCATAAGCGTCTGCTCTTCTACTTTAGTAAGATTTAATAATTAGAGGTAGATATTGCGTGTTAATTATATTCTAGCATATTAGTAGTAGAGAGTTGTCTTAGAGACTTTGTAGACTATAGTAGTGTGTTGCACGCTTAGCTTTTATAGTTTTTTAATTGCTTAAAGTGTAAGCTTAATTCTCTCTTCTTTTAAAAGCAATTTAAGGTCTAGAAGTTAATCTATTAAGGTTTAAAAGTTAGTAGGCCTAATAGTTTGTTAGAGTGTGCTACTTGCCTAGCCGCGCCACTTGCTATGCACTCATGTTAAAAGTAATGTTTTTCTTAAGTTATGTAATCTATCTAGCTTGCTTCACTTAGGAGGAAGCTATGGCCGCTACAGGCGCTTCAGACAGACGTAAACAGCTGTCAGACCTCAGCTCCGACCTACTAACACCAGAGAGGAGACGACCAATTTTATCATACCACATCCTCAAGCAGTCCAAGATCAAGGTTCAAGAAATGCATTATCGAGCAAGGACTTCACAAAGCTAACGCCAGGCATCCTCGTGATACTCGTCCATTAACTTTGTGTAGTCGGTTCCGGCTTTGGCCCATCCTTTAATGCCCTCGAATAGTATGAAGCTCCGAATGCTCGGGTTCCCTTGCTCTTCGACATATTGATCCATCCAAGCGGCAGCACGACGTCCTCGATTCTGCGAAGAACCTAAGAAGTATCAATTGCGAGACTTTAATGGCATGTGTTACCATAACGCACCGCAGTACCATATAACGCATCTGATGTCTGCGTTTACTAGCAGTGTATAGAGGGTAGGAACAGCCGAAGATAAGCTCTGTGCGGGCAAGTTGATAGAACCACGGATAGTGCCGCCCTATTTGAGACTTATTCAGCTTTACGCACTCGAATCCCTTTTTGTCTTCCCACTTACTGTGTGATCAACCTGGCGGAGATCAACAAGAAGAAAATCTTTTCCTGACTTCTGCCCTTCTCGTAACATGGTGAGAACTTTGTCGCGGGATATCTCAGATGGCGTCCGGTTCTTCGCAAAAGAGTCCTTGACGTTCAAAAGAGAATCAGGGTCCATCGATAGTGACGGGCAGCTCTTGGCGACATTGTGACTACAACGGTACATGAAGAATGTGTCGCGCGTGGCTAGGGAGAAGATTGGCGAATGAAGCCAAGAGGAACGGAGCCGTGAAGAACAAAGTAATGGAGGATAGAGCCACGACATGGATTGATGTGATGGGTGAAGAGTCTAGATACAGGTGTAGGCTTCTTGGTTTCGGCAATGCCTTTCTGCACTGTAAGATTAGTATTATATTCCAGGAAAGGTCTGAATGTCACCCACTGCATTTGATTGGTTGAACACAAACGCCAGCACTGACCGCACTCGCATACGCATCAGTGCCTGGATTCATGACACGTAATTTCCTTCGAGAGTGAACTACGAGGCGCTGGGCCAGTTCACTCCACGATGCGATCTTAATCGGGTCCATGCGGAGATTCCTGCCAATGTTTATTGGTTCTCAGCAGCGATGCCATTAGGATTTGCGTCACAACAGACTAACTACTAAAAATAGGTCCTGATAGCATATTGTATTCACAAGGTACTCGAACTACGAAACTGCTACCTTTGGATTGCTACACGGTTATGTATGATCGCCTTACCGGAATCTCGTGCGGCAGCCGGGCAGTTCCTATGCATGTTAGCAAACTGCTGAGAGGCATCACAGTGACACTTACGTCTTGCTGTGCGAGGAGGCTTTCAGTTCCGATGCATGATCTTGATCTCTCATCGTGGATTGAGTCGCTCCTCATCTGGAAGGGTCGTAGGTAGATAACCTGAAGCGGCCCCTCAAAATCGGCTTTCCCGGTGCGTATTCCAGCGACTCGAACACGTAAGGCCAAAGAGTACGATCTCGAGATAAGGCTTCCACAGAATGTGGGGAGCATCGCTTGGTGAGGCCGAATGGGATGCGGATAGACGCTTCCCATTCACGCCCGCTGCTGTGTCTGAGGTTCGAATCGGTGGAGGGCCTCTCTGTCGCACTGTCTAACAAAGTATCTTCGTACCTTGGTAACTCTTCTGTCTCAAACCGGCGGCTGTACCTCCAATCCAGTTTCGCAAAATCCATGTGCTCAAGTTTGATGATATCGACGTGGAGTCGAATCGATTGATTACGGTTTAGAAATGCTTGCTTCGGAAGGCACAGCATTGGCTCGAACAGCAGGCTTCACATTCAAGGACGTGGCTCGCAAACGTTGCACGGTCAAAGGGCCGTGAGCGGTTGTGAAGAGCGTCAAGTCAGTACAAGTGCGGTTCTCGTAGGGAGAGTAGGCTAATGGCAGTGGCTCTCTGGTGCTGATACAGAGGTCTCCGAGGCGACCTCCCAGAGCATTTTTCCATATTGGCGAGTTCGTCTTCAAGACAGACTCCCCGGGAAAACTAGTAACAGGTGTCGGTGGCTCGACCTCTGTATACGGAAGAAAGTGGATGTTCTGGCTCTTCTCAACCTTTTCCGTCATCTGTGGTATCTCTGAGGGTGCTCTATGCTCGTTTTCATACCTTGAAACGCATTGGAGTTTTTAAGTGAAAGCGGGTCCGAAGACAGTCCCTTGGATCTGAAATTCGGAGGAAGGATCCTACGCATAAGGGGCTTCGAGGCGACTAGGCCTTCGTTACCGAGAGGGATAATGAAGTAGAAGGGAAAGCTGTACAAAATCATTCCGTCTTGGCGTAAAGCCCTTTGGGCAGAGTCCAGCTTCACGTTGTACCTGACGTCGAGAAACTGCATTCGTTAACGTATGTCTTCCCAGTCGATCAGCGTTTTCACCAGAGCATTAGACTTTGTCACGGCTGGGCGGTCGTAGCTTGGTGAGTAAGCCAACAGTTCGTTAATTTTTGGAGCCCAAGCAGAGCGGATGAGTGTAGATTGCAATCCTAAGACGCATTTGCCAGTCAGATACAAGGATCTGAGAGTGTAGATGTCATGAGATCCAACCGACCTTGCAAGGAAATCTCGACGTCCATGAAACATAGTGCTGATGGCGATGAGACGCAGATCTGCCCTTCAAGCGAGTGTCCAGGTCGTAGGCAGCCATAATTATTGCCATACGGACTGCATTTATCGCACTTGAAGGTTTCAATGTCGACCGAAACAACGTTAGAATTAGCCATTGCTAGAAAATCAAGCGGTTTGGCTGTGTAGTGCGAGAGATCTGGAGCTCTTTGAGCACTCTGTGCATGTCACCGCGACGTTTTGATAGGCTGCCTTGTCCCGAGCCTGATCCTTTGGTCACGCTCGCTAAGCACATCCTTTGCCAGCTTGCATCATGTGCGCTATTGCGCATGACGTGGCTAATAGCTGCCATATTGCGCAGTAGTACATCTGATGCCAAAACGTCATAGATCTTGTGGCTCAGATAAACCTGCGATGCGTATGACTTTTGTGTTCTCGTGGCAGACTATGTCCAACAATTTTGATCAACCCAGGAACAAGGTCTTCCTGCTGCGAGCATCATGTACACTGTGTAGCATGCATGTATAGGGTATTTGCAGCATGGAAATAGCTTGGGATACAGCATATATCGTAGTAATCTTTCTTGAGCGGTGCAAATTAACAATTTACAGCAAACGTACACTAGACAATCTTGCAGGCCCACCTGCTAATGATCCACCTTACTGATTAGGACCAATCTGATCAACGTCATGACCTATCTCCAGCTGTGTCAATGAACGACTTACACCAATCATGCCCTAAACACTCTTCCAGACCCACCTCCTACCCATCCACGTTACTAGATAGACCAGTCCGATCAACACGGGTACCTCGATAAGAGGCCCGACCGTAGCAGCAAGTGCCTGGTCGCTGTCTGGACCATACGTGGCAACAGCGACAGCGATCGCGAGCTCAAAATTGTTGCTTGCAGCTGTGAAGCTTTGGGTTGCTCCCAACTTGTATCCATATCCGAGCTTGTTGCATACAAACAGCGTGAAGAAAAAGATAACGATGAAGTACACAATAAGAGGCGCGGCGACTCGAACGACGGAGACGATTTGGTGGACCACTTGGCGACCTTGAGAAGCGAAGAGGACAAGGATGGTGTAGAGAAGGCCGACGAGTGACCATGGGGCCAGCCACTTCAGGAACACCTTTTCGTACCAATACGCGCCGGCCAGCTTCCGCAGTATCAGGCGCGTGAAGATTGCAGCGCCTAGCGGAATACCAAGGAACACTGCAACGCTTGTCGCAACTTGCTCGTAAGAGACGGCGACCGTCCCGTTTTCGCGGCTGATGACCTTGATAAAAAGGATGGCGAGCGGAGCGTAGAGTATCATCTGAAGGATGGAGTTGACTGCCACTAGAATGGCACAGTATTCATCGTCGCCGCCTGCAAGTCCGTTCCAGATGAGAACCTAGTGACTATGAGCAACATATCAGAAAAGGGGAAGGAATGTATGAGCGTACCATAGCGATGCATCTTGCTAGACCAACTAAGACCAGTCCTGCTCGCAAGTCGCTCCTGTCGGGTAAGAACGCCCATGCGAGACCGAGCTATAGTGTGTGAGTCGAAGCTTGGCTGAACAAGAAACGAGGACGCACCATGAGAAGCGGAGCGACAATCCAGTTCATGAATATACTGAACCCAATCTGAATCCAGAGAGCGCGAGTTTGAAAGAGGCGGTGCAGTGTCTCGTAGCGAACCTTACAAAGAATCGGATACATCATGACGAGCAAGCCCACAGCTATCGGGATCGAGACGCCAACGAACTTTCCCTTCTGGAGCGCCGGCCCTGTTTCCTCGACAAAATTTCCCAGAAGGACACCGATAACCATAGCAAGAAGAATCCACACCGCAAGGAAGCGGTCCAGCCATCCTAGTCCCTTGATCACCGAGCCCTTCTTGACTGCTGTTTGTTCCTCGAGCTGTAGCTTCTCGAGAGCTGCTGGGGATATGATCTCGGTATCGATAGGCTGTGGCCCTTCCGTTGGCGACAAGGTCATGTTGGTTGCTTGCCAAGATCGTCGCGAGTGATGTGTTGTTGATGTAGGTACCAGATGCTTTTAGTAGACCTTATCAAATGTTCGATACTAAGGAAAATCGGTTCCAGGTCCAACAGAAGCGCCTTTTTATATTCGAGGTCGTAAATGACATCGACACACGGTGGCAGAGATCAGGCAAAGCCAGGTTTGGTCTCGACCAATCACCGTCCAGCAGTGACTCACCGGCAAGAACTTGTGCGGATACGCGGGCGCGACTGCTCGTCATAACATTATAACAGTCCTGGAAAGTCCTCGCACGATTATTCTCGGTCTCTCTCGCAAGTTCCATAGACGCTTCCAAACAATGGCTCCTGCAAGCGTCACAAGTCCGCCCCCGCCATGGCACGCTGCATATCCAGCGCCCAGAACTACGCCTGTCACTATTCTTCGGGAAGATGTCCTCAACATGATCAAGCGGAGCGCATCGACTTCCAGCAAAGAGTATATTCTTGTCGACTTGCGCCGTAACGACCATGAGGTAAGCAAGATTGGCCGTCACCTTACGCTTCTGTGAAACAACCTAAGTAAAGCAGGGTGGCACCATTTGTGGCTCTATCAACCTCCCTGCGCAGAGCTTGTATCCTACCATACCGACTTTGTACACGCTTTTCAAGAGCGCAGGCCTCCGTAAGATTATCTGGTATTGCTGTATGTTCCTTTCTACTCGTTCTCCAGCGAACCGACACCGGAAAACTCTTTCCCCGAACTTTTCAAGAGACTGATCGCTTGGCGCACTCTAGCTTCCTCGAAGGGACGCGGTAACCGTGCCGCTGGTTGGTTCGCCGACTACATAGCAGATCAAGGGGATGGAGAGATGAAGAGCCTCGCCTTAGCTGAAGGCGTGGAGGGATGGGCCATGGCAGGTGATGAGTACGTCCAGTGGATGTTGGAATACGATGCTAAAGTCTGGCTGCAATCTTGAGGTCTGGCGACAATTTTACCTTCGTTTGGGAGCTTTGCTACATAGGAGGGGCAGTTCAATGCAGATGATATGTGCAAGCTAGATGCAATGCGCAACGTGGGACTATGTGATGATGATATTGATGGTCGCTGCATTGAAGATCTATACCTGTTTGGCTATCGTACCGGGTGCCCGCACAGCGTCTTCCCTTTCGGATGAATGCAGATCAAGAAGCTTGTAGAATGGGTGACATATTGTCTCTTCACTTTCAGTTACGGCCGCAGAGCCGCGTGCCGGCCTTCGGAGCAAGCCGCCACTGCTGACGCAGGGTTCAGAGCTCGTTTTGAACGAATAGCGTACGACGGGTGACACCCTCTTCGCCTCGCAGTTACCCGCTATGAGCTTCCAGCACTTCACACGTGTCTCTCCTCTAATTTGGCTTGTGAAAGTCAATTCCTACTCAAATGATCCACGCATGATCGGCAAGCATGGGTGAATCTAACGAAATGATCAAACATGGCAGCACAAAGTAAAAGTCTCTCCCAGACAATTGTTGTGGCTGGATTTGCGTAAGACCCTGTCTGCTTCACGATCACTACTTCATTTAGAGTCACTGTCTCGGTAATAACTCGCTTTCTTCGGTGGAATATTCGATACCTTTGTGCCGCATCCTGAATAATTATAGTTCTTCTTTCATAACAAGCGCTCGAACTTAGTCACGCGGAGATTCTAATGGCGAAATTATGTAACTAGAAAAGATATACCTGAACACAAGTCTATTCTCGTTAAACCTAATCTAGGTAGATGCTGCAACATTCTCCATTCCGCCTAGATCCTCGGCAAGTTCTATCCCGTTGATCTTCACGGCTATAGCATCAAGCAGAACATACAGCATCCTCGCCCACGTCTCGCCGCGGTTAATCCATTGATGCATCGTGCCTCGTTGCACCACCACGTCCCCTGTTTTGAGACTCCTCGATTCCCCAGAGTCCAGGACGCAATCCATATTTCCCGAGATTACGATACCATAATCACAACTGACTGTTCGGTGCATCGGCGAGCTTGCATTGGGTGGGTAGTCCACGTATCTCAGCACGCTTCCACCGCGCTTGACCAAGCCACCATCTTTTCGATTTGCGTATATAGTCTCCATATCTTGGAGATCTTGGTCGTTGCAAAGGTGGATTGGGAAGGACGCAGTTGCGTAAGCGAGGCCGAATCCTGCTGGTTCGTGCTTGGGACCGACCGGCCAGAACTCTACAGTGTCGGGTAAATGAGCTGAGAATACGGCTTTGCCTTGGCCATTGTGTGAAGTAACAAATCTCTGGGGCCACGGTAATGGGTCTCCAGGCTCCATTCTCTCTGAGTTGGTCATTGACGGTGCGAGCGGCTTTTGAAACGGCTGATTAAATATATGACAAATAATGCACTGGACTGGGTATCAACAAGATTAAAAACAGGGTGCCTGTCGATGTACTCAAGAGGATCTTCGCCCTTCATAATGACAAAAGGCGGTGTGTTCTCTACCTCGGAACAAACAATCCCTTCAAAAGGGAAGTGCTGGGCGCTTCCGTTGTGCTGCGCCGCGTCCGTTCGGACCGAACATTTTATGCACCGAAGACGAACACCGAACGCGATCACTAGGCATGGACCTATGCATATGTCAAGAAAAACTCGTATAGGCCTTAGAGTATCGGCCCGCTTGCGCTCACTTTGCGGCCGGAACAATGGATCGTTTGCTTCAGGCTGTGTAGCCTGATGGAATCTAAGCTTGCTATAAGGACTTCAGCGAATGCAGTGAACGACAACACCTCTTTTATCCTCACAACTTTAAATATAGCAGCTCAATACTCTCCAAATCCGGCAACATAGCCACTCAGTTGCACTCCCTGAGTCCGAGAGCAGCAAGTGATGTGTAAGAATTGTGCTCTCAAAGCACCAACTACGGGTCCCTTTGCACTTGACAATTTACCCTTTGGGGTGTTTAGTCTTCCTCCGCAGGTACGCCAATTCTCAGTCCTGGTCATGCGCAAGACAATTTCGCGCTCATCCTTTCTGGACGACTAAGCAGTATTGTAGACCGAAACCCGCATTGGCGCTGCCGTAGGTGACTTTATTCTTGATCTATCGATCCTAGAGCAATGCGCCCCGTTCAAGCAGCGTTTTTTTGGCGATGGCTACGAGAGTCTCCCAAGTTCTGTGTTCAGAGCATCAGATCTCGGTCCGTTTGCTCGACTTGGACCAGAAGTACGGAAAAGGGTTCGCCAGACGTTGATCGACTGGCTGGGTGATCCTACCTACCCCCTTTGCGAGGAGGGGATCTTCGAGAAGACTGCTTTCATCCCCATGAATACGGCTAAGATGCACATGCCGTTCGCAGTCAGAGCTTTTGCGGATTTCATGTGCTCAGATGTTCACATTGAAAATGTGTGTTCCCTTCGCGATGTATGTTCGGAAATCCAGATTCTGATCTTGCCTCAGTGCTCCCGACTTGCAGGTGCATCAGTACCCCCTACCCATTACGCAATGCCTCTGGGCTACAACGGTCGAGCATCTTCGGTCGCTATCGACAGCGAACCTGTCCATCGCCCGCGCGGGATGATCAAGTCATCAAGTCCTGATGACTACTCATTCCTACCCAGTCAACGCATGGACTACGAAGCCGAATTAGGGATTTTCATTTCTAAGCCGGTACCAAACGGAGTCACCATAACCGCTGATCAGGCTGAAGATCATATTTTTGGCTTCGTGGTCTTGAATGACTGGTCCGCGAGAGACGTTCAGCTCGCAGAGATGACGCCGCTAGGTCCGTTTAATGGTAAGGCCTTTGCGACAAGCATATCTCCATGGGTCATCCCGCTGGAGGCACTGGCGGACGTCAGATCTTCTTCCAGGGCTACCGACTTGCGCGCTGCGGATTCGATTAAGGCAGATTATCTCCGTCATACCCAAAATGAGGCCACGTGGAACATTGAGATCGAGGTTTCGGTATACAGTAAGGCTTCTTGGACATCTATGACACATCAAGACTCATGTCATCAGGGACAACTCACGAAAAGAAGCGGCGTCTATTGGTGACCAAATCCAATCTCCGCGATCTTCGTTGGTCACCAGGTCAGATGGTGGCACATCTGGCGTCTTCAGGCTGTGGTCTAGATACCGGCGACCTCATTGGCACAGGAACCATATCGTCTCCAGTAAGTATCGACCTTTGGAGACCTTTGCTAGATACCTGACTCTGACGATGGTGTAGATAGACAATTCTTCGCGACAGACATTTGGTTGCCTTTTTGAGGTGACGGAAGGAGGAACGAATGCAGTATTTGATCTGGAAGGGGATAAGCTTATCTGGCTCAAAGACGGAGACGAGGTGGTTATGACTGCAAAGAAAGGTGACAGTGACATATTGTTCGCAAGACTCAAGAGCCAGCTGCAAGCATGTCGCCGAACCTAATCTTCGTTCTTATCTGTATCTCTATCATCACAAGGTTTTTTACTTTCGTGAGAGTAACAGTGCGCAAAATCTATTGCTGTTGTGCATTTCGAGAGTGTGTCCCATAGCAAGCACAATGGATCTCTACAGTTACGTGCAACAGCTCGTGTAAGCTGTAGACAACGCGGATGACGAGCTTGTGGTGCCGCATTACTATCTCTGGAAACGAACAGTTTATCTTGAACATCGAAACGTTCTTCTAATCACGATTCTCCTTCAATTCTGCGAGCGGGCTCTTCTGCTCCTCTCCCTATGATAAAAAGTTTTCAAAGCTAGCGAAATTACGGAAGGATACGCGACACACCCAATATAATATCGTCCTAGCTGAACGCGTGGAACTCCTGGCAGGTATTATTACTGTATGTGACGAACGACGGATCAGGTTTGCTTTCCGCGGATGTGACATTGAGCTGTAGTGATTGTATGGCTAAGTATGTGAACAAAGATACATCTTCAATGACCAAGTACCAAAACGCCGATTAGTACTGATCATTTGTGCCAGCTTAGAGGACGCATAGCTCTTCGAATACTGCCGTTCGCGAAGAAGAGAAGAAGGGCAATAAGCCCCAACGCGCAAAGAATGCCACCAAATAGAATGTAAGTGTCGCGGAACCCCATCCCGGCAAGCCATCGAGTGAAGGAGCTGCTGTAGCCAAAAGAAATAGCATTTCTCCCACCACAAACAAGAACAATGGCTGGGCCCGACATGTGTGGTAGTAGCTCGCCAAGCCAGACTATAGTCATGGCTGAGATGCCGCAAAAACCGCAGTAGAACAATGTGAAGGATGCATAAACACCGAACCAGTTGTACGCTTCAGGATTACCTGCAACCACTCCGTACAGAACCAAGCCGAGCGAAGCAAAGATTGTAGGTAGAACAAAGTTCGGAAGGATATGCTCTGGTTCTCGAACGCCTCCATTCCGCTTCGTGAAGAAGCGGCTGATGGGTTCGGTGGAGGCGCCAACAGCGAGAGCACATAGAGCACCAGCTGCGGATCCAAGTTGCACTGTGCCAACCGTAGAGGACTTGAAGTGCCATGGAGCCGTCTCGAGGCGCTCAGCGTAAGTAATGCTGAGCACAACAATGCCTCCGAAGACAATGCTGTTGAAAGCAAAAGCCCAGAGTGTTCCCGGGACGAGTAGACATAGGGCCATGTCCTTGTACGCGCAGAGCAACGTCGTGAGTGGCTTAGGCTGAACTTTATATGGCAATATTCGACGCCAGTGAGAAGAACTTGTGGCCTGTGATGAATCACGCTCGTCGCTGTCGGAGATGATAAATCCAGCAGACATGGCTTCATCTGCCGAGACAAACACTCGATGGGTTCCGTAAGAGTCCGTCGCATGAATGCCATCACGAAATGCTGCGACTTGGCGATAGAAAAGCGTTTCAGGAAAGCAGAATGTGACCAATAGGAGGGTCGTGGTGGTGATGGAAGCCCAGAACCAGTACGCTACGCGCCAGTTTTCGTCGGCGCTGTCGATCATGAAAGGAATCGGTACCAGGAGCAAAGATGAGCCAACAGCAGTCAATGTCCAGTAAAGAGTCATGCGGAATCCCCTGAGGTGCAAGAAGGAGATATCCAAGACGATGATTGGGAGCTGATGCGCCATTAGTCATTTGCTCAACAATGCAAGATCCTTTGTGACCGGAACTTACCAAGCAATCAGATACACCAGCAGTAAGACCTTGTAAGCATCTGGCCCCAAGGTGTGACTCGAAGGAGGTAGATGTGGCAGCCCATACTACAGCTGCAAGCAACAGGACATTACTAAGCAGCAAGGCGCCACGTCTGCCCAAAGCCATAGACAGCGGGACGAACAAGAAATTGCCGACACCCATACATAACGAAGGGTAGCTTGCAAGCTCAGCAATCCTTGAAGCATCGAATGACTACGTCCGCTTTAGTAAAACTGGGCTTGACTTTGTCGCCACTTGGAGGTAGCTGGATGGACAACTTACCCCTCGCGTCTGTCGTTTGTATTCTGGGATCAGCTTTCCAAAGAATAATGGCGTGGTTTGGACCACACCAAAGCCGCTGATAGCGTAAAGGCAGATGGTGAGAAGCACTAGACGCTGCTTTCGGGAGCTGAAGTTCAATGGATCATCTGGATGTGCTGATGGGACAGGCAGCTGGCGGGGTCTGCCATCTTCACCATAGAGCAATATTCCATGCGGAGACTCGTCAGAGATCATTTCGTGCTTCTCAGCGTCGATTTTCTCCATCGTGGTCCGAATTTTTAGGAATATTTAGCGGCCTTCGAAGTTTGGCTTGCTGTGTGTTGCGTCCGCCAACAAAGTCTGACGGAGTATTTAAATAGTAGAAACGTTGGAGATGAAATTGCTAAGACTTACTAGGCCGCATACAACATTTGGATAACCCCATACGTTCGTTGAAATGCGGAGAAGCGGGGTCCTAGAGCGCCTGGTGTTAGTGCTTGAATGCTCTGCTGAAGCCGGATAGGGGCTCGGAGAAGCCAGGTCGGGCCGATGAAGCGGACGCCGAATGCCGTGGGCGGGCCGTGAAATGTGCTGCTTCGACTCCTCCGACACCGAACCTGCCCACCCAACGGTCCATGAGCACGATGAACCCACCACCAGTCTCCGTCGCATGCTTACGGTGTCGAAAGCAGAAGGTTCATACTCGAACATTCTGAGTCCCGTGCAAACAAGCAAAAGCTAACACAGAGTCAGCTAAGGTGCACTCGCGAGCAACCTGGATGTCGTCGCTGCGTGCGCGCCAATCATGCATGCTCATATCCGTCGCCTCCAGATCGAAAGGGACTTGCTGCCCGTCGCAGCCAAGGGCGCTTTGGCTTTGCGGAGCACCGCAAAGCAACAGCCTCAAATGATCGCTTGAACATCAATCAACCTCTGCCCGACGCTTATACTGGCACAAACAACGATGATCATGTCGGTCAGCATCCCCGCAATTCTTCCGCGGGTACACCACAGGAGGCAACATGCACATCGCTCTACATGGCCCATGTCAACAGCACAAGGGCATCTATACCAGACAGCATTGAAGATGCGCACGTTGCTGAGGAGGTGGCGTTGTTTCTTATCGAGATCTACTTTGAGAGACACTACCAGGCCGATCTTCTCTTCTACAAACAGAGTTTCGTCGATGACTACGTATCTCAGCGACTCCCAGGCTGCATTTCGCTGGCTGTATTCGCGTTTGCATCAATGTCAGTGCACTTGGATTGGTCAAGAACGCTCGTAAAATGCCATACTAACAGACTCCAGCTTTCTGACTCGTATACCCGGAGGTAAGACTTCTGGCAACTTCGAAGTCTCGGACATATGTAGTGTCGACTGGCACAAGGTTGGAGAGGGATGGGCTGAACGAGCTGGCCAGCTTGTTTTGATGCAAGCAGACAAGCCATGCCTGGAGGTTGTTCAGACGTGCCAGATACTTGCTATGTTCTGGCTGGCAAGATCGAGAACTGAGCGAACAAACATGCATGCAAGTATGTTTCGAAACCCAGGACTTACATCTATCTGAAAGCTTGTGCGGCGCTGACATCTGGTGGTAGTGATTGCTTATCGGTCTTGTCGCATTCTGGGGTTCCACAGGCAAGACTCGGAATGGGTCAAGCAACAAACTGTTGGAGCTCGGGTTACGTCAAGATGTCTGTGGGCTTGTTGGCTCACGCAGTGCGCGAGTCACATCAACGCCCGATTTCCTTCAGATTGTTGGGCTGAGGTCGTCAACTGTCCATTACCAGAGAGAAGCCAGTCAGATCCTCGGATAATTGGAGAGCGTTATGTTGATAACGCTGGCCTGATCCATCAACGAGGCATAACTGATCAGGCTTCGAGAGCAGACTTCCACACATGCTTGGTCATCATACATGGACTATGGTACCGGCGACTCCGCGCTGTCAATGCGACACAAGCTGATAAGGTTTAGGTGGGAAGTCCAGCATTTTGTGTTCTCCATGCAGGAGAACCGACATACCGCCTACGATCCGACTCCAACAGTCTACGCTCTAGAAGAAAAGCTGCACAACTTCCGTGCTTCTATGGATGACTCGGTTCAATACCCTTCAGGCGCTGTGAAGACCTCGACTGGTACAACGACGTTGAACCGAGTATTTTCACTGAACTTCACCTACCATCTCTGTATCTGTTATATGTACTCTGCGCTGGTACCCATACTTTCTTGTGGTGTCCAAGTATCAACGCTTCCAAAGAGGCTTCTGCGACTCGCTGCAGAACAGGCTTGGAAACACTCTTCTACCATGGTAGGTATGACGGAACACTTCTCAAGCCGAAGGGGCGTCACATCCAAGTTATGGCCGATAGTTGGCTATGGGGCGTACGTTTGCGCGGCCATTCAAATTCGCTGTCTTCTTGCCCTTGGCTCGCTAACCACGGCGCGGCTGAAGCGCTGCGAGAGCCTTTTGCGTCTTACTGGGGAGCTCAAGGAATATTGGGGCAACGTAGGCAGTCTGGTAAGTCTAGAGATCTCGCCTTTTTTCCTTTATCTCGCTTGTTCTCACAAATCTCAGCATACGCAGATGGACCAGCTGTTCGTCAAAGCCCGGGGTTTCCTGAATGCAGATGATGAACTCGCGATTGAAGTTCAAGTAAACTCCGACGATCTCGTCAATGCTATCGTTTCTCCGGGAACATCAATCTCGGCCCACTGGCGGACTTCCATCTCAACCTATGTCGCTGATGAGGATTATAATAAGTCATCGGCAAATGTGCAAGAAGACGACCTTCGACTGCTACGGTCGAGGGAAGCGCCAAAGACCACTGAGCACGAAACATCCGCTAATGTCGGAGGAAATGCGACCCTACCGATACAAAGTCAAGCCCCAGCTGAAGCTTCTGACACAGCTCAAGGCTGTTCCATGGAGCCGAGCACTCCGAATACCGCACCTTTTTATGAGCATGAATTCTCTCAGTTACAACCGCCGGAATTGAACGATGCTGCATGGTGGGAACAAGTACCAGATGCGTTCTCAGATCTATTTGGGCAAGATTTCCACGCTGCTAACAACGGCTTTGTAATGGACACATGAAAACTCTCGCGAAATCGTCTTTCAAGCTTTCCCTCGACACCACAATGATGCATCCTTTTATCTTCTGAGTGTCTCCCCTCGCATTCAATGCGCGGATGTTACAATCCTTTAGTCCTCGCCATCTCTATTGCAACAAATTGCTAACTTACAACCCCGATGTTGGATCCTATCTGCGGCCCGGGAGGCAATTAGTATCACGAAATAAGAGGGTCTAAAACAGAAGAGCACGCGCTCCTAGATAGACCATAATGCATCGAGAGAGAAGCTCAATTGGTGCACCAACACTGGTGTGCAGGGGTAATGACAATGAATCCTCAGTCCTCGCTGGCATGAATCTTGCTTCACCACCAATCTCCACCTGGTGTTCGAAACCCCTCTTTTGCATGGTTTTCGCGGCCATTGCCTGGTCTTCTTTCCCGTCGTCGTGTATTCACTGAGCCGTGTGCTCATATGCTACAATTGCAGGCATCATTGAAGATGCTCGAGACGTACTGGCGCGATGTGAAGATACAATGGAACGGCCTTACAGGCTTTATGACGACGAGATTGCGCTGCCCATTGATTGTGTGCGCTGTGTTGCGCGCAATGCATCTCCAGAACATCGTATGTATTTTGACAGGAAAAGACTTGGAGATATTGGAGAGCTTGTCATGTTTATAAACGTGAAACTCACTACAACGCAGAGGTGAAAATCAGTCGATGCGAAGTGGAATTGCGCAGATGTCAACGAACCACGCACTAGGCCTACTGAGTCATTAAATTTCCACTCACACTAGTGCAAAGAACGATCCGCGAAAGGGCTCGAATCATCAAAAGCTGCCGACGTTTCACCGCGCCAGTGTCTCTGGTCTGCGCATTGTCGCCCGGTCACAGCTTCCACCACCCTCTTCTTACACACAATTGCCACAACGACTCCAGCCTCGACAATCCATCTCGCCCCGACGATAACGGTCCTACAAATGCCCGTGCATCTCAGTAACACCCTTCAGCGTAGCTGCAAACGATGGCAGCTTCCTCGCGTTCGGGGATGCTCACATCTAAGCCGAGTGGAGGTGGACTGGAAGCTGCTTCCGCGAGTCTCATGGTATTTACTGCGAAAAACGCGTGGGCGAAGATAGTCTTCCTCGCTCCCATGTGGCGCCACATAACACACGCAGAGCCCAACAACGTGTTACCGTATCTCGTACATGCTCTGTGAGGCCAATCCACCCTCGCGTCGCTCGCCCTCATGTCGCGGCAGCAAGAACCCCCTTAGTAAGTTGCAAAGCGCACTAGTTCTGTTAACACTGACAGTATTGATGTTGAACCGATATCCCGGCTATCCAAATCGTCCTCCGCAGGGCGTCCGACGAAGTCAATTGGAAAAAGATGCACCCAGCTGTCAGCAATTGCACACCGCCCCCTCCTTCAAACCTGTCCGACGCCGTTCGTCCATCAAAAGCTATGACTTCGTAACATAGGCAGCTTCGCGAAATCGAACGAGCAGCGCACCTACGTTGGCCACGTGGCCAATGTGGAGCCGGGGGAAATGCACGTTGGAGTGCCCAGATTCTTCGACGCTTTTTTCGAAGAGGTAAGGCTTCGACTCGATGACACGAGCTGTTTCCAGCATTTAAAGAGATACCCATTCCATCGGTGGAAATATGGTTGACGGGAATGGCCAGGAGAAGCGAACGAGCGGATTGTTTCTAGCTGGCTCGCAGCACTTGTACACCAGCTCTCAGGCTTTGCAGAAGAGTATCTACCAGCCCCAAGAATGCGATGACAAGCCGTGGCACAAGCTCATCAGCCCTTGCAGGAATCTCTGACCGGCCGCAAGCTTGACTTCGGCTTCTTACAGGAGAGAGTATTGGCGCAATCAGCATAACCTTTCTATGTTCAACCCTGTGGTGGACAGACTCGAGAGGAAGCACGCAAGTCTTCACTGAGGGAGAACATAACTGCTTCCCCCCCTTGGCAGCATCTCTGATACGCGAGATTTACGTCCGGCTATCAAAGGTACTTCGACACAGCTTGACGAGACAGTACAAAGCTAGGAGGTTTTCCAGTAACTTTGGCTTCTGGTCGGACAGATGCTACTTTAACAGTACAGTGGTCTCGTTGACAGTAAAGCCAAAATGACCTCCCAACGCTATGCCAGCGAGAAGATTTCCGAGAGTCGACGACAGAGCCATAATAACTTGCAACAATATGAAACAGGGGTGCGATATATTCGTTGGCACCAAAGATGGCAGGACGTGTGGAGCGCTACCCGCAGGCAGGAGCATAGATCGTAACTGCAGAGGAGGCAAGAGGAGTGATGTCGACGGACAAGCTGATTTGAAATATGAGTGACTTGGATGGCAGATTACACTAACTCGATCTTGTGGGTGCGCGTGCTCATGACCTACAGCACATTCTGCGCGCGCCAAGTGTCGCGTCAGACAGCCTTTGTAGATGACAGCTCATGATGTGTGGAAGACGGCAGATGCGCGGTTGGGCCAGTGTCTGGACTCTCGGACCACGGCCAAAGAGGATTCAGCACAGAAGAGACGAATTCGCTGCGCTCCTTAATCTATCTACAGTGGATTACTACAGGCTAAGGCCGACTTGATATGTTCAAATGCTGAGGTAGGACGACCGCAGCTAGTCGCCACTGTGAACGTCTCGTGCTTTCGAGACACAAAAGATCGCCTATTCAAGGCCCAGGCTAGGGCTACATCGGTCTACAGTAGGCCAGTCGGGAAAATCAGCGTGGAAGCGCTGTTCATGAAGCTTCAGTGTGATTAAGGAACCACGTTTGATGATTCGCTTAGTTTCAGGCCAAAATCATTCCAACGCCAGGCGGTGGCTTCACTATAATAGATATAGCCGCTGACACTGTATCTGAACAATTTTGCAAGCAAGCTGAGCGTGTCCGGTGCACAGCCACGACTAGAGCGGCGTGGGCACCTTTTGTCGAATCGGTCAACTTCATCCACAAGCTAATGTGATGAGAATCGAGACATGTACAGCCAAAGTTTCAATACGAATCGCATCATCCGTGCGGATTGATATGGGGTTCACTAGTAATCTGCACACCCGACTGATCTCTGCATATTTGCCTCGCTCATTGGGTTCTTCGTAATATCGAAATAAGATATCATGATATGGGCCAAGTCGGAGGTGGCTTGGCCAAAGTTATCAGTTTGTCTGTGAGGCTTGTTGTGCAGTTTGTCATGCTTTCATGCTATACTGTGCTCCCACTCGGTCAGCAGCCCCATAATCTCTACCGACTGGGTGAGGTTAGGTGACGGCCGAGACGCTTCCAGGCGTCCAGCTTTGATGAGGTCCTCCACTTTTCTAATTTGGTACCCAAATGCGTCGTACGCCCCCTTAACGATAAATTGCCGGGTGGAACCTCCGTATGGCTTGATCTCTATTATGTTGTCACCTGAAACAGGTAACCAAGGATTCGTCTTGAAACGCATTACGGCCTTGTCCCCCATCACGGTAAATCCGAAGTCGTTACCGTAGCTGTCAGTGGAGAAGACATTAGCCAAAACGCCGTTGTCGAACCGAACGACCAACGATGCATCCTGAATCGTGTTCGAGCTGGTGGACCGATTGCCACTTCCCTGAACATGGCGGCGTTGGAAGGCCTCAGGTCCAAATGCCGTTTCCATGATGAAGTGAGTCAAGGAGACTGGATAGCAGCCAAGGTTGTAAATAGTCCCCAAGCCGAGCGGGTTGGCCTTTTGCCATATATTGGCGGCATAGTGGCCATTCAGAGAGCGGAGTTGGCCAAGGTCACCGGATCGCACTATCTCAGCGACCTTTTCCATCAACGGGTGGCACAGGTACATGAGCCCTTCGAGGAAGAAAATTTTCGCGTCGCGGCAGGCTTTGAACATCGACACGGCATCTTCCATGGTCGTGCAGAGTGACTTCTCCGACAAGACGGGCTTGCCGCGCTTAGCAGCAGCGACCACAGCGTCGTGATGGAGATGGGATGGCAATCCGACGTAGACCACATCGACTTCACCATCGTCAAGAAGAGATTCAATAGTATTGTAACTTTTCTTGATAGCAAACTTCTCGGTGAAGGCGGAGAGCGTGGCTGGATCTCGTCCAAATGCTGCGTGCGCAGATGATCCAGGGCTCTTCAGGATTGCGTCGACCACGACATGACTGATGAAGCTCGTACCGAGAATGCCCCAGCGAAGCGTGACGGACATGTCGAGAAGCGTAGGTTGTAGAGGGTTGTTGTTGGTCAGGAAGTCTAGTCGGTAACTGTTTTCCACTGTGTTGAAGAGATGGGGGGTTTTTTTTTCACAAGCGAGCGCCTCAATATCGCCGAGAAGACGCCTCCCGGATGCACGCCACAACGATACGGAGCCCCGCGAATTCATGCTGAGGGCGAATTTTAGCTCGCGGTTTCTACTACCAGAAACTAAAATGGGCCGAGCATATTACATGATCTCTAGATGCAACCTAGAACATGGTTAGGGTTATTAACATTGCCTTCGTGAAAGACGGCTCTCGGAGAATCTAGCCTGAAACTCAACAATGAATCGTAGACTCCTTGATGCATGAATATTTTTGAGATCGGTGAAAACGCCCGACCCGGTATCTATGAGAGGTCAGCTCACATACAAGTCAGTGATGTGATGGAGGAGCTTAGGTCGAAGCATGCTTCAGAGTTGGTGTTCATATCGGTCTTACGAAAGTGTCCCAGTGGATCAACCCGGCATATTGGAACACGGCGACAGGCCCAACAGTCCAAATCTCTAGAGATTGGCCCTTCGCCCATAAGGCGGATGACATACCGCCTTACGCAAGTCGAACAAGATGCGCAAGATACTACATGGCGAGATGTGCATCACCCGATGCAGCGAGAGCCATATTTAATATACCACCTGCGCCATGTCGGCTGAAGCAACTTACAGCGGACTGCATCCTCTCAAAGCTCCCTAACCACGTCATCAGGAGAGATTTATGTCACAATGCTGACTTTGGATCACTGCACAAGCTGGAAGCTGTGCCAAACACATAATCCATTGGTTTTGCCAACGATCACACGCCAAGAAAGAAGCACAAGCTAGAATCTCACGCTTTCTGAACTGTAAACATCAACGCCTAGTTGGAGATCACCATTTTCGATCCCTCGTAGCCAAGCGGTACTTGAACATTTGCATGCAGGTGCCATGTTGACGAAACAGAAAGCGAGCTAGTACTGACAGCCGAACAAGAAGCATCTCAATCGGTCCACGGTTAGCTGGAAATATTGGAATAGCAACCACACTCAAAGCACGATCTGACGGGCTGGGTGCGGGCCGATGTTAGCAGTTTCAAGGCTCACTGCAGCTCGAGACTTTTTTTGGGCGGAGGAAAGCGCAGAAGAGTGCCTCTTCGGCCCTAACGCGCAGGTCCCCAAATGCGGGCTTGAGTCATACAACTGACATAAGCGACACCTCATCGAGTTATGGCCTGCAGCTAAAGCGAATAGTGAATCACTCGTCTCACGCCTCAGCGGCACCCTGAAAAACGACATGGTAAGTCAACGCCACTCCCTAAATTTTGAGCCATACCACTGACACTGAAAGCTTGCAGTAGAGCTCAGCGTGTCTGGACGAATGTGACGTATCGAGAGCTGTCGCCACTTCGCTCATTCGCATGGCAGCGTTATCGCTGTCACTGATGCCAAGGATGATGTGCCAAGACATCGAAGGCTTACCAAATGCGGCGCGGATGCACTGACTCCGTCAAGGCTTGTGAACCGAAGTTTCAGATGGTGCATATGTCCACCCGACAAAGCTCCCGTATACTGGAGCACGTCCCGTCTGATTCCCCTTTCAGGCTGGTTTTCCAGTGTGACATATCGAAGGGGCTTGGAGGCTATCTGCGTACGCTTCTAACGTCAACGTGCGGAGACCCATATTCCGATAGACCAATCGACAAAAATCGACCATTTTCGTACGGCAGCTCCGCTTACCCCGATGATGTATCTACTTCAGATGAAATGTGGAGTAGCACCGGGCACAGAAGTCACATTGTTTCGAAGAGATAGAATTGTTATCCGCACATTAATTTGCAAAGGCTTGTAAGGACGTTACAATGGAACGCACTATTACATATGAGCAAAGACGATCAACGAAGGACGTGCACTTTGCTGTTGTATAAAGTCCAAGTCCAGCAGCGTACTCTGCTGGATTATCCCAAAGCAAACGACACCTAGTATCACCACTTGTCAAACCAACTCCAAACGTAACACCGTCGAGATGAAGGTTTCCGTCATTATCTCAGCTTTCTTGGCTACAGCTGCTTCGGCGGCCGCCATCCCTGAGGCTGCCTCCGTGAAAAGTCTCGAAGCCCGTCAAGAGACCGGTTCGTACACCATCTCTGGTCTTGGAGCACGCAAGCGACAAGTCACTGCCGCGGGAGCTAGCTCTTTCAATATGGCTATTGCCATGCTCGAGACTGAGCGCATGGACACTAATGTAAGAAGTCTCCCATAGCCGTTCCAAGGAAGGCATCCACTAATCAAGACTGCAAACTTGCAGTATGCGTACGGAGATAACAAGCAGAACGACGCAGCCAACTTTGGGATCTTCAAGCAGAACTGGGGGATGCTCCGCGTATGCTGCAACCGCTTCAAAGGACAGCCACAGTCCAGCTGGAACAATGGCGCTGTTCTGAAGTAAGTCTCTACCCACTCTCCACGCTGTGTCCACGGGTGCATGCTGATCTCGGAACCCTTCATAGCTCCAACCTGAATGCCGACGTTCAGTGCTTGAAGGATTGCCAAGCATACTATGGTCAGAACAAATGGCTTGCGGGCCACCGTAATGGCGAGACTGGTCTCAACAACCCCAATACTCAGGATATCAACAGTACGTGACGACAGGTACTCAGATTACAAAACCTAAGACTGACGCTTGGATAGACTACATCAACGGGGTCAAGTATATTGAGAAGCAGTTGTTGACGCAGCCAAACGGCCTCACGAACGATGTCCGCTACTACATCTACGTAGTTCCGATCTAGGAGCGACTACTGAAAATTTGTCGTAGTTCTCGGAGTCGTAGCAGGAGAGATGAGAATACGACACTTCTTGCACTTTTCGGGTAGTGCGACAGGCAGACTGCTCTGATAAGAATGCTCAGGTGCATAGTTACAGAACACTAGCCAGCATCCCCTCGTTTATATGCTGTTCGATTCCCCAAGTGCAGTGCACAAATCTTGTTATATAAGTAGTTGAAATAGCCATCTTTTGGGCCAAAGTCCAACAATGCTTCTTGCAAAGGGTGATCCAAGTGCAGAAGCGGGTGTTTTGCTAGAGATGCAAACGAGATGAATCTTTTGAGAAGTTAAGAGGCATGGTGAGAACATTTCGACCCGGTCTCGTTGACCCTGTATTTGATACATGCAGTCCCTCATTCTCAGTTCTTTCCTGGTTCTAGAACTCCACAGAAAGTCTTTTTGCATATGACGCCCAACGTCTGAACTCTCTCTTGCATCACACCTCCGCGCTACCAGCGACCACGAGCAAACGAAGACGGCTAAATTAGGACGCTTACTACATAGTCTTACGTGTACCTTGGTGCGCATATTCAGCGACAGATTACTCTGTCATGCTCTTGGCTGACGTGAAGTTCTCTGCCAGCTTCTGTCTTCCCGTTTCCCTTTCTAAGCTGGATGTTGCACCCTTGCAACTTCAACACCCTAGTGAGAGCACTGCTTGATTGCATCCCTGGAAACTCTTTAGGTGTGTACACAGTAAAGACGTCGCTTGTTACTTCTGCCATTATCGGTGAAGATCCTCCCACGTGGAGATTGGCAGGGTTAACACATATGAGGACGAACCGCAATCGATATGGTCCTTGCACGCGACAAGACAGGTCTGGATAGCAGAAAAAGCAACCCTCATTGTCGTATTCGTCCTTAGCGATCACTGGTGTCGCTACCCGCTGCCCCGTCAACTTCAGACAAGTTCGTTGGCCAAGTTCACCTGGGGCTGTCTCATCTCTGCCTTTATTCGCATCCAATAGAGTGCAATGGAGTGCGTTGAGCGAGTACTGCATCTCTTCGTGCTCGATAGCGCCAGTCCTCCGGTCTGTGATCAAAAGCTGGACGATAGGCGGAGGATCTATCACCCTTCGATCACGTTCCCCATATCCGCATGCTCTCGCTGCTAAAGGCTGTTGTCGGACCCTGAGCTCGTACTTAAGACTCAAACGTTGTCAGTTAGGCACAGTTTCATCGCTCGATACCAGGATCATGCTTACTGTCGCTTTTGGGGTACATGCTGTGTAGATCCGGTTGACCAGGCATGTCTTCGCAGATCAGGGCCAGCCGCTACAGAGTCATGCCTTATTGGGGAGGAAAGCCCTATCACAGGTCCTTCTTTCAAGTCCTTGGACCTCTGGAACGAAGTCCTACTAGGCTCGGAGCTTGTGGTATAGCCCGTTGAAGTGATTGAGTTGAAACCTCCTTGTCGCAAGAGTTCGAGAGGGGAAGGGAGAGATGGGATCAACAGAAGGGTTGGGTACGGCAGCTTACAGCAAGTAGCATGCTGTGCGCGGGCGTTATGTTCGTATAGATGGCAAGACTCAATCGACTGTCTAGGGTCCCGGTTGTCTACTTCGGTCTGAAGCGATGTCGAAAAATAAACCGTTGGAGCAGAGCAGGGAGGCCTGGACTCCGGCGGAATGTATGTACCGGCGGGAGTCAGTAGTTGCTCAATTGGCGCTGCTGGTTCGTAGCCTGATCTGTGCTGGTGTTGTCGTTGAGATTGTCCATCACAGACTGCAGAAAGAGGATTGGCGGTCGAGTTATAACGGCGATCCGGATGTTGAGATTGGGCATGACACGTTGTGTCTAGGTTTTGGATATAGCCGCACCTTTGATTTCCTGCCATATCTACGGAGACGCTAGACGGTTGCCATCGAAGCGGATGGCCGTCGACGTGGATACGACCTTCAATGTATGTGATGGGTGTCCATCAGCACGCGCTGACATACGCTCATAACATCATATCGGAGATTTCCCCTGTCATGGATCGGGAGAAGCGTTTCGGAAGTAGAGAGCGCTGCGAAGAGTGGCAGTGTTACCATCGGTATGGTTAACGAAAACGTTTTGTCGCTAGCACGTTTACTACCGTTAGCGAGGCACTGAGACAAATGGCACGGCCAGCAGATAAACCGGACAGGGGTTGCCCGTTGTGTACACCGCCAACAAAACGGGCCAACGGGCTATCCACAGTCCACAAACGTCGATCTCGTAGATGAAATAGGTAAGAAGTGCGACGTTTTGGGCACAGAAACGAGGTAATGCATTGGCTCAAGCGTCTGGCAGGCTAAGGTCTCCCAAACCGCGCGTGTGAGTGGCACGTTGCATGTGTCTGAGAGCATCCAATCCGTCTTTGTCCGAGCAAGATGTCCAAGACGGTCATAGAGCGAGCCGAGACCGCGGTTAGTTAAATAAATGCAGGCTCGAGAATCGCCCTCCCCTCATGCAGGTTTACACACGAGATGGGCCTTTTGAAAAGCACAGTCTTTCTGACTAGGTGTACTAGGAGGTCAAGCGGCGGAGTAGACTCCCAACCAAATTGAAGTTATTAATTGGATATCGCTTGCTCGGGGCCTAAGGTTGAGCAGAGTTGCGTCGCGACGCACAAATGGCGATCGAGGTGTGCAAGTTGAAGTAGGTCAGGTTTCAGGTCAGATCCATGATCTCGATAGACGCTGCGGACGATTGCAGGCATGACTGCAGCAACGAGCCACATCTCACGTCTATCAATTGGCCAACGTTCTCGCCACTAGCTCTAGCGCGGCAGTAACAACATTCTAGGTGTGTATTTCTCGTTCCACTAACGAGCAGGAATGACGGCGGCTGTCGCAACGTGGTCGCAATTTCTGGTGGTCAAAAGGTGCGAAGCACCACTCACAGACAAACGTAGCTAAGTAGACACAGAAGCCTCACTTACACTGCAAAAATTATGAGGGTTCGTATCGGGTACAGCATATGGCCACAGCTGCAGCGAATGGCTGGAAGAGCAAAGCGTGGTGCGTCCACTCAGACTGTTCATCGCCAATAACGACTTTTCGAACGATTATCGCCTAGAGAAGCTCGTTTGCACGCACGATCGTCGGGGATCATCATTTCAGAAGTCATCGAACGGTACGAACGTCACTAGCGCCTCCACCTGTCAACATACTAGAGTCACGCTAGTGTCGCTCTAGCGTCGACCATATTGAGAACAGCTGCAGATTGATGGAAGCCGAAGCTAAAACAAGTATATAGCCAGTGGGTGTCGCACCTGCGCGACCAAGAAGTGCGTCAGTCGTGAGTAGGATACTGTGCGTCTTTTATCCTTTGTATACTCTGTCAGCCATCTTTGAGGCCACAAAGAAGAAAACGACAGAAAAGCAGCAAGGCGACAACGCACATATGACCTTCGGTAGCTGTCATTCCTTCCTATGGAGTTTTTCGATCCAGCATTCCTGCTTGAACATTATGCAATCCTTCCTATATTCTGTTGGCTTCGACTCATGTGCATTTAATCTGACTGTCTAATTTGCTTGTGCTTGTTTGGTCGCAATTGCATGAACTAAAAGATGCCCTGAACAACGCCGCGGAGCACAGAGATCCTTGTCACCAGCTTTGAAGCTAAAACGATTCAGTCGCTCTTCGCCCTTTGGGGGTTTCCATGGAAATGGTACGCCCTATCCGAGATTGCACGTCACAGCAAGAGTAAGTTCTGGTTTTGGATGGAGTCAAAACGGGAACAGATCGAAGTGCATGGATTAGCCTAGGCTGCACACCATCATCTAGAAACCTTTTCTCTGTCGGCCGAATTCGTGTAGCACGGTGGACTTCAGCATCGTACTCTAGAGTAGTCTACTTGCGCAAAACAGAAAGTACCGCTACAATAGGAAAGCCACAAGCCTGCAGAAGCCCTTTTGCAAGGATTCCTGAAAGCGACTGACCCTCCGACTGCAAATCCGCGTTCCTCATTTACCGCCTAGCTGTTCTTTCACCATCGGTCTGTCCGTTCTCGTCAGAATCAGCTATGACATGGTCATTTTTAAGAATGAGTATACCTTATTGATTCGATCTGTGACAAGATGGAACATCTCATTTACCACCTGATTTGGGCGTTTACTGAACGATGTTTTCTCCACCACTTCACCATCATTCTGAACCAAATGCACGGCGTATGAAGTCTCGCCGTTCTCTCCTGTCATTGTTTTCCACTTGAGATGATAGTCCTGAGCCCAGTACATCTGTACTAGTGGCACCTTAGCGACTCATATGTGCAAAATACCAATTTGACTGACCTTGCAGCATCTGGTTCCATCGCAGGAAGTCTGCATTTTCGGCGTTGGTCCTTTCCAATGCCATATCTTAAGAATACAAATACGGGTACGTGGACGCTGAGAAGCACGAATCTGAAAGTCGAAAGCTGATTTGCCGCTCGATTGGAAAATTATTAGCGTTGGTGGAAGCAGCGTATTTCGATAGAACGCACGTGTGGTGATCCTGCTCCGCACGTGGCCGCAGCATCTCCATCTGACACCGAGGCATCCTGTGTTCTGCAATCGCGACCCGATCGGCATTCACCGAGCAATGTGAATCGTGTTTCTATCGCTTTGTTGTCCGAAAAACTCCCGTGCTTGCTTCCCTGCTCTCCATCGGCCACGAGGTCCGCTCCTGCAACTGTCGCTACTGACCGAACGCAGACCATATCACCGTCACTGGCTACTTCTGTTTCCTATGTTTTGTTCGTGCATCGGCAATTATATATCTTAATGCATATACTTGGTCAGGAGCAACATAGGAATGTCAATAGAAGAGAATTGGCAGAAGTCCGGGGTCGCGAGAGGCCTGCACTGCGGTCGATCTTCATCTGCTAGGCTGCGGGCGATAGGTAGTACAATCGTCTTGAGTCGAGACAAGCAATGTTATGAACTCGTCTAAGTCACTCCCAATTAGGAGGAATCACGACGCAACGATTTGGCTTAGCTCTAGGTACGCACCGGCTATGCATCTCATCCTGGGAGTAGATTCTATCAGACACTTTTGCAATGACGCGACACTATTGGCCATCCACTTTCTGTGCATATTCAACCCACGCTCTCGGATCACCATGGGCCCGTAAGCTGGAGGTGCAGCATTTCTAACCAGGCAGAATGCCACGCCGACCCCTAATCTGAACTTCTCAAAAACTCAGTACGAGGTGATGGGCCGAGCGTTGCTCGAGAGCGTCAAAGTACGATGGACGAGCACGGGGGATGTGGAGGGAGAAGAAGCTGTACGCCGATCAAGAAGCGGCGTGTAGCGCAAGAAAGGGGCGGCGTGTAGCGCAAGAAAGGGGCGGCAACAAGAAACGAAAAGGCGACTGGATTGGCGCGTCAATAAAAAGCTCCCATCGCTGCTACAGCTACGTCACGAAAAGGTTGAAGGTAAGCCCTCACAGCTCCCTACGTGAACAGTGTTCCTGCTGATGGTGGGCCAATACTGCGCCGCAACGCCAAGCGTCCAGGCACAGACAAGTACCAGAAGCGATTTGCAAGCGTCGGCGTAATTTTCGACTCTAATTTGCGTGATACAAGCTGTTGGAGGTCACTGGTCAGCAGCAGTATGAAGGTGGGCTGTAGGGGGCGATGATGACTCGGTGCTTGAAAACTTGATGGTTAACGTCACCCTCCCCCATCCAATCCTACGCTTCTCGACCTTTTATCACCCAGTGCAACCCCATGAGAAGAAGCGGAATGGTGTGATCGGGAGACACAAGAGCTTGACTTACCAGGTGTGAGGGTATCCACCTACTTTCGTGGTCGCCTTGGCCGCCGTGCTCCCGCTGTCCAAATTCTATCTTTTCAGGTGCAGTTTCAGCCAAGCTGTCAGGCAAGCTGTACCGAGTGGCGATTTTTGCAAAGATCGCTTAAAAATCCGCTGGATCTGCGCGTGGCGCGAACGCTCGGGCTAGAGATCCACAGAGGGCATAATTCAAAGTAAAGCGTGTAAAAGCTGCAGTGCCACGGCACGCTCCGCGACTCTTGCGCGATCGGGCAGGATCTAGCCGGCCCCGCAACCGAAAAGGCGGCTCACTTACTCGACAGGGATCGCCATCCAAAAGTAGCGCCATTCGTTCTGGCCAATCGAAACGACGCTTTCGTTACACTACCGGCCGGTACGCGCACGGACACTGTCTCGCCAGCCAATACGTCCTTGCCTCGACTGCACGATTGAGTCGTAAGGGTAGTCCATGAGCTCCTCCCATAAGGTGACTGCCCAACAGCGGCAACATGAACAGTCGCCTTGATGTCTTCTGCTGTCGCAATCAGCCCTCCTACGCCTGCAGCGGGAACAAGCTCGCGTTCGCTGCAATCTCTTTAAAGGCGTTTCAGCGTGTGCGCTCGTTGTCAAACACTCACCTGTCATCTAGATACTTTCTTCATAACCTACTCGACGGACTGGACACGACACAGCGGCTTGACGTGGCGTCCACGCCAACAACTCAAAATGCTTGCACTCGTGCGCCGCCTTCTTCGAAATTCCGATCTTTCCATAGACCGGTACGCGATCAGAAGCCCGCGAGGTACCCCTTCGAGCTCTCATCTATGAATTCGTTTGCTGTTCGGCTGAACTGCCGTGTCTGTCCGTATCAAATTCTTCGCCCTGCTCGACTGGACCCTTATCCCAACCTTACGAAGCTATATCTTAGGCAGACAAGCTTTTTATTGCCAGATTTCAGTATCGAAGCCGGACCGACTCGAGTCGCAAGACGAGATCAGATCATACTTCCGCATTGGGGACACCAGAACACAATTCCTGATAAAAGACAGCTTTGGCGGAGGGACGACGTGAGAGACAAGCACGTTCTGTTTCCAGTACATCTTCTTTCGAAACTTCAGGTTGTCCTTAAGACCGGCGCAGCGGACGATCAGTTACCTACCGATGCTCAGCTATCGACAATCATTTAGTGCATCCCAACGTGCTGATCGTCTAAGACGGCAATCATACCAACGGTCCTAACTATCGGACCGTTGACGTTCTCGCAGATCTGCCGCCGAACAAGTACCCGAGGACAGAAGTCTACATTGTCTACTACAAAGCTGCAGCAAGGTCGCAAAGGGTGGATAATGGACAAGCACAAGTTCATATTGGAAGTGGAGCGGGTAAGCAATCACAACAACATGGCCATGTGATATGAGTTCTTCAAGAGCGACACGTGAATTTTCTTGGACAACACCTGTTCTCTTCTAAAGAATTGCAACAGCTTGCACATTCACTCGTGAAAAAGTACTATTCCAGATCAATGCCTAAAAGCAAAGATCATATTTAGGTCACGCATAGAGGCGCCAGCGTCGTACTTTGCACAGTCGCTGCCGGCCATCTTGTCGATCGTCTGCTCAGTAGCCTCAGTGTTAAGGATCCTCAACTTACCATTGTATACATAGAGGATATCAGAGACAATTGCTGCGGCGACGGTATAACAAGTCTGCAGTAGCTAGTAGCGGTCTGCAGTCTATGTTTAACCACGTAGGCTAAAAGATAAGGCATTTGAGAACAGTTAATCGAAGATCTCACAATGAGTGCCCTGTGCTCCACTGTGACCTACTCTTCCCTTTCGATTTTCTCAACGTTTAGACTTGGATGCTGGGTTCGACGCAGACTTCCAGTGAGCCAACAATTCCAGAGCTCACACAAGTTTTGCTTCTTGCACGGGTGAATCCTTCATACATGATGAATGCAAATACTACACTTAACATAGGCGACACTGCTGTTGTGCGAAGGCTTCGTGTAGTGGCAATGTAAATCAGGCGGATCGGAATCATGAGACTGAGGGTAGGAGACGCATTAGTGGTTGGGGTGTCAGCAAGTAGAAACTCAAGTCTTGAAAGAACGCGTGAAGAGGGAGCGCACTGGGTGATATCAAGCATGCGAAGAAGGAATCGAACGCCAGAAATGTCATTTCGAGTGACCACGGCGGCCAGGCCACGGAAAATTTTTGATACACGACCACGATGTTGTCACGGAGCGTTGCTCCGAGGCTTATGTTCGATTCGGCGAGCGGCGGCTCGCGACGAATAGACTAAACGCTCTAGGCGTAGTTCGATCGACACAACAATGCTAGCTGCGGCTTTGTTTCGATGCTTGTTCGAAGAGATCTTGTACTCTGACAAGAAACCACGGGCGTCCATCATTGGGATCTAAGTAAAGTCGAAGTACAGGCAGGAATCATTGGCATGTTCAACCCAGTCAGCAACGACCATATACAGCCTAGCCGATTGAGGAGTCTAAAGGCTCTGAGACACGCTTGTATGCGCGAGTCACTTGTGTCCCTGAAATTCTGCGAAAGTCAGTCGATATTGTCAGGATCGGAAGCCAATCAAACGGGCACCTCAACCCACAATTTCCGCGAAGGACCTCGCGGCCCAGGCACTCAGATGGCGCGGAGCAGGTGCCTCCGTGACTTTCGAGGTCTCAATAGATTCTTTGGGCAATGAACCATGCACGTCGCTTTTGTCGGCAACGATCCACTCTTACGTAGGGCAGATAGATGTCTCGGCGTTTTCGCTGGGAGCAACACAGCAGTGATTCGGTCGTCTCGCCACTGCGCTCACCGTACTGCTGCCAAGGGAATGGTACGCGCCTCGCAATCTACTTGCTTTTGCGAGTAAGCTGAGTCGTAGATGTTATCAGATACCACATGGTCCTGTGTACCCACATGAAGATGACCCTTTGATATTAATTGCTGGAGTATCTGCCAACGTCCCATACTATTCGCCGTCTTTGCTTGTGTCTAATTGTCACACCGTCAGCCGGCCTCATTTCTTTGCTCAGAGAGCATTCACGCTGTGCATTTTCCAGTGCCGCACTACAGGTTTCATGTGGAGCGGGTCGGCACTCTATTCCCCATATTTTGATGCGTAGCAATATCATTTAATTGCTCTACATAAAGACAACACAGGCTTTTTTGCCTCAAACAATGATATATAAACCTCCGTCTGTACCATTCTCAACTTACTGCGACCTCACTTTTATTCATCAAATAGCCCAATAGCCACAATGCAGTTGACATATCAAGGACTTGCGCTCTTGCTTGCAAGCGTCGCGGTAGCAGCCCCAACCAGTTCCCTACACGGCGGTGAACTAGTCGCACGTGAGGACAGACGAGGGTCCTATACGGTTTCTGGTCTCGGTTCCCGCAAGCAGGCTATTCTCAAGGCTGGCGGAAACACTTTGGACATCGCCATTGCCATGCTGGAGACTGAAGGCATGCAGACCAACTACGCCTACGGTAAATAAGTCTTGGCTCTGTCAGCGATATCTCAGATGTCAACACGCTGACACAAACATCTCACAGGTGATAACAAGTCCTACGATGCTGCCAACTTCGGCTTGTTCAAGCAGAACTGGGGCGTGCTTCGCGTATGTGCATCGCGCGCCGGCTTCAAAGGCCAACCGCAATCCAACTGGAACAACGGAGCCAAGCTGAAGTACGTATCCCTAATATCTCTTCGTCTCTTACCTTGATCTAATCTGCTGCTACATAGCTCTGACATCTACGCTGATGTCGCATCCCGTTGGGATTGTCAGAACTACTATGGCTATGACAAGTGGATGGCCGGGCACCGTAACGGAGCGACCGGCTTGAGCAACCCTTACACGGATGACATCAACAGATACAAGTCTGCCATTAAGTGGATTCAGAGCCAGATTGACTCCAACTCTAAGTACAAGTCGGATGATACTAGGTTCTGGGTTGATGTCACGCCCATCTAAACTAGAGGTGCCACAACAGATATTTTGAGAGAGGATGAAGGAGATGGATACACGGAGACGACGACCTGAGACAAGAGAAAGATTTTCATTTTCGACAGAGTAAGAAATTCGAGTTGTATAGGTGTGAAGATGACAAGCGCCATGCGAGCGTCCGAACCTTACCGGTAGATCTGATGAAACGCAGATGTTATACCAAAGAGCTCTTACTCCCATTCCTGGCATATTGCTAATTCAACTTGATTCCTTGAGGAAATTGTCTCCACAAAGTCGCGATGGCAGCGCATCGTCAGCGGACGGGGTGGGTTTGCCATCAAACAGCATCCCGCTTGTCTTTGCACCACGTTTCTGACTCTCTACATGCTGAATGCGTTGTCCTCTTAGCTCCGAAGCTACGTTTGTAGTCTCGAACCAACACTCCCGTGACACAGAGCTTATAAGGAGCACGCCGCCATAGTGATCATACCTACAAACGCTGGCACATTGACAGAGATCGCAACGCCTGTTGCGACAATGGCTCGTGTTGATATCGACATGGTCCCTCCAGTCATACTCGCCGCACCTCCCGGCCCCAAGCCTGTAGTTGTTGCCGATAGCTTCTTGACTCCACCCGTCAATACGAGTGCCATACATCACCACGTCCGCCTGCGAAATCATTATCGGCGGCTTCGCTTCCTCGCTGAACGCTGCAGAGTTTGTGCACCAGTCCAGCTCTTCATGCACCGTCTGAACCACGGCGCTGGCGCAGTAAGCGGACATTTTGGACTCAGTGCCGAGCTGAGTCTGTAAGCACGTGGCGCTGACAGCTTCTTCGTTCGCCCATGGGCACGTTACAACGAACAAAGCGGACGTGCGCCCTGATACAGTGGGGTTGCTGTGTAGCCAACAAATGCCCGCCCACCAAGCGCGATCGTCCTGCTGGACGTCAGACTATTTGAAGTATATGCGATGGTCGTGCGGTTTTTTACGAAGTCTGCGTAGATTTCGTTCGCAAATTTGGAGATCGAGATTACTCACATTGCTGTTGTGGATTGCGCAGATGTCGAGGCGGCGAAGATGGTGTATGTGACAAGCGGGAGCATGGTTGGTATGGCAGCCTGGGCAAGCTCTGGGAAATTGGCTGCATACAAGATGTGGAGCACGTACGCAGTAGTGGCGACAGTCAGGTAAAGCAGCGCCAAGGTAGAGAGCACAAGACGAACACAACAGACATCACGAGTCACGCGAGCACGTGAGCGTCACGTCTCCCGGCGAGGCTTAGCTTGGAGGCCTAAAGGTCCGTATATTTAGCTACGCGACCTTGGCAGCGGGTTGCTTCAGATTGTTTGCCGTTATCGGCGCTTTGGTGGCTGCGGCCACTCGTCCAAGACGGTCTCCTCACCCTCGAGCAACAGCGTGATCTCTGCCTGCATCGGCTCGTCGAGCATCACCGTGTACTTGCCTGGATACAAGACTGTGTTACCCATCTCATTGACGCGGGCAAGATTGCCGAGGGTAAGCGGCAACTGGGCAGCTTTAGTTGCGCCACCCTCGATGTCGCGAACACGTGCGTACGAGATGAGTGTTTTGAGGGGATAAGGTGCAGGGCCGACTTCGCCCTTGATGAATGCCAACACCACAAAATCTGATGTTCGATTGCCAGTATTGGCGATGGAAACGTCGAGAGTTGGGACAGCGCAGGTATCAGGGTACTCTGCCTTGCAGTCCTTGAGCAAATCAGAGATGGAGTATATAACGTCAGAACAAGAGAATGTCGCATTGAAGGTCGTGTAGTGCATGCCAAAGCCGAAAGGCTGTACTGCGCCATCGAACCAGCGGTAGGTTCGCCCTGGTACTTTATCAGTCGGACGCAAGTGCATGTCGAGCATGGAGTTCTCCGTATAATTGCCAGGATACTGCGTGATTGGGAGACGCCCAGCGGCTGCGACAGCGCCAGTGATAACTTTCATGACGGCCGGACCACCGTCTTGTCCAGGCCAGTTCGCCCAGATGAGCGAGTCGATACCCGGCAGCGAGAGGATTGGCGAATTGTCCACAATGTCACCGGAGGCAATCACGACAAGTGGTTTGCCGAGCTGAGCCAACTTATGAAGCAAATCGAGTTGGGCAGTGGGCCAGTCGATGTGGAGTCGATCCGTGGTTTCTGCAGCAGCCGAGGTATCGAGGCCGCCGAAGTACAAGACGTAATCGGACGACTCTGCTGCTGCAAGAGCTTTGGTGGTCCAGTTGTCATTGGCGCTGGAATTTTGCAGCACTGGTCCAGTGGCAGTTGCAACGTCAAGCCCCATTTGTTCTGCCGCCCATACTGGACTGTGCAGGAACGGCGCAGGCCCGCTGTAGATTCCAGATAGCTTTGAGCTGTCATTCGCCCAGAAGCCGACCATCGACACCTTGGACCCATTTGTGAGCTGCAGCGGAAGCACATTATTATCGTTCTTAAGCAGCACAAGACCTTCTGCAGCAATCTGTAGGGCAAGGTCGCGCGCCTCTGCTGTGTTGATGTCTTTGAGACCAAGTGCAGCGTACGTAGCGGCATCTCCATCGAAATATCCTGCTCTCACAAGCCCCTCGTACTGACGCTTCAAAGCCCTGTCGATGATTGAGACATTTAGATAACCTCCTGACCAGGCTCCAGGGATGTCAGATGACCCCTCGTACTCGCAGCTGTTATCCATTCCAGCGATGAAAGCTAGCGCGGTTCCCTCGGCGTTTGTCGCCGCGTAATGGTGGTTTAATGAGATATCTGCAACGGCTTCGCAATCGCTGGTGATATAGTTGTTATCCGCAGTCCAGTTCCAGTGATCTCTTAAGATCGTCTGAAGCACGTAGCTATCGGCACAAGTCGGCACACCGTTGACGGCGTTGTATGAGCACATAAACGATCCGACCTTAGAGTCCCGTGCACACTGCTGAAACGGCTGCATGTAGTACTCTGCGAGGTCCTGCATGGATATTTGTGCATCGAAAGAGTGGCGGTCTGTTCCGTTCCAATCCTCCATATCGTAACCCACGTAGTGCTTGCAGGTGGCTATGATCTTTCGTTCGGGCTTGTCACCTTCCAATCCAGCGAGTAGAGCTTTAGTGTATCCTTTGATACGTGCGATGTCTTCACCCGGTGTCTCAGATCCGCGGCCCCAGCGCGGGTCGCGAAAAGGATTTATGTCGGGCGTCCAGAAATCCACAGGTGCTTTTCCTGCATTGCCAAAAGCACGAGCTTCGTTCCCAATGATGTTGCCAATCTTGTAAATCAGGTCATCGTCAAACGCGGCGGCCATGAGAAGCGGCATCGGGAAAGAGGTCGCATTGGTGTATGGCTCCGTGAAGTTGATGCCAGGCGCTCCAGCGACACCGTGAAGAGCTTCACCCCACCAGTTGTATGCTGGCAGGCCAAGGCGGGCGACACCTCGAGACTTGCTGCGTCCGTTAGTATGGTTCTGCTTGACCATCTTCGCATTCTTCCTTGCCTCATGAGATTGTCGAGCTTCTCGATATCGTCCATTGCCGCAACAAGAGCTGCAGCCCGCTCTCGTGGCGGAGCATTTTTGTCACAAATTTTGTTCGCAGCCAAAGGTCCGTTGACGCAGTCGGGACCAATCGCACTCGCCGACGATACGAAGAAGAGAGCAAGAAGGGCTGCTGGAGAGAGTGATAGTCGCATGGTGGGTATGCAGATGGTTCGGCGATGTACGACATCATTCAACAGGCGCCAGGATCAGTGCTTTATGCCTTCGCCTGCCATGGTGATGATGCAACGTCATGAAGAGGCATCTCTCGGCGATCTTGCCGGCTGGGTAATTACCCCGCTGGTTGATGCGATTTCATGAGTCTTGGCTCTGGGGATATGCAGGTTCCCGCAGCTAGAGGCTGATGTATTCAGCCACCGGGTATCGAACCGAGCCCACGGGGCCGGCTACTCGGTTCCGCTGCCTAAATCCCCGGACCCATCCTCGTTAATCTCTATTTCAACTTCCATCTTCTGTTACAATGCTTGGTTCGCTGATTTCCGGGCGCGGTCATTGTGTTCCGTTCTTCGTAGCGGTTTGGAACGCTTGTTTCCATGCTGCACATCTTTGCTTGCTCCATGGCTCACAGTAGTGGGCCGTCGTATTGTTTTCTAGACATTCAACGTGCACATAACGGCATTCAGGCGGCCCCATTACCCACTGAGCTGCACCTTCTATGTCCACGTCTCAGATCTTGGCATTTGACTTGCTTAATGAGGTAAGTCTGCTAAGAGCTGTGAACGGCGCACAATAGATCATCTTCTTCGCAGTGACGCGAGCCATAACGGGTGGAAATTGACCCAGCGGGCGCAAGACTCCGGAATATGCGTGTTAGGTCCAGCGCCTATTTGGTTCATTAGCGTGATAAACAGACAACTTGGTCATCACGGGCGAGGTGATACGACTGAGCGATGCTACTGACAATCGTTTTGACGTCAAAATCGGTCTTCGAGAATCAACGACTACACTGACGACTGTCTTTCACGTCTATCACATAGCGCATATAGGCCAAGGCTTCTACAGAGGCATGCTACTATTCTTCCGATTTTGAGGATCAGGGGCGATGGCTACGAGATCAGATTTCCAGTGCCGCCCAGTGCAAGGCAACATTGGAATATATGTTGCTTCTGTGCTTTATATGGCATCCTCTCAAATTGATACGCGGCGAGGCAACTTCCATCGTCTCGAAACGTTCCTAGACTTCACTCACGACGCAAACCTCAGACACAATGTCAGCTTGTTTTAGGAGGCCCTACATGTGATTCGACCCAGGCAGGCGCTTGACATAGTCGAAAACACTCCTAGACATCTTACGGTGGAAACTCCTGCTTCGAATGATGTTCTGTTTACTATAGAATGATCTTCAAGATGCGCAGACAACTTTGTTCTAGTACAGATATCTGATGCCTTGTATCTGATTGCACTGGGGTACAAAACCGGGTTAAAAACACTACAATTGAGGGAAAAGACAATACAAATTAGGTAAAAGACACTACAAATCTAGCAAATTAACACAGAATAAAGGTCTATTTAGGTAATATACACTGCAGATTGTGTAAAACATACTTTAAATTATATAAATTACACAACAAATTGTGAAAACTTACCAGGTGCGGTGTTAAAAACACAGAAGAAAGGTCATTTCTGGGTAAAAAAACACTAGATGTGTACCTCAGTGTTGGCTAAATACTCTGGTTAAGGTGTAGGTGGTACAGGTACGTAGAATACATATACTCGAAGCTGCTGTGAATGGCTACAAAGGTGTGATACATGCTAGTGCATAACAGCTGCACCTACTTATAGTAGTGCAGCCAATTTGACACAAGGCATTAGGTATATGTACCAGAAAGGATGTAGTCCGCAAATTTTGACGAGTACCAATACACCGATGGGATCGGCAGCTCGATCTCATTTTTCTGAGTCGCGGTCCAACGGCTCAAATGAAGCTGTGCATATTTGCCACTTTGTATAGGAGGCTATGCGTCTCGCTGTAAACCTTCTGGCAAATCACTGTTAGGGGCAAACCATTGTTGATGCAACTTGAAAAAAAAAGATAGCAAGACGTACTCAAAGTAGCGAGGAAGCAACACTCATGAACGCATGAGTGTAGAGGTGGTGACGAATCTTATGAGGAAGGTAGAGTAGTGGCAATTCCACTCGGTTGCGATGAGCAGTATATAAAGTCAGTGCAAGCTCTCTCCATCGAATGAGGAGAAGAGCGGCTAGCATGTGCTGGTGTTTCGGAGTTGCGGATTTCGGCATTCTTCTGCATTGACTGCTGCGCGTGATGAGGAATGTGGAAACAGATTATGTGACCGAGAGATAGTGCATAACCGGATGATTGGAAGAAGTTTGGGAAAGAGATTTGACGGACTTGAAACCGCACTGTCGTTCTCCTTCACCACGAGCTTGAGGCATAGAACTACAGCAAACGCGATACCCTGCGTGTCATTACAGATCAGAAGTGAAAGAGAGCGTGAACTCCACGAAATGGGAGCTCTTCATGATCTCGATGAAGCGATTCAGCTTCTGCTGTTTGATATGCATGGTCATCAACACTGTACATCGCGAAGTGACCTGCTCATGCGCCTACAAAAGGCAGCTGAGCGATTTATCATTTTCAATTGGCGAAGTTGTGTTCGGTAACGCCGTACTCATCCGAGTAGAAACAGGGTTTCGGCACATATCGCGATGACCTTCGCATTCACAGAAGGACCGGTAATATGACAACTTTCAAGAAGCTACAGGCGAGCTTCGAGCAAAGCGTTGATTCCGGTCAGCCCTTTCCCACCCATCAGGGACCCCAACGAAGGTAGGTGAATAGCTTATGACTTGGGTATCAGGGATGGTATCACTATAATCGTAAAGGAGATTCCTATACTCATTTGGCTCAGTGTACCCTCAGGTCGCCAAGGCCTGTATCGAAAGATTGAATCTGCATCTACAATGCATATCGGAACTTCTTGTTTTGAAGATCGGTAATGTCGTCGATGTTCTCCATCTCACTTTCGACAGAATCATTCTGACTTTGGCTCTCAGCTTCCTCGCTGTCACGCCGGGCGTTCCGCCAGGTCAACAATGCTCGTAGGCAAAATGCAAGTACGACCTGCGCAACAGCACATGCGAGAATGGTCTTGACGCCGGTCTCGTACTTCGGAGCTTCTTCCGCCAGAAATGCGTGGGGACCTAGATTAGCAAGGTGAGCAATTGGGGTCAGCTTCAAGGGGAGACATAGAACATACCGATGATGTTTCCCACACAGTAGGCTAAAAAAACAAAGGCTGTGCTGGTCGTTCGCTTTGTATATCCAGCTACATTCGAGGCTGGCAGCTGAAGCGCAATAACGAGTGATCCAACGAAAGCCCCAATCTAGAACAGTCAGTTGAAAGCCGTCTCCTTCGAGGAACAATGTTATACCATATAGTAGCCCGCAAGGTTTCCAGCAAGGTTGGTTCTAGGCAGTCGCCAAATCAGGGAGGTACCGATGATGGTTGGACAAAGGTAGAGAGCCATAATGTATGTGCGAGCATTCGGCAGACGAGAAGCGAGGTATGGACCGGTGAACACCCAGAAGACCTGCGCAAAGCCTTGTGGTATGCCGTACAATGTAGTCTTCAGTGAATCGCCGCCTGCCACATCCTTGATGATGAGCTTCCCGAAGTTTGCAACACCGCCGTTGATGACTTCGTTCAATAGTGTGTAGACGAATAGGATCCAAATTTGCGGATCTGACAACGCTTCCCAGACTTGAGGCAACTTGATCTTGCGGTTGTAGACACCGGTTCTATTCTTGGCAGAACGAGCAATCAGCAGCGCTTTCTCCTCGACTGTGAAGCTCTTCGCTGTCATAATGTTGTCCGGCAGTCTGAAGAATAGCACCACGGACCAAAGGACTGTCATACCGCCACAGATGATGTAGATGACTTTCCAAACGGCGAGACCTTTGGCGTATCCTACACCATAGAAGAGGATGCCACCGATGGCGCTGCCAAACCCGTTGAAGCAGTAAAACGTGCCAGCCCTTGCAGGCTGTTGTTGGCCAAGGTACCACATACTGACGATCATCATGAAAGCAGGGGTGACACTGTACCTGTCAGTAGTCGCATTTTCCACGTTACTTCAAAACTTACACGCTCTCAAAAATCCCAAGCAAAAACCTCATCGCGGCAAAGCCGGCGAAGTTGTGGGTCGCAGCCGTGCAAAGCATGATGGTGCCCCAGCAGAAGCAGTAGGCTGACACAATTCGTCCAGTGGGGAAGTGTTGTGCCAGGTAGGCTGATGGCCATTCAAAGACCAAGTATGCGAAGTAGAAGATCGATCCGAGCCAAGAGTATTGATCGCCAGTGATGCCCGTAGTATCGAAGAGGTCGAACACCGCTGAGTAGCTCATAGCTTGTTTGTCAATGAACTGGAGGAAGTAGGTACCGCACAGCAGTGGCATCAGGAGCAGGTCGACTTTTCTGACAAGTCGTTTGTTGAGTGCTTCATCTTGTAGTAGCTCTGAGAGATATTCCGAGGTATAGTGATGCTGTCTGAGGAACTGGCTGCCTTCGTCCAGGTCCTCAACTTGTCCCACAATGGAGCTACCGGTTTTTTCAAGAGCGTCGACATCTATGTTGGCCGGCAGCTTCTTGTCGCCAGTGGTAGTGGATGCTTTGTTGTCCTTCTTGGGAGTATCTTGAGAGGGATGCATAATGACAATGTGGGTGTTGAAGCAGACTCTTCGGTGATGAAACCAACGAAAAATGCAGCCTCCCGTCATGAATGAACTTTTGTTTTATGTCCTACTTTCCCCGCGCCTCCGCACCGAAGATAAGCCCCACTGCCGCAAGCTCATGTGCGATATAGGATGGTGCTGGATAAGGACTGATAGCGTTCTCCTTCATTGGCTGACATTCAACTTTCAGTCCGCGGGTGGACATCTATCTTGAAGCTGGGATGCGATCCTACTAGCCAAGGTTGAGGTTGGCGAAAAGAGATAGAGAGCGATTACAGATACGGCGCCACTTTGATAGACAATGCATGATACCGTTAGCGTCCGGCGGCGCACCAAACCACATGGGTCATAGCTTCCGCTAGTGCGCTGCTCAAGTGTAAGTGGGGAAACCATCAATCTAATCGTCTGCTGTGCGTCACAACAGGTCAACACGGCTTCAAAATACCTCGGAAAGGTATTGGCAGAATATTCTAATGGGTCGATTGGCGCTGAGTCATGCCTCCATTGCCACGCGCAGCTGAAAACACTTCTTTGCCCACTGGCATTTTACCAGACGAATAACATTGACATCCTCAAAAGCAAGACACGATGCCCAACATCGTTATTATCGGGTACGTGGAGAACCCATGTAAGCACTTCTGCATCTCTAACATAGGCCCAGAGCAGGAGTCTCGGGACTAACATCGGCATACCTCTTATCGAAGGATCGTTCCAACCATATTGCTGTCGTAGCCAAGCACATGCCAGGAGATCTTGATATTGAATATGCCTCTCCTTGGGCAGGCGCCAATTTCATGCCGTATGTCTCTAGTCATGGTTGACCTGGAACACGATAGCTGACATGACTTGCAAGGATGTCAGCAAAGCCTGGAAGCCGCTGGGAGCGAGCAACATGGCCATATCTGAAGCGACTCGCAACCCATGTACCTGAAGCGGGCATCCATCTCCAAAGTGAGCAGCCCTCTTGTCTAAGTGATTGTCTTCCGCGCGTACTGATGTTTCAGGGTGTCGCCTATATCGTCGGAGGAAGGATGAAGAGAAGCTCGAACGCGATATCACGATGCTCAGCAACGTATTTGCAGCTGACCCCTGGTATCGTGAGCTTTTTGACGATTATCGGAATCTGGAACGAAGTGAGCTCCCGGAGGGCATCGCATCTGGTTGTGAGTTCGGCTCTGTCTGCATCAATCCCGCCCTGTATTTGCCTTGGCTTGTTGGGCAGTGCAGAGCCAATGGTGTGACCTTCCACCGCAAGACCGTGGCTCACGTATCAGAATTACGGCACCTCAGCGTTGACGGTATCAAAGCTGACATAATTGTCAACGCTACCGGGCTCTCGGCACGAAAGCTGGGAGGTGTTCTGGACGATACCATGTATCCAATCCGTGGCCAGACAGTCGTTGTGAGGAATGTAGCCCCCTACATGGCCGTGGAGTCCGGCACAGATGATGGGGATGACCAAGCGAACTACCTGATGACCCGTGCCGTAGGTGGCGGAACAATATTAGGAGGCACGTTGCAGATTGGCAATTGGGAAAGTCAACCAGATCTGAGCATTGCGAACCAGATCATGCAAAGGGCAGTCAACTTGGTTCCAGCTTTGACGGATAGCAAAGGCATTGAGCATCTAGACGTTATCCGCCATGGCGTCGGGTTACGACCGGGCAGAGAGGCTGGTGTTCGACTCGAGAAGGAGCAGATCGATGGTGTTTGGGTGGTACACAACTACGGTCATGCTGGCTGGGGTTATCAGGGGTCTTATGGATGCGCGGAGGAAGTTGCAAATCTTGTCAACAGTATTATACCAGTCGCGAAGCTGTAGATTTCAGGGTGTCTAGAATCGTAAGAGCCTACGCTCCGTCTTCTGGGAACGGTCGAGTACGAACATCTGGAATGCAAGCTCAATTTTCCAGCCGCAATGCACTTGATGACTCCATCGTCGACATTTGGGGACGTGAAAAGCTGCTAATTTGCGCAAAGTGACGTGGTGTTGTTGTTCAGGATGCGAGGACTGGACAACGAGCAGGCGGCAGGGACGGTGGTTAGCCTTCCCAGCTTGTTGATGACTTATCAGTGGGGGACGGCTGGAAAGGGTAAGCGCTAACCCCGAAAAGTGGAATTGTTTATCAGCGCGTATACCTTCCTCATAATCGACGCCCTATGACGCGTCGTTCAGGACCGCAGCCATCAGATATCAACATCATGGTCTCAATGAGTGATGACCGACCTGCAAAGCGCATCCGACGAGCGTGTGAGCAATGCCGACGCAAGAAGAGCAAGTGCTCCGGTGACCAGCCGGTGTGCAGTACCTGCTGGCGGCTTGAGCAACAGTGCCACTACAATGGACAACCACTACATCTGGCGTATCAATCTGTGAGCGATATTCAGAGCTCGAATGCAGGGCCATACACACAGGCTCCTGTGCGCGTGGCTAGTGGTGGACAAAATCTAGTGCGCCGTGACCACTACGGCTCCGTTACGTGAGCTGATTGTGGCAGGACGATCGCATGGCAACGTTGGAAACCACGGTACACAAGATACTGGATACGCTGCAATCTAACGGCGCCATCGACCTCTCTGCTGAGTGCCACCAGTCTTCCCCAGTTGCACACAGCATGCACGACAGTATCGTCGAGACTCGTTTCCCACCTCTGACAGCAATCATCGGCACTCAGCCATCGTCGAGACAGATGCGTTTCATGAAAAGGAGGCAGATCGAGACACTTGGCCGAGCGTACTTGACCTTTCGCGCCGATCAGCCGCTACCTCTGTTCCCAAGAGACGGTTTTGTCGAGTCGCTACTGGACCGAGCCGATGCCACACTCTTTGCGATCATTGCCAATTCTCTCCGGCATGCACATGATCTTGAAGACGCTTCGCACTATCGAGACAGTTGGATCTTTCGCGATGCAGCCCACTCCAAAGTTATGGTTGATATCGGTCACGGTGATGTTGGAACGCCTACGCTCCAGGCACTGTGTCTCATCGTCTTGTTTGATTTCGCAAGTAAGCACTGCTATTCTATTTCTCCGGCGGCGCTTGCTAATAATATTTCAGATGGGCAGATGAAGGCTGCATCATCACTCATGGCACTTTGTTCGACGCTCGCTTCAAATGTGGATGATTGGACCTCCGCAGCGGCGTCGAGTGAATTTGCCATCGAAGAGCGCAAATGCTGTTACTGGAGTATTGCGCTACTGCAACGGCTGTTGGGCATCACCGCACCGCTGGCCACAGCCCGAGAAACGAGGCCTCTGCCTTACCCAAGCAGCTGCTCGATGCCGATAGGTGCAGTGCTTCGACCAGAAGTCAGACAAGCTTACGAGCAGTCGAAAGGCGATAACGGTGTGATGATCTTTGTCATTGAAATGAGCGCAGAATGGTGTAAGGTGATGTCTTATGTCAAAGACTGCCTCTCATTTACCCCAGATGTGTCACCGTGGCTGACCTCATCCAGATATGCTGCAGCGTTGGCAGGCGTCATGAGCATCGAGACTCGACTGCAGCCTTTGCACAGATATAAGCATGTTACATTCCGGGATTTGACTCTCGAGGATCTTGAAGGGTGTCGCGAGTATTGGGCTCCATGGCTCCTCAGTCGGTTTCTTTACCACACTATGATCTGCCTGCTTAATCACCCACTTCTGGTCACCTTGCAGCTGCAAGCCAAAGGCAATGACTCTGAGCTGTTCCGACAGCAATCGTCATTTTACGTGGCTCGGCATGTGCATTGGATTCTGCATTTCGTCGCTTTCATTGAGGCGAGGAAGTTTCGCATCGCGGATCCAATACTTGGATATTGCGCGGCAGTGGTTGCCACGATTGAGTCGCAATTAATCTACTCAGTCGACGAGGCCACTGCAGAGAAGAAGAAACGCAACATCAAAAGCTGTCGGCGTCTCATTCGCAGTCTTGCGCCCTCGCACCACTCAATGGCAGAGCTGGTAAGCTGCAACCTCAAGCTTCACGCAGCCTGCAAGCTTCCGCAATGACTACTCAAGCTTACGCTTCACGCAGGACCGGAAGCTAGGAGCCTTAAGCGAAGTCATCTCGACTACATATACATCCAACATGAACAACACCACGAGCGTTACTGTCGACTTGTCTCGAATCAGAGACATCCTCGACATTTGCCCTTGCTCATTCACTGCATCCGGGCGCATGCCAAATGACCAAGGTGTCGCGCCCCAAACCACCGGTTCCAGTGGCCCGAGCCCGCCACAGTGGGTTCGTCTCTCCAGAAGACCTTCTGTAGATCAGCCCGACGAAGGCGCGCCGTTGCCGCAAGATGAGAATCAGTCCCGCCAACAAGACTTCGTCATGCCACCGCAGACCTCTTTAGGGACTGCAGATTCACGGGCCACTTCGTTAACCCAAGATCTGGCCGCTTCGATTGCCCTCCCGGGGTTCCCAGCGGACCTGTTCTTCAACGGCATCTCGCAAGACGTCTCTAGCTGGTGGGACGCATTCGAGACATATGATCCCGACTGCCCTAATTTCTAAGAGCCGAAGCGAAATCGCAGCCAGGCTTATCGATCCCCATATTATCTAGGATGGTAGCATGATAACGAGTTGTTGCATTCATGCTGGTATCTATGCGGATAGTGTGGGGCACGCTAACGGCTCAGATCCGACGGATACAAAGCATCCCTGCTCGGTGTACTTTCTACAGCCGATAGGAACCCATTCTCGGACGCCGAAAGTGGGCAGCGGGAACGGCTTTTGGCAGTGCTTATCCGAGTATCCACTTGAAGATGTTGACGCAAATGATCACGTTGTTGTCCTGCTCGAGATGTAATCATTCTGCGTGAAGTCAGACGCCGCACCTTGACCTACATCCTTCTTTTACAACTTGCAGTCTGGAATTACACCACAACAGGCTCTACAACCCAACACCATATGGCTCTCACCATCGAGACAACGCCGGGCCCACCCGTCCGGCTCCCCCAAGGCCTTGTCGTAGGCACCACACTTGAAGGGGCGTTCCCCCATACTATCGAGGCTTTCAGAGGGGTTCCATACGCGCTGCCACCGACAGGCGACCGCCGTTTCCGGCCGCCAGTAAAAGTACCAAACAGTGTAGATACCATAGATGCAACAAAGTTCGGCCCAAGGGCTCCAGCGAAACAGTTCGTAGTTGTCGGGCCCACGCTGGAAGAGAGTGAAGACTGCCTCACGGTCAATGTGTTCCGACAAGCGCGACACAAGGATGCTTCGAAGTTGCCAGTGGCCGTATACTTCCACGGAGGCGCTTTTAATCGTGGCAATGCTGCCATGCATGACACCGCGTCTATGTTAGGATGGTCTGAGCTCCCGTTCATTGGAGTATCGTTCGGGTATCGGATCGGAGCTCTGGGATTCCTTCCTTCGAGACTGAGCGCTGCGGAGGGAGCTTTGAACCTAGGTCTGAAGGACCAGATGTGTCTCTTGGAATGGGTAGAAGATAACATCCAACACTTTGGAGGCGACAAGGACAACGTCACGCTCATTGGACTCTCGGCAGGAGCACACTCGGTGCGTCGCTGTGACTGACCTCTGAACTGCCGCTGACTTGTTCCAGATCGGGCACCACCTTCTCAACTACGACGACGACAAACCGCCCAAATTCCACCGTGTCGTCATCGAATCCGGCGCCCCTACGTCCCGCGCAGTGCGCGCCCCGGACGCGCCAATCCACGAGGCGCAGTTCACCGACTTCCTCGCAGAACTCTGCGTCCCCAGCTCTCTCCCCGACTCTGAAATATTCACCCACCTCCGCAGCCTCCCACTCGCCGCCATCGCCGCAGCCCAAACCAAAGTCTTCGCCAAGTACAATCCCAGCCTGCGCTGGGCATTCCAGCCCGTCATCGACGGGGAGACTATCCGCGGCCGGCCCATCGACGCATGGCGGTCGGGGCGGTGGTACAAAGTGCCCATCGTGACAGGCTTCCAGGGCAACGAGGGGAGTCTGTACGTGGACAAGACGATGCGCACGTCCTCTGAGTTCCTGGACTTCTGGCGCACGCTGCTGCCGCAGCTGAGCGAGGCAGATGTGCGGGCGATCGACGCCTTGTATCCGGACCCTACAACGCATCCGGACTCGCCGTACAAGGAGACGCGGCAGCACCGCGGCGTGGGCGCCATGTATAAACGCATCGAGGCGGCGTATGCGCAGTACGCGTATGTGGCGCCGGTGCGGCAGACGGCGTGGTACGCGAGTCCCGAGGTCCCGGTGTATGTGTACCACTGGGCGTTGCGCCGCGATGTCGTCGATGGCGCGAAGCACGGGGATAACATGTTGTTTGAGGTTCGCGACCGTGGCATTTGCAAGCAGGCCAAGAGTCTGGACGACGCGTCTGGGGTCCTGCATGCGTACGTTACGAGTTTCATCGCCACTGGGAGTCCGAATGGCCTGACTGGTGCGTATTCGGGGCGGCCGGAGTGGAAGGCCTATGATAGGGGTGATGCGAGGGTTATGGTTTTTGGGAAGGATAACACCGAGTTCATTGGAGGGACGGAAGTCGGGGAGTCTGCTCTGATGGTTGAGGATGAATTTGCCAGGAGGGAGTCGGAGTTTTGGTGGAGTAAGGTTGAGCTTTCTCAGCAGTAGAGTAAAGTCTACGCGAGATTACGATGCGATAGTGTAAAAAAAAATTCCCTCCGTGTTGTTGTACAAGGAGATACGATACGATGGCGCGGGTGCAACTGTAGCGAGAGAGATGAATTTATCGAACGCCAAACGAAAGGTATCATGAATATGTACTCGTAACAAAATCAAAAGCAGATAACCACCAGTGTACCGAAAACAAAGGAACCAACTCAGTCTCAACCTAGAAAGCTGGGCCGAGGTTTAGAGCAGACCTGTACGCTCGTCACTCCTTCCACCATTCCTGCTCTCGGCAGCACCATAGTTGTTCTTGCCCCTTCCAGTGATGTCCTGCCATGTGGCGCCGAACCTGCGCCCAGTGCTCGCCAGCAGGCCCTCCTCCTCCTCTTCTTCCAGATCAGCGTCCATCTGGTCCTGGTCCAACTTGGGGACCCTGAAGAGTGTTGTGAGGAACACGATGATGTAGACACCGAGGAAGGCGAATTGCGCCCAGAACAGGACCACGCCAAAGAAGGGGAAGTTGATGGTCACGCGGTTGATGAATGTGCTGAGAACTGAGGGCGTGCAGACATCGTGGGCTACGGGGTTAGATGCAAGCTCAGAGCAGGGCTTGATGGCCTCCTTGTGTTCCGAGCAATCTGGCTGGTCGCCGGCGTGGTTGACGGGCAGGTCGCAGTAGGTCTGCGGGCCAAAGGTGGCGTACTGCGGGGCGACGAGCATGGCGACGGCGTAGTTGATCGCGAGCACGATAAGAGTAAGAAGAACGGTGGCCATGAGAAGCGCCTGCGGCGAGGTGTGGCCCTTGCGGATCTTGAAGATGGTGAGCCAGAGGAAGCGGATTCCGGCTGTAGCGATACCGACGACGGAGGCGGAAAAGAGGAAGAGGGTGAGTAGCAGGAAGAGGACGTAGTCGATGGGGAAGACCTTGGAGGACTTGACGAGGATCCAGTTCAGGGGCTGGAAGATGTTGATCTGGGCCAGGATGTAACCGCAGTGCGAGCCGCAGATGGAGTTCTTAGCCTTGTCAATGCCGGTGATGAGCATGCTGGCGAAGATGACGAGGGCGAAGACCATGAGGATCAGGCCGCCGAGCAGCTTGAGAGGGCGGAATACGGCCTCGATCTTGATCCAAGCCTTGACGACCCAGTGTCGGTCCTCGCCGCTGGACTCGGCAGCGAGACGTTCGCGGCGGATGAGGGTGCGCTCTTCGCGGTTGAGAGCCTCCAACTCGCGCCGGTCCCTGGCGTCGAGGCCGTTCTGGCGACCTTCGGCGCGGCCCTCGAGCTGCCTCTGGCGCTCGCGGTTGGCCTCGAGCTGGGAGGCGGTGTTGGCGGCGAGAGTGGGCGCAGAGATGGAGGGCGCGGACTTGATCATGGCAACGGGGAGGAGAGCCATGCCGGCGCCGGTGTAGAAGACAAAGAGGATGGTGCCGATGGTCATGAGGAGACCGAGGGCGAAGGAGAGGGCGCGCTCGCCATCTGGTAGGGTTGGTTAGTCAGAGGTGAATCTGGGGGCTCGGAGATGGCAGGGGAAGCTTACGGTTCTCCTCGAGCAGGTGCTTGAAGAAGTCGAGGTCCAGGCGCTTGTCGTCCTTTGCCTGCTTGGCGAAGGGAACGAAGAAGCCGACGAGGAAGATGATGACGACGAACAGCAGGAAGGCAATCGTGTACTTGAACGCGCCCAGGATGCGCTGGCCGACGGTCTGCTCGCCGTGCTCGGCGGCATCGTCGTCGTACTCCTCGTGGTAGAAGTAGGTGAAGGGGACGACCAGCAGGCAGAGGACGGCGTCGAGCGAGTACAGCAGGTAGTAGACGATCTGCAGGGTGTGGGTGATGTCGTGGACCTTGTCGGGCGTGGCCCAGTCCTTCTTGCGGCCCAGCGACGAGCGGCTGGTGGACGAGACGAGGGCGACGTCGACGGGGATGAGCAAGACCGTGGCGAGCAGGGCGAGGGTGGTGAAGATGCACACGATGGTGACCGAGGCGGCGCGCTCGCGGGGGGTCTGGTAGACGAAGACGAAGACGGAGGCTATGGCGAGCAGGAGCGCGATGGCGACGGCGTAGGCGACCCAGATGAGGGACGTCTGGATGAGCGCCATGGTGGAGGGCAGCGAATGTCTGAGTGGATCAATTGGAATGACACCAGATGGATGTTTCTGTCTCTCTGTCTCTATGCTCGAGCTGTGCGAGTGGGTGCGGTGCTGCGATGCTGCGGTGCTGCCGCCTTGGTTCTCCGCAGAAGCAGCAGCAGGATGACGTCTAGCTCTGGTGGTGGATCGACAGCGTGGATCTGCACGGTCGAAGCCAAAGCTCCAAACAGCGCTAGCGGCCAAACAATGCGGCTGCAACACCATACATACGGCACCGTACCGTACCGTACCGTACATATCGCGAGACCGCTGCTCACGGACGCGCGTAAGAAAGAGAGCTCGGCAGCGCGTAAGATATAGAGCCCGGCAGCGTGAGCTAGACAGCTCTCGCCATGCAATGCTACACTGAGCTCGTCCCCCCCACGGCCGTCAGCCATGCCGTGACGCTCCCCTTCGTGTCTGCGCGCGCGACCAACCTCGTCGTCGCGAAGAACTCGCTGCTCCAGATCTTCGAGCTGCGCGCCACCGTCACCGAGGTGCGCCACAACAACAGCGACGACGACGACGCCGCCGGGAACGCCGCCGCGAACCTCGACACCGAGGCCGCCGATGTGCAGGTCCAGCGCACCGAGAACACGTCGCGCCTGGTGCTGCTGGCCGAGTTCCCGCTCGCCGGCACCGTCATCTCGCTCGCGCGCATCAAGGCGCTCAACACGCGGTCAAAGGGCGAGGCCCTGCTCGTCGCCTTCCGCGACGCGAAGCTGAGCTTGGTGGAGTGGGACCCCGAGAGCTACAACCTGCATACAATATCAATACACTACTATGAGAACCCCGACTTGCCTGGCCTTGCCCCGTGGAGTGCTGAGCTGAAAGACACGCACAACTTCCTCACCGCCGACCCCAGCAACAGGTGCGCCGCCCTCAAGTTCGGCGCCCACAACCTCGCCATCCTGCCCTTCCGCCAGCGCGACCTGGCCGAGGACGACTACGACTCGGATGACGAGCGGAGAAAGACCGATGCCACCACGGCCGGCGGCGAGAGCGAGACCGCCACGCCCTACTCGTCGTCCTTCGTCCTGCCCCTGACCAACCTCGACCCGACCCTCACGCACCCCGTCCACCTCGCCTTCCTGCACGAGTACCGCGAGCCCACCTTTGGTGTCATCGCCGCGTCCCAGGCCACCGCCCCGTCGCTGCTCGCCTACCGCAAGGACATCCTCACCTACACCGTCTTCACCCTCGACCTCGAGCACAAAGCCTCCACCACCCTGCTGTCCGTGACCGGCCTGCCCTACGATGTCAACCGCGTCGTGCCACTGCCCCATCCCATCGGAGGTGCTCTTCTGCTCGGAGGAAACGAGCTGATACACGTCGACCAGGCGGGCAAGACGAACGGCGTTGCCGTCAACGAGTTCGCCAAGGTCTGTTCCTCGTTCCCATTGAGCGACCAGTCTGATCTGGCACTGCGTCTCGAGGGCTGCACCGTCGAGCTGCTGTCGCAGGAGACCGGCGACGTACTTATCGTGCTGAACGATGGGCGCCTGCTCATCTTGACCTTCACCCTGGATGGACGCACAGTATCCGGGATGACGGTGCAGCCTGTAGATGACGCCCATGGTGGCAGCGTCCTCAAGGCAAGCGCTTCGTGCACAACAAGTCTAGGGCGCGGTCGCATCTTCGTGGGTAGCGAGGACGGCGAATCTGCGCTACTCGGCTGGACAAGCACTGGCGGTCAATTGCGTCGAAAGCAGTCGGATGCAGGTCTCGATCAGGACGACGACATGTCAGACATTGCGGACGAAGTCGACGACCTGGATGACGACCTCTACAACGACACAACACCAGCAGTCAAGAAGATTACTTCTGCTGCCGCAGAACCCTCGGCACCTGGGGCGTACACGTTCAGGGTACATGACGTTCTCCCCAGCATAGCCCCCATCAACGAGGTGGTTCTGCATCCGGGTAGAGACACAGACTCGCTGAACAAAGGCGAGATTGTCGCCTCGACTGGAAGAGGTGCTGCAGGCGCCATCACCACCCTGAATCGAGAATTACACCCTGTAAAGCTGGCACAGACAGAGCTAGAGTCAGCCAAAGGTCTGTGGGCTGTGCATGCTAAGAAAGCAGTTCCCCAGGGCATCTCAGCTGCCTTTGGAGAAGACACCGAAGCCAACATGTCCTCTGATGTCGACTACGATCAGTACCTGGTGGTCTGCCGAGCAGGCGAAGACGGCAACGAAGTCACGACGGTATACGAGGTCAACGGCAACGAGCTCACCGCCACGGACAAGGGCGACTTCGAGCGCGAAGAAGGATCGACACTGAGCGTTGGTGTACTTGCACGTGGTACCAAAGTGGTGCAAGTAATGCGGACAGAGGTTCGCACATATGACTCTGGTAAGTGAGCCTCTCAATGCATTCATTGAACCGAGACTAACAGGGCTTAGAGCTCAACATGGATCAAATCCTCCCAATGGAGGACGAAGAGACCGGTGACGAGCTGCGCATCATCAACGCAAGCTTTGCCGACCCCTACCTGCTGATCTCGCGAGAGGATTCCAGCGTCAAGATTTTCAAGGCCAGCGGAGACGGCGAACTAGAGGACGTCGAGGCCAGTGGTTTATCCTCAACCAAATGGCTGTCAGCATCGTTGTTCAGGTCGTCCACGTTTACTGAGGTCTTTGCTTTTCTATTGACACCTGAAGGTGGTTTGCACGTGTTCGCAATGTCCGAGCTCGAGAAACCAAGCTACGTTGCTGAGGGCTTAGGCTTCTTGCCGCCCATCTTGACAGTCGACTACGTGCCCCGACGCAGTGCAAGCAAAGCTACCATTACAGAAATACTGGCTGCTGACCTTGGCGACTCTATCACCCAGTCACCGCATCTCATTGTCAGTCTTCCAGACCAGGCACCCAACTGTTTGCTGACCATCGCAGATTCGAACCTCCAATGATGACTTGGTCATCTACAAGGCCTTCCACTCACCGGCACGATCCTCGACAGAGCTATGGACAAAGAACCTCAGGTGGGTCAAGCTATCCCAGCAACACGTTCCTCGATTCTCGGAAGAGATAGAAGAAGCGTCCGAAGAAGTCAAAATCGAAAGCACTCTCCTTGCATTGGACAACATCTGCGGGTACAGTACTGTCTTCCAGCGTGGGTCATCGCCGGCATTCATCTTCAAAGAATCGTCGAGCGCGCCCCGTGTCATCGGCCTGAGTGGCAACGCTGTCAAGGGCCTGACGCGCTTCCACACATCATCTTGCCAGCGTGGATTTGCGTACCTGGACACGACTGACACCCTGCGCGTCTCCCAATTGCCTACTCAGACACACTTTGGGCATCTTGGCTGGGCGACACGACAGCTGCCATTCGGTTCTGAGGTTCATGCGTTTACATATCATCCTACAGGGCTCTACGTCGTAGGGACTGGGCAGCGAGAAGAGTTCACTATCAACCCAGATGACACATATCACGAAGCGCTACCCAAGGAGGACACGTCTTTCAAGCCACACGTCGAGCGCGGCGTGCTGAAGGTAATTGACGAGAGGACGTGGACGGAGATCGACACTCACGTCCTCGATCCACAAGAAGTGGTGTTGTGTATTGAGACTCTCAACCTCGAAGTATCAGAGACGACTCACCAACGCAAAGAGCTGATTGCGGTCGGCACGTCGGTAGTCCATGGCGAAGACCTCGCAACAAAAGGAAATATTCGCATCTTTGAGGTCATCAACGTTGTTCCTGACCCAGAGCGTCCAGAGACAAACAAGCGCCTCAAGCTCATCGTCAAAGATGAGGTCAAGGGCGCGGTCTCTGCCGTCTCAGAGCTCGGTACTCAGGGGTTCCTCATCATGGCCCAGGGCCAGAAATGTATGGTCAGAGGCCTGAAAGAGGACGGCACCTTGCTACCGGTCGCCTTCATGGATATGCAGTGCTACGTGACCGCGCTCAAGAACCTTCCCAACACGGGTATGCTCTTGATGGGTGATGCCTTTAAAGGCGTCTGGTTCGCCGGTTACAGTGTAAGTCAAGCGAGAACATACATGTCCGCAACGCTGACGAACCTCACAGGAAGAGCCATACAAAATGATGTTATTCGGCCGAAGCAAACATCAGCTCGAATGTATCACGACTGAGTTTCTCCCCTTCGACGAGCAGCTCCACATCGTCGTCGCAGACGCAGACATGAATCTGCAAATTCTGCAGTACGACCCTGAGAGTACGTTCCAGCCTTCAACATACGCACACAACACGCTGATCACAGTCTGCAGATCCGAAATCCGCAGGCGGCTCTCGCCTGCTCCACAAATCCACATTCCACACCGGCCACTTCCCCACAACTCTCACGCTCCTCCAAAGCGCCCTGAAAATGCCACAAACCTCCGAGTTCGGCGCAACAAACGGCTACGAAGACGACGTCGATATGGACACCCAAAATGATTCGAACCCAATCCATCATATCCTGCACACCACACAGTCCGGAACCATAGCGCTCATCACTCCGCTCTCCGAGTCGAGCTACCGCCGTCTATCCGGCCTGAGTGCGTTCCTAGCTAACGCGCTTGAGACCGCGTGTGGGTTGAATCCGAAGGCGTTTAGAATCAGCGATGTCGAAGAGGGGGGGTGGGATGCTGGGGTTGTTGGTAGGGGGATGGTTGATGGTAACTTGCTCATGAGGTGGGGGGAGTTGGGAGAGTGGAAGAGGAGAGAAGGCCTCAGTAAGGTCGGGGCTGATGAGTGGGTGCTCTGGGGGGAGAGGGAGGTGCTCGGGGGATGGGGTCTGTTCGGCGGCAGAGGTCAGTGATTGCATCGCACAGGTTGACCGCATCTCTCGAATCAGATCCCCGAGTCGGCTCATACGCCGTGCATCCAGCTGCCGTGTTGCACGCTTAGATCATCCACCATCTTCACAAAAACCCGTACCGTCGCCTTGACTGCGGTATCGTTTTCGATTTTTCTCCCGTCACTCATCATCCTGAACATGTACATCTCGCCGGTAATTAAGTATACCATGCCGAGTGCGAACGTCGTCAGCCGTGCCAGCAACAGCAGCAGAAGTGACTAGCTCAAAAGCCGCAACGCCATCCTTGGATGTACAAACGTCTTATAAGAAGCTGCAGTGAAGATGTAATGTATGACTCCACATCCCCCGCAGCGCAGCATTTCCACAATTCTTCCTCCCTCGACTCAGTCCAGTGTCGGAGATCCGCAGTCTCGTCCCCGTGACCGCACTCTCACATCGGGCACAGAAACATCGGCCCTGTGGCATCGAGCGCCTTGTCCAACCTTTTCGATTTCCAGGCTGTCAGCCAGGCGCGCGAAGATTGGAGCTGGACCGCCTGTTTGCGTGAGATCGTCCTTGCGGAATGAATGAATGTCTGATGCGCCAGGTATGCTGCACGCGTGCACCTTCCGTGTCGGCCGTAGCGGACACGAAGCTGTTCGGCGAGGTCAGTCTTGGCTCGGTGATGATGTTCGCCGTTTGTCTTCACGGACAGACATGCTTTCTGTATGGTTTGGTTATGGATGTCGCGATGGCGCGGCTTTCACAAGAGAACGCGTTCTGCAGCTGGTGGTGGCGGATGAGTCGCATGATCGAGGGTTCAAGAGGAGGGACTAGTCGAGACGGATTAGTGCCTCTGGAAACAGGGCTGCGGAGTATGCAGTCGCGGAGGTTTGCACCGGGGCAGATCTAGACGGACAGGAATGGTGGCAGGCGCGATTTCGTTCCTCAGCATGTCCGCGCATTGCATCACCGTGTAGTCCATGCAGCGCTGAATCGCATCAATAGCACAGGCAATCAGCCGAGAAACTGATTTGAGATCAGGTCCGCAAATCCGTTAGATTCTGCTGCCATGCCGATGCGACCATACAAGTTACATCTGTTCAGGGCCTCCGGGACCTGACAACTACATGGTAGTAATGGAGGTTCTGCTGTATATCAAGCTTTTGGTTGCGCCGAGCCAATCGGGTCTTCCGCTTACGAAATAATTTGGAGGGTCGCCGAGCTCGAGCGTTCACTGACTTGTTCGGAAAGCCTATGGGAAGTGGCCGGACCCTTGCCGCAGAACCGGACCGCATCGGTCCCTGGTTCGGTACAGCAAATACCCTTCTTTCCAAGGAAGTTCTTTGATGGTCCAAGTTTTCGAGAGCACTGCTTGAGCGCCAGTTGGATCAACACGTTCATTGGTGTCCCAGTCTGATCTAATTCCTAATTCAACGTTGTGACCTTCCGCGCTGCGAATTCTCTAAAATCTGCAGAATCAAGACATTCACCGTCACACGATCTTTGAATCTGTCTTTCTCTACGTCTGCACAGTTGTGTCTCGCTCTTGTTGTTATGCTTGACAACTGCCCCGAATCGTTGACTGCTTCTAAGAATTCTGAGATCCACCACCGCGTCTCAATACCGCGGCATTTGCACTTCCTCATCAACATCGACAAACCACAGCAATGTCTACTCTCACTTTCGGAAGCTCATCTCCTTACCCCTTCTACACTTATGGCTACGGTGTTGATGCGTATCAACAGGGCTATCTTGCGTCCTACGAATCACAATTTCCACATTCTCTCAGCCCGATGCAATACTTGCAGCTACAGCATATCCAACAGCAGGGTAATTGGTTGCATTCAACGCCTTATAGCTACCAAAGCCGGTGCTTTCATGGATCAATGCACGGCATGCAGCTTGAGCCGACGTATCGGACGGGAGTAGATCCGCTGAGCTCCATTCGTCTTTCGGCATGGGGAGATCTTCGCATGGAACCAAGCATGGTCAATGCCAGTTCCCAAATATATACATCTCAATACCCAGGTAAGCGATCTTACATCAAGGCTTTGTGACCAGCGCAACGTGTCCTTGTATTGTATTTAGTCGTTAACGTTCTAGACACATCTTGTCTTACCTACACGAGCACACTGCCTCGCGGACCACCTAGAAGACCGAATCAGTCCGGGTTCGCGCTCTGGGTTGGAAGTCTTTTCGCAGGCACGACCATTACAGCGTTGAAGGACCACTTCTCGCAAGATGCTACTGAAGATATAGAGAGTGTCTTACTCATCCCTAAAAGCCACTGTGCATTTGTCAACTATCGCTCCGAAGCAGCATGTACCGCTGCTCGACAGAGATTTCACAACTCCCGCCTGAACGGCATGCGAATCGTCTGTAGAGAGCGATACAATGCCGGATCGAATTCAAGGTTGATCGAAGCGCCTGCAGCTATACCAAAGGCTCCCGAACGGAACAGTTCACCACCAGCAACACCCGGTCCAGACGAAGCAATGGTTGAAGGCTTGCATGACAGACAATCTGAAGCATCGAAGAACGGCAATCATGACGAAAGTCCCGGTGCGCCTTCGAGCAAGGACAGGTACTTTATACTAAAAAGCTTCAGCGAAGACGATTTGGAATTGAGTATGAAGACCGGTACTTGGGCCACACAGTCGCACAATGAGGACAAGCTGAATGGAGCCTACAAGGTAAATCGCTGTCCTAGGGGTGCAAATGAGTCGTGCTGACAGCTTCCAGACAGCTGAAAACGTTTACCTCATCTTCTCGGCGAACAAAAGCGGAAGGTATGCGGGCTTTGCGCGAATGGCATCGCACATCACAGGGCGTTCGTCAAGCTCTCCGAAGCCAGCACCACATAATGAAGAGGACAAGTTTGAGTATGTCAAGCCAAAAGTCGTCTATGCTCCCAGGACAGGCTGGGCGCCGGGCGGATGGATCATAGAAGATCCGGCCCGTCGGTCAATCTTCTGGGAAGCAGAGAGACAGGGATCTGACACTGGCGATGTATCAGATGTCAACGATGACATTCTCTTCGATCGCGGTCCAACTCACTCCCACGATCAGGTCAGGCATTTCAGGGTGGAGTGGCTGTCCACCGAAGGCCTTCCATTTCGTTACATCCACGGCCTCCGAAATCCTTGGAATGCCAACCGGGAGGTCAAAGTCGCGAGAGACGGTACTGAGATTGAACCCGGCGTTGGAAAATGCTTGGTCGAGATGTTCCGAGTTCCGATTCTTCACAAGGCTGTTCCAACGGCACCCCTTCACTTTTGAGGCGAGCCAATGACGCACGTAAAATGTGGCCAATGGTATGTGTGAAAGCAATGGCGGCTCCGCATGTAACGGCGGCTCGCATGCGAAGTCACAGTGTCAATTTAAAACGATGATAATGTTGGCGCCCGACGGTGGCTTCTTAACTCACGACATGGGCGTGAGGTTTTTGAAAAGTACGTAGAACTCAGGAAGGATGAGCACATCCATGTTGCAGTGGATCGGGTCTGCACTACGGAAATACGAACGTCGTTGGTTCGACTTTTAGCTCCCTTTCATCCATAACATTTGGAACCTGAGCTGCATAATTGCCCTGGTAGAGAGCGATCCAATTCCTGCGTTCAAGCCCTTTACGTCAGTGCTGCTAGATGCTCCTTCGCTCCAACCTTTTCTCTGAAGCTGAACTGGGCTCCTACCATGGCGCACTTAGAAGATCGCCATCTGTCTTAATGCGGACATGAAAAGAAGCTCGAAGCGGTAGTGTTGTGGCCTAGACACGCAAGTGTGGCCTTGGTATTTGCGCTGTGATGTCATTGCGAGTCCTATTCAAGTTTCAGGGTAAGCGAATCTCGACCCTAAATGGTTTAGTGTGTCGGGACCCAACGCTCGACACTTCCGACTCGGATGAGTGTGGTCATGGAGCCTTAGCCTTGCCCGACACAGGTAAACTACTGGAACTCGAAAACCTATCGCAAGAGGCCGGGCAAGCAGCATCCGATCCCATGGCCAACGATTGCTTCCACTCTACCAGTAGCCCTTGAACGGTGGTGTCTGGTGTCGCTTTCCAGGCCACGAAATCTTGTTTTTGCTGATGGTCTCCATGAAGGTTCGATTTGAGGCATCGATCTCTGTCGGAGTAGTCAAGTACGTAGTGGTTTAATTGAGGGTATATAGTCGACCCAGACGGTTGTTGATCAATTCCATTTACATATAAGGTCTTTACTCAAGTGTGCTGTACTTTTGAAGTTTGACTTCAGCCTGCATTTTACACAACCGCAGGACTCTATCCGAACAGCAGCGCAACACGGACTACCAGCGAGACTGCCAGCATCATGAATATTGACCGCCCAACGAGAGGAATACGAGTGCCTTGGAAATCACGAAGACATCAGCGCCCGCACCGCTCCGAGAAGCTTGTCGAAAGACGTTTAAAAGTCCTTGATATCCTTCCCCCGTCAGTCAAGGGTCATACTGTGGCCTGCATTGGCGAGTTCGTTGGTACCTTTATGTTTCTCCTTTTTGCGCTAGGGGGAACGAACGTTGTCAATACCGCTCCACCAGAGGGCGCTAATGCGACAGACCTGAGTGCGAACCCCAGCAAGATCATGTACATCGCACTTGTCTTTGGCATGTCTTTGATGGTCAACGCATGGGTGTTCTTTCGTATCAGTGGTGGGCTCTTCAACCCAGCAGTCACGTTGGGCATGATGGTTGTAGGTGCTACAGGCTACTCGCGCGGTCTCTTGATCATCATCTCTCAGATACTAGGAGGCATTGCGGCTTCTGGGGTTGTGTCTGCTATGATGCCCAATGTCCTGGCCGTCAAGACAGAACTGGGCGGAGGTACTACAGTAGTCCAGGGACTCTTCATCGAGGCAAGTTGAGTAAAGTCGAGTCTGGATCGATTTCTGACGTGCAATCAGATGTTTCTGACTGCCGAGTTGGTGTTCACAATCTTCATGCTTGCTACCGAAAAGCACGAGGGGACCTTCATCGCACCTGTCGGCATTGGCCTATCACTCTTCGTTGCGGAACTCATGGGAGTCTTCTACACAGGAGGCAGTGTGAACCCTGCTCGCTCATTTGGGCCAGCTGTCGTCACACGTTCCTTCGTCTCATATCACTGGATCTACTGGGTCGGTCCCATCCTCGGGGCTTTGTTAGCAAGTGTTTTCTACTTGCTTATCAAGGCTCTCGAATACGAATCAGTCAACGCCGACAAGGATCCGAAGAAGGTTCTACGTGAGAAGTATGATCTTGAGCGGAGACATGATGTCGAGCAAAAGGAGCAACGGAGTGTAGATCTACAGCAGGAGCGGCAGCAGAGTCTAAGCAGCGCTACAGAGGTGTAGATCAATGGCACCGCTTTTCTTGGCCTTTCAAATTGAGCATTGATATATACTCGTAGGTACTATTCCAATACATGCAAGACGTACGCCAGCTGGGTGACCACGTCATCTCGTACATTACGTCTCGTCACGGCTCCTGTCTTTGTACTCTTCACAGCCGTGTCTCAAACAAAACTAATAGGAGATCTGACTGTAGAAATCACAGGGCATGGAAAGAAGTCTCATGCGTCGCTATGCATCCAGAGTCGTTGCCAACCACCAAAGAATTGCAATCGACCGACATGGGCGTGGCGCGTTTATTACTGAGGCTTAGAAGCTGAGATTGTTCGCATAGTGAAACACTATGGCTGCTCCTTATTCTCAAAAAATGTAGATGCCTCGAATTGGTAGTATTGTTGGATTGCGAGAGTCATACACCATCCTTCTTGGTGAACTAATACCAGCCCTATGTGGAAAAGCTGCGTCCGTGATCAGCAGGTGTGTGACAGGTCTCAGAATATCCTTCTTTACAACCTAGCCCGAAAATTAGATCGAGTGGTTCAGAAAACAATTAGCAAGCCCTTACCGGTCACTCTAAACTTACCTGAGTATCATCAGTCCAAAACCTAGATTCGTTCAACCAGCTGCCTGACTTCACTTTTCCTGACTTCACTTCTCGACTTACAACCTCATAGCAACTTCGGGGCGGAAAGAACTGGAAATGACGCTACTATTGGCTGGTCGCTTTTGACAAGCGGAGACGACTAGCAGAATATGCGCTTCTAGCAGTATCGGTGATGGTTGAGATTCATGATTCATACTCGGCTTAGCAAGTGTACTTGATGACTTCGATTTAATTTGTTGCGCAATTGCGGCACTGTACAGTTGTGGCTAAGCAAATCTAGAAGGCCTTGAATTAAACCTTCATAGTCACCTTAGTAGTTGCAGACAAAGTCACGCTATACCTTCCCCACATGGCCAAACTGTCTTCACTATATCGAGGCCTTGCATTGGTTTGACTTTGACTGTAAGGCATTACGCGTACGTACCAAAGTGAAGGTGGTTCATGTACCTTGAGGTAACTATATATATATCCACAGATGATCCTGTAGATGGATTGTAGAGGCGGTGGGGCTTCGGAAGCAAGAGG